>JAQHUG010000154.1:4683893-4787539 GCA_028555095.1 Dicrostonyx torquatus | reverse complement strand
AAGAAGGGCAGTAGCTGCTTTGTGGGAGTTTGAAGAACAAACCTGACTTTTAAGCCAGACAGAAAATGTATTCTTTTAAGATAGCTATAAAAATACATGTCACTGTGATTTGAGTGAAACCTGAGCCAAAGCTTTGTCTCCCTGTACTGGGCGTAGTAAAAAGTTTAAGGAAGAAAACAAAACAATACTAAACAAATAAAGGAAGGAAGGAAAACAGGAAGAAATTCTTCCCAGGACTGGTGACACATTGTGTACTCAGGATTTTGAAGAGTGATGGGAAGAGTCCAGGGTGGAACATGTGAGGAAGGATTGTGGTGTGTGTGTGTGTGTGTGTGTGTGTGTGTGTGTGTGTGTGTGTGTGTGTGCTAACTGAACTTTCTGGCCTCAGTATACACTTTTAAATAATGAATGAAAATCAATTAATGATAATTAAAACGTTCCTCACTGCAAGTATTTATGAACCCAAAATGACATTTTCAGAAAACACACGAGCATCAAAACCAAAATAAACAAACAAAAGACAAACAGTGACTTTCATGCAAATGATGCATGTAATTGTTTCCTGTCTCTGCTTCAGTAGACACAGGCCCACTATGCCTGACCATCACCATGTGCAAAGTCTGAGCTTTTACTGCCTGCCTGGAGAGGAAAGAGGGATTAAATGAAAATCACTGAAGATCAAAAGCAAATTATGGGAAATCTTTTAAAAATTCTTTTACACCTTGAATTGAGAGCAGATTTTGTAAATTCGGCTGAAGAAAGGAAAGGATTTCAGATATTTATTGAGACAGATCAGTGAATAAAACCTTGTCAAGTAGGCTGCGTATGCGTGTGTATTTGTGTGGTGTATGTATGTGTTTTTGTGTGGAGTGTATGTATAAGTGTATGTGTTTTTGTGTGGTGTGTGTGTGTGTGTGTGTGTTGTGTATCTGTTTTTGTGTGTGTGTGTGTGTGTTGTGTATCTGTTTTTGTGTGTGTATGTGTGTGCATGCATATATGTGTTTTTTGTGTGTTGGTATGTGTGTGTGATGTGTATACGTGTGTGTATGTGTGTGTGGTATGTGGTCTTGTGTCTGTGTGTGTATGTGTGTCACAGCTTTAGGGAGGCTGAGAACCACTGATTTATGTGAAAGGGTTGACTTGCCTAGAAAATGGCACCCTTGAAACAGATACTCTTTCAATACAACTATGCTCTGCCAAGCGGAAGAAAAAAAGCATGTTGGCCAATCCTCTTCTGCTTCAGTGTTGGAGTGGAGAAACTGGCCATTTGTGTGTGTCAGAAGCTGGCAGATAAACCAATGGCTGAGCACTTTCTCCTCCAGGGTGGTATTGTGGGGTTGGTCTCCCCTTGAACGTGCATACAAGCCCAGGAAAAGATGAAAAACAATCACAGTGGGCTTTAAATAATGCAGCCCACGCCATTGTGTGCAAGGCGGGGATAGATTTATAAAAGAGTTCTCTGCTGCGGTCGTGGGGAAAGAGCAGCCTTCCAGCCTCCTCAGGCTGTGTCCATCTCTTAGACATGAAGGGGAGAAACCAAGGAGGAAGCTGCTATTGAGAGAGGAGGATAGCAGTCCTGTCTGCCTAGGGAGCTGGGGTATATCGATTGGGCAGGCTTATCTCCGTGCCTTTCTCAGGGCCTGAGGATTCAGAATAAAATATTTTCCAGGATTTCGGATTGCAACTGAGTTGGTACAGTGATTGGCTCGTAGGCATGAAGTCCTAGACTCCATCCTCAGCATCAAACAAATCAGACATGCTGGCATAGAGGTCCTCTCAGAGGGATGGAGGTTGAGGCAGGAGGATCAGAGTTAAAGGTCATCATGCCTAGATAGGTTTGAGGCTAGCTTAGGATACATGAAATCTGGTTTCCAAAATTAAAATAATTTTTTTTGAATCATGAGATAGGGATGAATAAAGCATTAGGTTTCAAACATACTTACCTACCAGCCTACTTTTTTTGTTTGTTTTTAATTGAAATAAAAATATTTTTTTTGAGACAGGGCCTCTCTGTATAGCCCTGGCTGGCCTAGAACTTACTGTGTAGACCAGGCTGGCCTCACACAGAGATCCACCTGCCTCTGCCTCCTGAGCACTGGGATTAAAGGTGCATGCGATGATGCCTGGCTCTTAGCACCTTACTTTCTGGTGATAAGAGTTTCTCAGAGGCCCAACAGCATCCTTAGGATACGCAGGTAGTATTTCATCTCCTCGGGCTTGGTTTGAGCATCCTGTAATGTAGACTGGCAAGAGACTGGCTTCTGGTTAGTAGGGACTGACACTCACCTTTCAGTCAAACCTCGGTGTACAGACGCGCTCTCCTGGGAATGTTTCCTGGAAGCCAGGTTCCATCTGTTCTTTCAGATCTCTGCATTTATCCCCGGGTCAAGCCAAGCCTCAGGAGATCTGTGTGTCTGCACCACGTCACTCACAGGCAGCCCACCAGGATGTTTACACTCCATTCTTGGGAAAGACAGGGTGAGTTTTGGTGTGGAGTGCACTGCTCACCAGTCCCAGGAAGCCTTTGTGTGCTCCCGGGCAGCCTTCTCAGGCTTGTGTTTCTTTGCCTGTTCTTCGATAGCCCCCGTGGGAGATTCTGCTGGCTGGTCTTATCATAGATGAGTGTGTTTCTTTTGAATAGCTTCTTCGAGTTTCTCTTCTCAACACTGAAATGTTCTCATGGTTGGGGCCCTTCCTTCTGGCACAGATATGTAGAGATTTGAGAGCCAGATTGGGGGTCTTCGCAAAGTAACTGTGGGGGTTTGGGTGCTATGAAACCTTGCCTTAATTTTCTTCTGAAACCCATTTTAGAACTGGAATTTTGTTTCCCTGATCATCTTCCACTTGTTTTGAATCTGTTTCATGTTGCTGTATTTTTTATTTTTTTTACATATTCTCATTAAGTCATTTTAAGTTCTTTGGTAGAACAAGTGAAGCAAGTGGCATATAAATAAATCAAGAAGAAACGCATACACCACAGTCATAAATAGTGATATTAACGATGACAACAGAACCCACAGCTAGGAAGAGAAGGGGGAAGGGAGTAAATTTTCCTAAATAAGGTGACTGACATCGCAACAAGACTGAGCATTCATAAATGGCCAAAAATAACGTGTATGTTGTGTTCATCCCAAAGGGTATTTTTTAAAATGTGGATTTATGCCAAGTTGGACTACAGAGTATCACTAGACAGGCTATCGTCCACAGTAACTTCAGACCACCTTGCAGAGAAAATTGGTTTTAGAAACAGGAATTTAGAAACAGACCTGACTAAGGAATCATGGGTGTGAAAAAATAAAATAGACTTGGCTGACGATAGGAGGAACAGAGAATAAAACAGAGACTAAAAAAGAAGAACTGAGCTGGACTAGGTAAGCTGGCTCCTGGGTGCCTGAATTGGGTCATACTGCAGGGTGGCCGAGGAGCTTGACTAAGAACGGTCTCTGAAATAGTTCTGGGAAATGAGATGAGAAGACAGCAGTGACATTTTGGAGACTCTTCCAGAATGGAGAACGTCTTTAGGCTTATTTGGTCTTTACCCTTAGACCCAAGAGGCCGATGCAAGTTCACAGTATCCCTTCCTGGGTACCTACATCCAGGTCCATAATTCTGCAAGGCAGCTGGCTCTATTTCTGTCCATTTCAAAGATGAGGACAGTGAGAGTCAAGAAACTGAGTTATCCGAAGTGACACTGACACTCTGACTCAGTCTGTATGACATCTCGGCACAGTGACACTAGTCACGGGAAAGAAGCCTCATCAACACCCGGCATAGGGCAGTGTCACTGCCTTCAGTAGCAGAGAAGGTACGCTGGTAGGTACTTTTGTATTAATGGAATACTTAATGAATATGCATATGGATTTGTTTTATGGAAACACAAGTTTTACGACGGTAGAACACAATCATAAGAAAAGGAGGATTTGTTCCAGAAGTGAGCTAGAAAGATCTTGCTCTTCATAGTTAAACAATGAGGAGTTAAAAGAATAAAGCAGTAGCTGTTTCTAAAGTCTTCTGAGTTAGCCTCTGTGGACAGAAATATAATGAGAATGATCCCAGGGGCTCTCTGGACGATGAGGTATTGAGCCCTCGTGACATCAACTGTATTGGACTGTAACAAGTGTTCAGAGAATGTCACAAATATAGGAGGCTCAGACTCTCTGGTGACTCCTATCAACTGCTGGAACACAGTGTCCTCCCCAGTGTCCTAACTGATGGGTTCCTTACTACTCAGCTTTTGCAGCAGAAGTGCAGGGTGTCCATGTGAGCCAGGGAAACCCAAAGCAGCGTATAAGCGAAGAGGAACTGTGAGCAAAACCAAGCCACGTCCCGAAGCAGGGGAATGCATGGCTTGGCCATTCCCGAGCAGACAAGGCTGTCCACAGGCTGTGTCATGTCACAAGGGTCAGGGAAGGGTCGAACATGGCAGAGACGCTGGAGTTGTGCCATAGGAAGTTCAAGTTAGGGACAAGGACTCTGCCTAAGAGAACCAGTCAGATGGCCTGGGGAGCCCCCAACAAAACCCCCGAATGAAAACAGAAACAAACAATAGCTAT
This sequence comes from Dicrostonyx torquatus, assembly GCA_028555095.1. Taxonomy (NCBI): domain Eukaryota; kingdom Metazoa; phylum Chordata; class Mammalia; order Rodentia; family Cricetidae; genus Dicrostonyx; species Dicrostonyx torquatus. The sequence continues at coordinate 4,782,986 of JAQHUG010000154.1, read as the reverse complement.
AAAATTTAAAACAGTAAGGGCAGAGTCCACCCAGGAAAGAGATGTCCAGAGACAAACAGGAAACAGATTGACTTTGAATTGGTCAGACCTAAAGGTGCTCAGTATGTAATTCCTGTAAAGCCTCTGGTGAGTCTCCTGGAGCTAGGAGCATAGTCTTAAAGGGATAAGCCCACCAGCACAGACGAACCACAAATGACTCAGTCGGAATTCCTTTGCTCTGTCCGGTCTTCTCCTCCCAGATGCCAGACCTTCAGGATCCCTCCAGCCATGAGAACTGCCAAATAGTTAAGAATAGATTAGAACAGACTCGACTGGAATACACAGACGAATCATCAAAGCGTATAAAATATTAAACTGTCCTCAGAGGGATTTCAAACAGGGTCTGTGGCTAAGGCCAAATGGTATACGACATTAGGGAAGGAAACTTATTTAATTGATAAATATTTATTGAGCACCTAGTGCACACCAGGCCCTGCACTTGACATTTTGTAGAACAAGGAATAGAGCAGACAGAATCCTTCATTAACAGAGCTTGCAGTCTAGAGAAGTTCATACATTACATGAACTCATTAAATTATAATAAATGTTATAAAAGAAAACTCAGGATATTTTGAGAGGAACAGGCACATAAATTAGATTGGGATGATGTAAGAGGTAATCTTAGCAACAGACACTTGAGAACTCCAGAGAGAGTATGTGTGTGTGGCAGCGGGGGCAGGTATACAAGTTAAGAAAAGATGTTTTAAGGCTGGAGAGATGGCTCCATGAGGACCACAGTTGCCGGACGAGCAAAAGGACTGACTTGTCAGTCCTCACATAAAGCCAGCTGGCTTAGTGCCCCTACTGTGAGATGAGAGGTGGAGACAGGAGAATTCCTGGAAGACTATGGGCCGGCTAACCTCGACAACACAGCAGCAAGCAGCTCCAATGAGATGGAAGTCGAGGATGGATGCCCAAGCTTGTCCTCTGACCTCCGTATGTGGATTGTAGCACACACGCATCTACACTCACAGACAGGAAGTTGCACCAAAAATAAAGAAGAAAAGACACTCTGAGAATAGGAGCAAAGACAGAACTCTCTGTTTTTCCAGCCCCAGTGACTTGTTTCTAGCAGACGGAATTTGACAAAAGCAATGCATGCCATTTCTGAGTTTAGGCTTCCTGAGGACCAAGGCTTTTGTCTCAAGTGTTCTTCCTTGTGTGCTTTGAAAGAAGGCAGCAGCTATGCTATGGAATGTCCCATGGAGAAAGTGGCAAGGTACTAAATGTGGTCTCCTGGTCTTCAGCCAACAAGACACTGGAGTCCTTATTCTAAGAGGTAACAAGAGACAGTAGACTGGCAATAGCCTTCTGGGGAGAACTTGTAGCATATCCCTACTTTGCAAGAGGAGGACTGGACTTCAGCCAAAAGTTTGACCCACTCTCTTGAGAGACCTCAAGCTCTTAATTTATGACCTGGAGGAAATGGAAGATAAGAAATATTTCTGTTTTATTCGATTAAGACTCTAGTAATGAATTATTAAGCAATAAAAATAATATATTTGGCCCATTCTGGGGATGGTTTTCCAGCTTTTATGGAAGCAGGCATCGATGCTCAAGCATTTAAGTTCATTGTTTGTCTTCTCCAAGTCAGTGTCTCTTTTTCTTACACCTTCTACTGCTTGAAAAGGCTGATGTGTAGTTTCATATGTTTGCCGATTGAGTGAAAAAAAATTACTGGTTTGATGCTGTGAATTTCTCCTTCTCCTACCTACCCCCAGTAGATGACTAGTCTTTGACTTGGGAAGAGAGTAGCTGTCAAAGCTCTCAAAGACTTGTAAGAACCAGAGGCAACGGATGAACACAAGGAACGAGCCCTTCAGACAGCACACACGGGAATGCACAGTGAACGTGAGAACATGCGAATAGCCATGCAGACTCAAGCCAGACCAAATATCAGCGTGGACAGGAGAGGCCCACCCATAGCCAAGAAGCCACCGGCAACTGAGAGCAGCTGAGAGACGGTCAGTTTTCTTTAAAAGTCTATCCTACTGGGTGGTGGTGGTACACGCTTTTAAACGCAGCACTTGGGAGGCAGAGGCCGATGGATCTCTGTAAATTCAAGGCCAGCTTGGACTACACAGAGAGTTCCAGAACAGCCAGAGATACACAGAGAAACCCTGACTCTAAACAAACTCCCCTGAAAAAAAAAGCATATCCTTTGGTCAGTTGACCAGTCTCCAGTGGGCAGCTGTACATCCAAGAATATACTGATAGCGCAAATTGGCTTTGATGGGCAAAGGAAGAAAAGGACACAAAGCTGGATGGGTAGAAAGAGGCTGTGGGTCAAGAAGGAGTTTTAGGAGGGGGTAAATATGACCAAATCATATGGTCTGAAATTCTCAAAGAATTAATTAAAAAAAAATCTCTGGAGCAAAAATAAGTTAGGAAAACCCATGGAAAGACATTTAAAGTAAAAGTCACATGTAGCTTTGCATCTTCCTCCCTCTGGAGAAGCATGTATCTGGTTGGTTTGTTATTGATACAGGTGAGCTGCTGGCCAGAGACACACTGACCTGAAAATACACATCTTTAACTCAAGATTGTGAGACCCAAGTGAGAGATTTGAAATTATTACTCTGCAAGCCAATGTCTTCGTGTTTCTCCCCCTTCAGTATGAATATGATTGGAACCCAGGATAGACTAGGTGCCACAAGACCCGGGATGACTAGATGTGAAAACAAAATCCAAGAGATAAAAGAGTGTTTTTGATTCTCCCCGAGGAAAACAAGCAGGCCTCCTCTGATGAGATCAGGACCATAAACACGGAGCCTAACAACACTGGTCTGAATCACTGAAAATTAGCTCCTTACTCCCAACCCTCTAGAGACAGCACAATTACCATAGCTGGCATCATAAAAACAACATTTCAAACAAAGGCACACACAATGCTTTTGTTACGAACCCTCTTGGCATCTTAACGAAACTCCCCGAGCGGCTTGCTGTGTTGTGAATATAAGCATCCCTTTGGAATACTCCCTTCCAGCCCTGTATGGACTTGAGGACTCAGAAACTTAGAAAAATCCAGGGGAACTATGGGCTGGAGGTCCCCAGGGATCCAGAAACCATTGTGAGGGAGAAATAAATAAAAACTAACAATTTAAGACCTATCATCATGAAACTAGAAAATTATTTACATAAAATAAGCAAATTGATTGAAAAATTAGTTGGATAGCTATGACAAGTATGTAAATTCAAGAGAGAGGGGTTATCAGGAATTTTCTGGAACCACACAGCACAACCTCTGGCAGCCAAAGGAAGAAGTTGGAAAATTCACTCTAGAGATTAGAGGAGATGAAAAAACCCATGGATTTTTGTTATTATTGTTCATTGACAGTTCTAAATACTGAAAAAATATTGTTCCGGTATATACTGGAACATTCCTGGACAATTATGTCTTATCTTACTCTAGGTTTCTAGGCTAGACAGACTCTTCTTTCTTACTGAAACCGTGTTCTTCCGTCAGTCCCCTTCCCAAGAATGAATGTGACCCATGAACTCTCACCTCCTTCTCTGCTGCCCATAGTCTTCAATGAGCATCCTTTGTCTGAGTTCAAAGCTTTCCTTCATGGTAGTGGACTCAGATGCATAGTGAGTTTACCATTAGGAAAGCTGTGCATGATCCTACTTCATGTCTTGGTTCTGAATTAACTCATAAGCTTCCCAAAATACAGGTTGTGTGGTACTTTCTGTGCCTAATTTCCCCATGAAACTACCCAAATCCCTTGGACATAGCTGCACCCTGACTGATGATCTTGGTCATCACTGATGGGCATTGATGACATTCCCTGAGCAAAAGAGGTAACTGAGAGAGAATCTTGATTCATACGTTGGAGGAGAAGATGAATATGACTGATATTAGTGGTTTGATTAGAAAAGAAAGAGCAAACACAGCACTCTTTGGACTTAGAAGGACTCGGACATTGTCCTTATAGAGCTGTGACAGGGAACGGTGACTGACTAATAGATTGTACCTCCAGATGTAATCCTGTAAAAAAATAAAAGTTTTGATTCAATAATCATTGAATTTTCACTACATCCCAGCTACCACCACGTTTTAGCCTCAGACATGTCCTATCACAGTGCTTCAAGCTTTAACATCACATATGAATTCGACGTGCCAGAGAGTAAGCAGTCAGACAGCAGGATTCTCGACTTCATCTCCCTCTTAGAAACTCCTTTTTACCAACAGCGACAATGTTTCTATGCTGTCAAGTAGTAGCAAGTAAAAGGGACTTAAATCACAAATAATTATTTCTTATGTTATCACATGCTGTGTGATCAATAAAACCCAAATATTGGAAAATAAGTACTATTATGATTAAAACCAGCAAACAAGAACCAGGCTTGCATGTTCAGGAAGTACAGAAAGCCTGGTTCATTTCTCTGTGTTCTCAGTCAAATAAACAAATGCCTATGATCTTTTTATGGCTAATAAACCCAAAGATGCTTGTTGGGGAGCTTTTTCTTTTGTTTTGGTGTTCAACAAAGAGAATGCAATAACCCCTTTCTTAGGTGGGTGGGTCTCACTGGTGCGAGTCTCAACTGAGAGGTCAGGTCGGTACTTTAACACACAATCTAAACTTTCTCTCCCTGTTTCTGAGAGGGCAGATGAAAAAGAAGACAAGTGACCAGGATCTCACAGTCCAGTCCTCTGCCGGTGACTTTGCGCACTGAGGGAAGGCCAGGCCTGCAGAAGGTGACGTGTGGGCTTCACTGAGTTTCTGGTTAGTGTAACACAGCTGTAGAGTGCAGGAGGGATTATATTCTTTCTTCTCCCTCACTCCTCCTTCCTTGCCCGCTTCCTGTTTTCCAATCTCAATTTTCGAAGGTTTCTTCATTCGGTTGTTTAGCAGTTATGCCTCAGAGTCACTAGAGCTTAAATCAGCCAACTTGTTCACGTCTGCTTGCAACCAACAGCATCCTCACGTGATGGTCCCACAGGATAAACATACCAGACAGGCCACGGGACTCGCTAAGTTACTTGTTACATCTCTAAAGTTTACCAAGGCCACAGGGATGATTTTCAAAACACAGTGATTCATAACCCAAACAGATTTCTGTACACATTCAGAGTTAATGACCAATGTCAGAATGGATGAAGCATTTGATGTCTGGACCAATGTTTAGCCTGGAGGTGTTGGCTGTTTCCCAGGGAAGGGAACTGTGAGGCAGGGAGGTGTCACGGAAAAGGCTCAAGCTTTGAAGTCATTTCTGTGCTGACAGCTGTGAGACCCTACAATAACTTAGCTTCTCTAAGTTTTAGTGTCCTCATACATTCAATGGGAGTAAGCGCGTATACCCTTCGAGTCAGAATTAGAATTCTTGAGTCTCGGGTCCTGGATGAGAGTGAGTGAATGCTGATTTCTATACGCTACGGAACCTGTGGTCCATACACAGGGGACAAGGAGGACATCAATGATCGAAGTTGTTTTCTACCAACCCCTCCTCCCCCCGGGGGACTTTATACAGGTACACATGACTGTGTGTGGCTGCTGGGATTCATAGACCTAATATTTATAATTCTGAGTATCTAAGAGTTCCATGTGTGGGGGGGAACCCTTAATATTTTGATAAACTATATGTGCAATTTCTCTCTTTTTTACTTTTTTCATTATAAAGAGAGAACTTTGAGGCTGGTTACTTTCGGAGAAAATAGTTATATTTAGTTTTCAAGACTCGAAGTCCAGAATTGGACAAGCTTATTGATTTGGCATTTCACAGAGGCATGGTGGGAACATACAGGACAGCATGCTCACATCCCAAGGCAGGGAGGCTGGGAAAGATCAGGTCCATTTATAAAGACTATCTCTGGAGAATTAACTAGGTCCTGTGAAAACTGTCCTAACTCCCCACCACCACCACCCTGAGACTCTGACTCAATGCCATAAACATCTCCCAGGAGGTACACTTACTATGTCACCACACCGAGCACTTAGTCGCCAGCACACGAACCTTTAGATGACACACTCTGCCCTTCCCGGTGTATGAACACTTGGACTGTACCCGCCTCGTGTGGCTCACAAAGGCGAATGAGTATTTCCTGAGGTGATCGTATTTTCAGCTCTTCTTTGAAGAAACTCAAAAGCAGAGCAAAGGGGCATGAAGAGATGCATGACAGATGCTTGTGTTTAAAGAAAAGAAGAGTTATCTTGGCCTGGAGAGAGGGATGGCTTTGCATCCCTCTCTAAGCTAAGAGCCTTAGTTACTGTGGAAAAGGACACAGGTTCCATTCCTAGTACCCAAATGGCAACTCACAGTCATGTCTAAGTCTAGTTCCTGGGGAACCAGCGTCCTCTTCCAGCTTCTACAGGTACCAGGCATGCATGCAGGGCACATATGTCTATGGAAGCAAAATACTCACACACACAGAATAAAATACACCTGAAAGGAAGAGCCATCTTAGAAAGTTGAAACTGACCTCAGCCATGGCCCAGAATCATCATGGGTGAAGAAGTTCAGCATATTTTTTATGTAAGAGTAATACTTTAGAGCTTACTTGATTTAGGGGCAAGCTTTTCTCTCTGGGGAGGAAGTAACCCGGCTCTTTCCTTCCACCTTGTCTGGGAGGCAGGATCTATCTTGTGCCTGCTACTGTAGTGTGTGCTCCAGGCTAGCTGGCCTGCAAGCTCAAAGGTGATGCTCCTGTCTCCAACTCTTCTCTCCCTAGGAATGCTGGGATTACACGCTTGTACTAACTACCTCACCTGCTACTTATTTATTTATTTAAAGGCATGGGTTTTGAAGATCCATCTCAGGTCATCAATAAGGCAGGTATAACTAATGCTTTTACAGGCTGACCCATCTCACTGGCCCCAAGAACAGACCTTATGAGAGTTGCCAAAATGGGGAGGAGTGAGAGAGCTCTCCAAATGGTCAGTCTAATTATATTATCCAATCATTTAAAAGTAACATTCAAACTGTTTAAAATACCATAAGTTTTTTTTTCTCTAAATCTCATTTTTTATTTTCTGTTTGTAGTAAGAGGAACGGGCCTGCTTTTTGTCCTGCCCGGCTCCTGGCTGCCCGGCTAGCTTATACCCGAAATAACCACACCAAAATTATATTAATTAAACACTACCTGGCCCATTATATCTAGCCTTTTTTTTTGGCTAACTCTCACATCTTGCTTTAACCCATATCTAGTAATCTGTGTATCACCATGGGATTGTGGCTTACCTAGAAGACTCTAACCTATGTCCATCTCAGGCCAGAGATTCATGACATCTGCCACACTTCCCTTCTTCCCAGCATTCTGTTCTGTCTACTATGCCCACCTAAGGTCTACCCTATCAAAAGGCCAAGGCAGTCTCTTTATTAACCAATGAAAGCAACCCTCCTACACCTTCTGTTTATGGGTGCCTTTTCTACACATTATATCTGAAGAATAAGCATGTGTAGGGCCTGTGGAGGCCAGAAGAGGACAATAAGCTCCCTGGAACAGGAGTTACGGAGAGTCATGAATGTCATGTGAGTGCTGGGACTCAAACCTGAGTCCTCTGGATAAGCAATCAGTGCTCTTAACTGCTGAGCCATCTCTCAAGTCCAGTCCCAGAGACTTTTACAAACACACGCAATCAGTTGTTACAAGATCAGCAAACTATTATACAAACTATGAGTTTAGGAGAGAAAAGAAAGATGTGGACCCAATCATGACTTGAGGACATTTTTCAGTATTTGTGTATATGGTGAACTGGTACAGGAATTAGGAATATATAAAAAGAACCTTTTCACAATTGGGGCCTTAGGACTACAAAGCAATGCCTGATGGGAAAATAAAGCAAGAAGAAACTTGAAGGCTGACTGAAAAATATCTGTGACTCTTAATAGTTTTGGTTTTGAGCCTAGCCTTTAATGGCTGAATCATTCCTCCTACCTCAAGACCCAGCTACTCTTGAGCATATACCAAAAGGGTGCACACTCATGCCACAAGGACTTTTGCTCAACAATGCTCATAGCTGCATTATTCATAATAGCCAGAACCTGGAAACAACTTAGATGCCCCTCAACCAAAGAATGGATAAAGAAAAATGTGGTGTATTTATACAATGGAGTACTACTCGGAGGTAAGAAACAATGATACCTTAAAATTTGCAGACAGATGAATAGATCTAGAAAAAAAAAACCCAGCCTGAGTGAGGTAACCCAGACCCAGAAAAACAGTATATATTCACTTATAAGTGGATATTAGACATAAAGTAAAGGATAACTAAGCTACAGTCCACAACCCCAGAGAAGCTAAAAAACAAGGAGGACCCTAAGAGACACATACATGGATCCCCCTGAGAAGGGGAAACAGACAAGATATCCTGAGTAATTGAAACTGGAGTGGGGAGAGAAGGAAGAAAGAAGTGGAGGAGGGGAGGGGGAAGGAGAACATGAGGGATCAGAAAGGTTGAGTTGGGGGAAGGTCAGGGAGGGAGAGCAAGGAAAGAGATATCTTGATAGAGGGAGCCATTATGGGGTTAGTGAGAACCCTGACACTAGGGAAGTTCCCAGGAATCCATAAGGATGACCCAGGTAAGAATCTAAGCTATAGTGGAGAGGGTGTGTTAACTGCTCTTTCCCTGTAATCAGATTGATGACCACTTTAATTGTCATCATAGACCCTTCATCCAGTAACTGATGATTCAGTGATCCACAGCTAAGCACTGGACTGAGCTCCCGGAGTCCAGCCATAGAGAGGGAGGAGCGATAATATGAGCAAAGTGATCAACACCATGATGGGGAGACCCACAGAAACAACTCACCGGAGCAAGTGGGAGCTCACTGACTCTGGACTGATAGCTGAGGAACCTGCATAGGACTGAACTATGTCCTCTGAATATGGGTGTGTGTGACTTGGGCAGTTTGTGGGGCCATTGACAAGAGAAGCAGTAAAGATCCCTAGTGCATGAACGCATGAACTGGCTTTTTGGAGCCCATTGCCTATGGAGGGCTACCTTGCTCAGCCTAGATGCAGAGGGGAGGCGCTTGATCCTGCCTCAAGTGATGCGACAGGATTTGTTGACTTCCTATGGGAGGATTCACCCTTTCTGAAGAGTGGATGGGGGTGGGGTAGGGGAAAGGTGGGGGGAGCGGGAGGAGGGGGGGGGAAAGGAACTGGGATTGGTATGTAAAATAAAAAAGATTTTTAAACAAAATAAAATAAATATCTGTAACTCTTAAAGTTACGATATTTCAACTTGAAGTGATCAGAACTGATGGAATTATAGCTTCAGTAAAGCACAGGTTTTGTGTGGAGTCATGGTTTACAGAATTGTTCCCATGTCACTGCCTTTGTGGTTGTTTGTTTTGTTGGTCTTCTCCCCCCTCCCCCCACAGGAGCTGAGAACAGAATCTAGGGCCTTGTGCTTGCTAAGCAATAGCTAGACCACTGAGCTAAATTCCCAACCCCGTTTCTTTTCTGAAACAGGATCTAGAATTGTGACCAGGTCACTAGGATGGTTTGTTTTGTTTTGTTGAGACAGGGTTTCTCTGTGTAGCCTTGACTGTCCTGGAACTCACTATGTAGATCAGGCTGGCCTCAAACTCACAGAGATCCATCTGCCTCTGCCTGCTGAGTGCTGGGATTAAAGGTGTGTGCCACCAATAGCCTCATTGCTTCCTCCAAATTCTCTGCAATTAACTTGACTGTGCTTGATTTCCTCTTTCTGAAGGACCCCTTATTTTTTCCAAGGTTATTTATTCTCCGAGCAGGTCCTCTCTCTGACACCTCCCCTCGGAAGGGGTGACTCAGAATGCAATCCCACAGCCATACAGGAAAATTCAGTAGCAGAGAAAATAATAGTGTCATTAACCTCTTTAACACCGGTGATAAATTAACTCTAATCAGTTTTTTACCAGGGTAACGATTGACTTAACAGGGAAAAATCCACCAACCCAATGAGCTGGTAGCTGGTGTCACTCATTTCTTTAAAGTGACATGGGTACCTTGGCTGGTGGGTCTCTTCTTCCCCGACCCTTCTTTAAGTTCAAGGTGCACTGCTCTGATAGCCTAGCTGCTCCAGGGTTCCCCTCACCCACACATGCTGGCCCTGAGGACTGAAACTGGCATCACCACACTTCATTTAGTCATCACAGAACAGATACCCTCCTCACCTCATTTTCTGGAGGAATATCATGAGAGCTTCATGGTAGATACTCAGGCCAAGACTGGAAGGTGCTTTGCCTCATGGGAAAATATTTTATCCGGATACTGAAATGAGTTAGCACGAGGGGAGATAGGTCAGAGTAGGTGTTTCAAAGAAGCGAAACAGGGCAGGAGGAAAACATGAAGCTCACAATTGAAGAAAAAGATACTGTTAATTTAGAGGTCCCCAGGTCACCTTTGGCCAGCCATGAAATGCGTTTTATGTTTTCATTTGTTAATTGAACACTAAATGAAATTGGCACTAATTAATATTTTTACTGCCTATTAATTAGAAAATCATATCGTGGCTATGCTACCTGGCAGGATGAGCTATGAGGCATGACCAAGCTGGAGTGCCGCTGGGCATTGGTTGAGGTCTCCCACCTGCCAAGGTAAATGTGCTCATCATTTTGCCTTGTTATTAGAGGGATTTTTAGTGAATTTACAGTTCTGGCTGTTTCTCTGAGGTCAGTGAACCATAGTCACCCATAAAGGGACAGGAGGAGAGACTTATTAGACCCTTTGTCCTATTGCCAGCAGGCTGAGACAGTATTCTACGCCAGACTCACAGAGGCGGTCCCGAAGGGTCCTTGCCTGTAGCATGTGGAGATTTTTTTATACCATCATCCAGTTGCCAAAACATCTGGTTCAGATGTTTTCAGGGAAATATTTGTAGTTATTTTTCCATCCGGATTTAATTACTGCCACTGAACCTTAATGGGTGCCCTGCTGGCCTAATAGATTTTATCTGCATGCCCCCGTATCTATGAGGTGTAACTGACAGCTAGGGCTCTGCCGCCACGACCTCCATAAAACAGATGCAGCCCGAAGATCCAAGGATGGATGGAATTCGGAAGATGAGCCGATCGCGCATTGAGAAGTCACAAGCTCACTGCATTTCCGAACGCCTTAAATAAAACATGTTAACGTAAGCCATGGGTGTGTATGTTTCAGCGCTAAAGCCATTGTCACCTCCAATTTGTTTTACAGGGAGTTTCTGTTGTGTTTTCTGGTCTTTCAAACAGCAGGGTAGGTTGCAAGGAAATGAAGAAGCCGGGGCTACTATTTATCACCATCTGTATACCAGGTTCTTCACTAGCTAGGTTAATATAAGCTGAGGTTTATCCATCCTAGTCACAGGAGACAATTACCAGGATGGTCTGCGGTTGACAGTGCCATTCATGTCCAGTAAGATAATGTACCAAGCTCACAGATTGAATAAGAGGAGTGAAAAATCTCAACAGTATGGTCTCTTACAAAAGGTTTGAACAATGTCAACACCAGTTGCCATGCCAACAGGATGGGGGACATCTCACAATTCCTCCTCACCCTTGGAGGAGGAGCTCTAGACCACTGGTGACTGATAGGAGAGTTCCCTGCCCAGCTATGAAGGCCCCTAAGCAACACACCAGCAACACAATAGACTCAATAGGCTATAGCACTGATAATTATAGAAAATGGGAAAAGAAAGGAAAAGAAGCAGAGTTAGATTTTTGGACACAAGTATGTGTGACTTTGTTTCCACTCTTGAAAATCTAGGCTAATAACCTGAATGTTCACAATGGAGCATTTGTTAACCATTCACTTCCAGGCAAGATGTTGTTGCTGGAGACACTAAAGGAGAGTAAAAATGGACGGTGAAACCGGCTGAACTTCTGTGTGGCTTCATACTAAGGCTCTCTGGCTTGATTTGAGCTCACCAGTCTTTCTACCAGCTTGGCAGGGTCCCATAAAGAAGGGTTAACCCACTTTCGTCGTCTCTAGAAATATTAACAAAGTGAATTGAGCCGATCTTTATAAACTCTAAGAAAGCAGTGATTTCTTGACACTCAATATTTGATAGCTAGGCAGTGTGTCACAGCGGCTCAGCTCCTCTATTGTGGGGTCCGGGGCTCTTGTTTCTGAGTCTTGGCCATACTCTCAGGAAAGCCTTGCAGTTGCTGTCTGTAGGACGAGGAAACACTATTTCCCCAGCACTGGATTTCCTTATTCACTTATTGTGGGATAGCGTTTCTGTGTATGCGTGTTCATGCATGTGAAGGCCAGACATGGATATAGATTATCATCCTAAATCCCTCTCCGCCTTATGTCTTTGGAGACGGGATCTCTCACTGAGCCTGGGGCTTCTGACTTGACTGACTAGGAACTCCAGATCCCCAGCTCCGGGCTTATAGGCACATGTGACATCTGGCTTTTTGCACATGTTATATGTTGGGGATTAGAACTCAGGTCCTCACGCATCCATGACAAGTACTTTACCAACTGAGCCATCTCCCTACCCCCCTGAGTTATTTTAACCTTGACCATATTCTGCTCCCAAGGTAGCTTGGGTTTGCTGCTACTTATGATTTGAAATAACAAGATGCAAGCCATCTTTGGTTCGAGCAAGGGCATGTTTAACACACTGACAAGTTGTCATTCCACTGTATTACCAACAGAACAGCAGCAGAGAGAATGCTAGTTTTTGGAGAAGAGCTGTACCTTGCAAGAAAAATCTCTTGAGTTCATGCACCAACATAAAAGATGATGAACAACAAAACACTTCAAGGTTATGTCTCTAGAGTGTTCCCACAGAATTGAAGAAAAACATCACACGATGAAAAGAGTACATGCATTGGTGTGTAAGGGGTTAGAGTTTAAAACCCAGGTCTCGCAATAATTAGGCACGGAAGCCTGCGGAAGCCACATCCTCTGAGGTTTGTTTTAGTCACTGTGTGAGGGTTTGATTATAAAGCCTGCCCCGAGTTGTTGAGAAGATTAAACAAAATAACTCAAAGTGGTCGCTCCGCTTCCCAGTGTGCGCTAGCCATGGCTATTCCCGCACATTCTTCCTCACACAGTAGCCGTGTGCATGGGCGGAGGCCAGAGATAAGGAAGAATAAAGTTTGGGACTCAGTTCGAATGGCTTCACTTTGTTTTGCTAGAAAAGATTGATGAGGTCAATAGCAGGCATGGAATGATGGTTTATGGAAGGGATTAATGGGGGCTGCTCTTAGTTAGTACTCCCATGCTATGTGGGGAGTTTATCTGTGTTTAATTAACAGATTTTATTACTGAGAGGTATCACAGACTTTTGAAAAATTGACCAAAAAGTTCTCATTAAGAATGGCTTGATTGCAACTAAGCATGACAGGGCAAGCCTAGCAGTAAGAGGCCGAGCCTAGAGGAGTATGAATTCAAAGTCCACTAGTAGCAGTGATTTCGAGTACTGAGCTACACATGCTCTCTCTTTCTCTTTTGCTCTCTCTTTCTCTCTGTCTTTCTCTCTCAAGTCACACACACACGACTTGATACTTTCTTTTGTTCAATGAGTCATATTTAGGCATTATTTCAAATTACCTAATTACTTACTGAAAGACACAGTGGCTCTTTCCAAGTCTTCTCCGTGAAGCCTAACACTGCTAAGAGCATTGTTTGCACACATGTTTTGCACGCACATACACTTTTTCACTTAGGAGTGCAGTAAGCTTCCTAAGAAACAACTACATTGTTGGTCTGGGGGTGCAGCTCAGTTGGCAGATGGTCTTTCTGGCATGCACAAAGACCTGGCTTGGCTCCTCAGCGCTGCATAAGCCAGGCATTGTGGTGCACACCTGCAAGCCCAGCAAAGGGGTAGGGGCAGAAGATCAGAAGTTCAAGGTCGTCTTCAACTCTCTAGCTAGTCTGAGACTATCCTGAGGGTGCAATAAGACCTTGTCTCAGCTAAACCAAAGAATTTTTTTCTTCCTGCATAGTTGTGTTGTGTTGCAATGTCACCAGTAATAATAAAGTTCTCAGGAGGATCCACATCCTCCTCAACAGTGGGTGTGATCAGTGTTTTGCTTCTTAGTCCTTCTCACAAATAGAAGGTTTTATTGCTCTGTTTTGGAGTTTCCAAGACATACCATGTGGATTATCTCTTTGGACTGATTTTCTACTTGAATCTCTTCTCTGGTGGTATTTTTGATGCTTTCAGCTTGATATTGTCCAGTCTTAGCTCTGTGTGCATCTTCAGTGTCTGCTCCTTACTAAGTGTGTATCTATCAAGTCTCACAGTTTGTGTCTTTTCTTTATATTCATTTACTAATGTGTCATTCTAAGTTTGGAGCCTAGTCAGATCCAACTTGTCCATTTTGCTTCCTGTGGTTGTCCTAGCTACTTTTCTATTATGACAACAAAACACCATGACCAAGGCAACTTATAAAAGGAAGCATTTCATATGGAGCTTGTGATGTTAGGGGTCAGAGAACTAGAGTCTATAGTGAACAAAGGGATGGTGGCAAAAGCTGAGAGATTACATCTTGATCTACATGATGGAGGCAGAGAGAGAGAGTGATGCTGGGAAAGGCTTGAGTCTTTAAGAGTTCAAAGCCTACCATACCCCAGTAACACATCTTCTCCAGCAAGGCCACCCCCTAATCCTTTCCAAACACTTCCACACACTGGGACCAAGTATTCAAGCATATGAGACTATGAGACTATTCTCATTCAAACCACCACAATGGTGTCTGATGCTGTAATTGTAATACACAAAGTCATTGTGTAGTTCAATGCTACTCAGATTGTCTCCTATTCTATCTTTTACAAGTGTTATAGTTTCTGTTTTATGGGTTAAAATGGGGAAATCTGTTTTCCATTACCAATTTTAACTTTTTTCTGTGGTACTAGGAATTGAACCCAGAGCTTCACACATGCTAGGGAAGTAATATACTGCCGAGTTATACCCCAGGCCTACATGGCTTTTTTGTTTTTTTCTTTGTTTTAACAATTAAAATTATAGTGTAATTTTTAGCAGCATTGTTTATCATAGTCAGAACCTGGGAACAGCCTAAATGCCCCTCGACTGAAGAATGGATAAGGAAAATGTGGTACATTTACACAATGGAGTACCACACAGCAGAAAAAAATAACGCCATCTTGAATTTTGCAGGCAAGTGTATAGAGCTAGAAAACATCATTTTGAGTGAGGTAACCCAGACCCAGAAAGACAATTATCACATGTACTTACTCATAAGTGGTTTTTAAACATAAAGCAAAGAAAACCAGCCCACAAATCACAATCCCAGAGAACCTAGATAACAATGAGGACCCTAAGAAAGACATACATAGATAGAATCTACATGGGAAGTAGAAAAAACAAGATCTCCTGAATAAATTGGGAGCATGGGGACCATGGGAGAGGGTTTAAGGGGAGGGAAACAGATAAATATGTAGAGCTCAGTAAAAAAAAAATCAATAAAATTAAAAAATATATGATGTAATTTTACTGTCGAAAACTTTTAAGAATCACAGAGAGCAAGAAAAGTATAGGCATTCCAAACACTGGTGATAAGTTCCATGCTTTTAAGTTCCTATTTTTCCTCCTTGTCTGTGAAGCTGTATTTGCAATGCAAGTCGACATCTTTTTATTGTGTCCACAAGGAGTTTGGAAGAGCAGGCTGCAAACGTTTGACTTGCTTTATAGTGCAAGTCCCTTCCTATGGTCAGTGAAGAAAGGGTGCTTCAGTTCTTGCTGGGGTCTTCGGAACTCAGCAGTATCGTCATGCGGTAACACCTGTAATCACCAGTGCGATCAGGAAATCACCCAGGATCTCCTCGTTTCTGTGAGTGATCCAGGCAGTCAGGTACACAGAGTGACTGCTGAGTGGTTTTGAAGGGGAGCAGCCTTGATGGAATTCCCTTCTCATCTTCCACGGCTCGGGCTCCCGGCAGTGGTTCCCTTGTGTCTCAGAGCTTGCAGCCTCAAGGTCAATAGGGACTTTGGAAGCACAGCGTTGATTATGTGGTGCAGGGAAGGCAGTGGTAAATTTTCAGGATTCAGCAAAAGTCAGAATTACTAGTTTTGCTTATTTATTAACCTACAGCGAGCTTTCTGCACAGTGCGATGTGTACTTGAGTGCACTTCACGGGTGGCAGAGTCTTTGGAGGAGGTCGGTTAGAATGGAGATCCTGTTTCCATAACTGGGCGATGGTGGCGAAGGTTCTGTGTTAGGGTGTAGCAACTTTCCCTCCTCACTTATTTTTATTTTTTAGATAAGGTCATGTGTAATCCAGGCACGCCTTGATATCTCTACGTAGAAAGAGGATGACCTTGAACTCCTGATCCTCTTATTTCAACCTCTCCAGCCCTGGGCCTATATGCATGCACCACCATACCTGTTTTTGACTCAGAAGTGAAAACTTAAGCTAAAGAGCGTGTTTTAATAATACATACATATACATATGTATTGAATCATTAAGTGTAATCTTTTTTTTTTTTCACCAAAGAAGGGACCCATGAAGGAAAAGCTGTCTGTGGCCCACAGAAGCCATTGTGATTTTTTCATTCTAAATAGCAGTCATGGGAAAACAGTGCTGCTCCAGGGATCACACTGCAGACAGCAGGGTTTCATCAGGGTTTCTCTGATAGGGAATGAAGGAGGATCACCTTAGATCATGTAGAGCTTATGGGGTTCTCTATGTATTGAGTAAGGTTTTACACATGAACCTTTCAGTGTGTAAGAGGATCCTGTCGGTTGTCTTGACACCGTGTCATGAAGGTTGGCATATTTTTGCTTCTGGATGAACCCCTCACCACAGTGTGTAGGCAATAAATAGGTGATCGACTAACTCTTTTGACTGGCATTGTTGGTTTTGGTCAGTTTCCCTTTACGTGGGTCTTATATATCATGGGAGCCATGTTCAAAGCAGCTTTTGAAACATCTGCTTACTGGGGATTTCATCCTCCTCTAGACTACACATGTGCTTCTCTCCCGTTCCCTGTCAATTCTACCATGACTTAAATTATTATTTGTCTAGAATTTTCTCTAAATGTCTCATGGCCCCTACCTTCAAGCTACATTCCTGACTCTCTTTTGCGTGAGTCTGCAAACTTCTAAGTTAAGGGGGAAAGAGCCCACATCACAATGGTGCAGAAACACCGCCTGGAAGAGCAGTCAAGCAAGCCAACCGAGAAATCTCAGCTGAAGGCAAAATCTTAGCTGGGTCAATTGTCTGTTCTCTATGACAATGGCTCTGAAGGGTAGCCCCCAGGTCAGCAGTGATGCATGGGAAACGCAACTCTGGGATCCACCCCAGAGCTCCTGACTTGGAGTCTATGGATGTCATGGCAGCTGGGTTTAACGGGGGCATCTGCCGAGGGTGAGAGTTTGAAAACCACTGCTCTAATCTGTCGGCGTTCCAGATGATTCTGCTGTGTAGCTTGCCCTGGTGAGACCCACTAATTCACATGTGTCAAAAATGTATGTGTCACTGACTTCATGCAAATGTGGAAGCAAGTCCCTAGTCTTTTTCTGAAGGAAACCATTGCCCATCACGTAGGTTACTTTCGAAGATGCAGATGATTCCAGTAAGCAAACAAATGCTACACATTTACTCCATGAGTCACGTTCTAGGCAGTGGTCAGCAAACTGTGGGCCACAGACCAAGTCGAGCCCGCAGATACTTTTCATGCAGCCTGCAAGCTAACGGCTTTTTACAATTTCCAAGGTTTTTTTTTTTTTAAGCTAAACTAAGACTATGCAGCAGAGACCGTACGTGACCCACAAAATCTAAATATTTGTGATTTGATCCTTTGCAGAAAACTCTGCTGACCTTGCTGGAGATGCAGCAGGGACATTTGCCGGAGGGAAGGCTCGCAAACGCGTTTCCAAAGCAAGAGTAGCACACAGAACAGCTACGGTGCAAAAGAACTATCTGGGCCTTGGATGATTCAACCCAGGCAGAAAATGTCACAGAAAGCGGAAAGTCAGAAGGGGTTTGGAAATGACACAGTAGGAAACTTCAGATAAGAAAGGCATTTCCTGTCAGACCTTGGGCAAGGTCATGTTGCATTAGGAAGCTCAACCTGAACTGTTTCTATGAAGGGAGAGCACAGGGTGGCTGACATTATTACGTTCCTAGCATGCTTGAAAAGTTCTGCCAGCGGGATCCCCTTCACTTGGGCCAGGCCCTATCCTCCACTGACACATAATTCTAGACCTAGACAGCCAGGGTTACACTTTGGTTTTGAAGAGGTGTCTCTGGACTATTCATTTGTTTTCAAGTAGGTGATGGAGGAAATCCTTCCCGAAGTCTGTTTGATGGCAGAGGATCAAAGACCTCCTCAGGGAGGTCTTTCTTCAGGTCAACTTTTGTCCCACTGACCAGTGCCCTTTCCTCCTTTCCATGGTGTTTCTAGTGTGGTCATACATTGAACACCACCTTGAAATGACTCGTGTGTATTATTGTCTGCTGCCCCTTGTTGGGTAAATCTGCGAGGACTGCAACTTTGCTGGTCTTGTGCAATTTCATAACACCGACTCAGAGCTGGCCTTGGTATACTATCGCCATTACAGAAGCTGTTTCAAGACTGATACTTGAGAGTGACTGCTTCTAAAAAATTCGGCAAAGATAAACAACTGGATTCTAAGTTGAATATATTTGGAGATTGAGTGACCTTTAGAGAGACACAGTCCTTAGTACCAGTTTATAGCATGATCGAGGAGCGCATGTGTTCTCCAGGCAGGGTTCCATGATGTGCTTACCTGACTCTATCAGACTTAGGTAATATAGGGCAGAACTGTAGATGGAGGTTGGTAAGAAAAGGGACCCGGCGAACTCTCACCCCCCATCAAAGCCTGAAGCTGAATGTTTATAGAACCTTCTATGATATTCTTCCCTCTGACATCCCTGCAGCTCCAAGTTGATTGTGCATAATATAATCAGTGAGATTTGCTACCGTCACAGTTCCAAGAATATTTTTACATCGCTTAAAAGGAGATAGAATCAAATAGCCTCCCAAAAATAATTTAGGCCTTCCTAAGAGCAGCCTGGTTTAGAGAGTCAATCTTGAGCTGAGGGAGAATCCACAAACACAATAAGCCACGGTCATCTGGGAGCCATGGCCTCTCTTCTGAGTGTTTCCGAGAGCTTTCTGGTTTGAGTTCATCTAGAGAAAGCCACTCACCCCCACACAATCCTGCAGCCCCCTCAGCTAAACACCATTGCTCTCACTTGATTTGTTTCACTGTTTTTATCTTTGAAAATTGGGGATATTAGGGGAAATTCCATCCAGTTGAACCTGTTGCCCAACAAAGATCGGCAGTTATGGTTATACCCAAAGTATGTTTGACTGGAAAATCTTAAGCCCTGTGTGAAGCTGAGTGGATCTAGTCTATTCGTGATAGCTGAGAAGGGACAACCAGACCCCAGTGCAGGTCAAGACATCCCAGCATTTTAATTTTCAACTGTCTCCCAACCTTGACTGGGGGTGAAGAGTCTTCCATTCCCTACTCCTCTCTCCCCTTCCTCTCCTTCTCCTCCCTACATTCCCTTCCCTCTTTTCACCCCTTTTTTCCTTTATTCTATATTCCTTTCTTCTTTGCTTCCTTTCTTCAAGTGAAATCAGGCTTATTATATAAACTGTTGGGGGCAGTGAGCTTGGCAGTAAGAACATCAACTCTAGGCTCTGTTTCTTTTTTGTTAATTTACCAGCATTATTTCCAGTTTCTATTATTTTCCCACCTCTTGCCTCCTATAGAGCTACAGACTTATGATTGAATACAGAGCAAAAAACAAACAAAACAAAACAAAAACCATCAGAGACTATAGAATCCTTGGCAGTGGGACATATGGATGGGACAGTGTGGTATGTGGGAAGCGATGTATTTTCAGCGGGTGATCTCGAATTACTAGAGTTCTCGGAGTGCTTCTGAAATGTTGACTCCCTCACTGAACTGAAAGTCGAGCTTAGTCAATGGCCCCATTATGACAAATGCTAGCAAGAATCCACTCCCTGAAATAGTCTTATCAGGATGCAAAACTGGGCAGTTTTTCTTTGCTTAAAGGGAAGCAGAGACACGTGAGTCACTCCACAAGCCCCTTCTTCTTCCCCTGCTTGAGGGACTTAATGTGTTACAGAAGCTGGAGGGATGGATTGATTTGCTTAGGTGTTACTTTTGCTTTCATGTGTGATAGACAGATGCAGCTGACGTCGGGGAAGACAGGGCAATCTCATCTGTCTCCCAGGGAGCCTTGGAACTCATTTCACAACTCATTCATTAGAAAACCAAGCTCTTTTCCAAATATGCCAACGGGAGTATTCCAGTGCCGCGGAGAGCAACATTGTATCCCTAGAGGCAGATAAAACGCAACCTCTGAACCTCAAAGGAAACTTTTGTGCTTGTCAGGGGCAAATTTACTACAGTTGGCAAAGTGCAGAAGCCATGGGCATTGGAAGGAGGGAGGTTAAGGGAATGTTGTCTTTTTGTTGGTGGCCACAGACTCATTCTCATCTTCTTTCCCTTTTGAAGTGGAACTTACTAAGAGCAAGTCTGTAGTACGTTCTGAACTAACATTCAGCAGATTCCAAAAAGCACTGTCACAGCTTCACATCCCCAGGTAGGGCCCCCCCGGAGTGAAAATAGAATTACCCCAGTACCTCAGTAGATGGTCTGAGCTTAAGCCCAAATTCATAGTTGACAGCCGATGCTGATCCCCTGAAAGACAGGGAAACACAGCTCCAGGAGAGCCGCTTCAGGCCTCTGTATGGAAACAGCACACCTCTTGGTTGAGGTGATCAGAAGTATCCAATTAGCCAAACCCTGAGATTAGAATCCAGGCTTGTATGGCCACAAAAATATACAACCTGAGCAAGCTGTCCCTTAGGGGTAGCAGGCTGATTGGAAAACTCCTGTGTGCTGTTATTCAAAGAACAGCTAGGTAAAGAGAGGCCGAGCTCTTTGCAAGACTCGACAAGGATTGCCTACTGAGGAAAACAAACCTAGCTCTTGGGAACCTGCGCCATCCAGAGACTATGTTTATCTGAGAAACTAACTCGACAACATCACTTCATCTACATTTTGAGCACCAAATTTCTGTATCATCTATGGGTCTCTGAACAGTACCCCTGCAACCTTCAAGAAGCCCTGATTTTATATGAATCCCACCTTTTCCAACAGCCCCGCCCCAATATTAAAAGCCTGTTCACATTCCATTTGTATCCCTGAACCCATGCTACCACCACCATAATGTTTATGATAAACAGGATATATTTTATAATTATAAGTAAAAAGACCAAACCCCATTTGCCTGCGACCTCTTTCTCACCTTGTGGAAGTCCCGAAAAGACTGAAAAAGTCAGGAACGGTAATGTGTGAACTCTGCACACCACATAAATACCACAGCAAAAGCTTTATTCCGAGTGAGATCCAAGGGTGTCAAGCCCGGGGCCAGGGTTTTTATGACAATCAGAACAAGGCTCACATAGTTAAAGGAAGCAGGTGCTCACCTGGCACAGCATGCTCGATGCCAACTTTTAAAGTTAAAACCTGCTTGCTGTCCATTCATTGTTGCCCTGGCAACTCATGGTTCTGAGATGAACCATGCCCAACGAAAGTTCTCATTTCCAGGGGCAAAGCCAACACTAAGAAATTCCAAGAAGTTCAGGACTTGAGGCTGGAGAGATGGCACAGTGATTAAGACTGGGCTCCGCTCTTACAACCCCCCCAACCCCCGGACTAGGAAGCACAGAGCTTCCTTAAACTCCAGCTCCAGGGAGTCTGACACTTCTAGCTTCCATGATCACCAGAACTCAGGTTAATATACCTCTTCCCACACATACCTAATTAAACACCATAAAGTAAATCTTTGTTTGTTTGTTTGTTTGTTTGTTTAGCACTCAAGATGTGGACAAAGCTCGCCTAGCCAGAGTTTCATGAAAGGGCAGAAACTGAACATTTGTAGAGTTGAGAGAAGCAGGTCCATCAAGTATCATATGAAAATGAGTTTCCCCCAAAGACTGGTGTTTCATAGTCTGAGCCAGAGAAGTCACAAAACCAGGCCTCTAGCTGAGAACTGGTAAGAGTCAAAAACCTCTCAGAAAACAAGGCAGTAACATCAAAGATAGTATAAGCTGAATGAGAAATGGCCCTTCCAGGTGCTACACATTTGCCCCCCCCTCTCTTTCTCTCTCTCTCTCTCTCTCTCTCTCTCTCTCTCTCTGTGTGTGTGTGTGTGTGTGTGTGTGTGTGAAATCTTCCAGACATGCAGCTAGCATGATTTAGGGCAAAGAACATGTGGCTTGGAGTTTGCCTGGCTTTAGTATTTATTGCCCCATTAGAGCATTCTTCAGTAGTGCTTGATATCATTCTCTCTGGTTTTCATAATCACATTCCATGGTAACAATCGTCTCTCTCACACACACACACACACACACACACACACACACACACGAGTCTCGGAGATGTCAAGTAATATCTCCAAAATCATATCATTCAAACATGTATTTGACTCGATCAGTGGTCAATGGAGCCTTAAATTGGGAAAGGGGGAAGGGAATTCCAAAATGTGCTAAGCTATGAAGAGGCAACCATGTCCAAGGAATACAAAGGAAATAGATGGATCAAGGGGATGGCAAAGTGCCGGGGGTACAAGTAGGAAGCCCTAAGTTCAGTTCCCATCCCAAGAAGAGTTAGGCATGATGACGCACGCTTGTGACCACAAATGATAGGGAAGTGGAGCCAGGGGTATCTCTGGGAGCTCACTGCCTGACCAAGACAGTCAAATCCTCAAACTTCAATCCCAGTGAGAGTCCCTGCCTCCAAACAAACAAACAAACAAACAACATAGTAGTAGGCTGGCCAGATGGCTGAGTGGGGAAAGGCATTTGCTGCCAAGCCTGAAGACCTGAGTTCGATCCCTGAAGAGAGAACTGATTCCCAAAAGTTATCCTCTGAATTCCACATGCACATCATTGCCGCCTGTGCATCACGTTCCCCCCCCCCCCATGAGTGCGCACATACACAGTGCACGGCAGACACACTTAGCTCAGGGGCTCACTCTTCTTTCTTAAGCCTATGTTACTGCATTGGAGTTAAGATTCCATCCCATGTCAGGGGGACAGACTTCATCCTCAGAGAAGACAAACAATCCCTGTGGGCTCTGATGGACTGGGGAGTAATATGAGAAATCTAGGCCTTCAGCACCCAGGACATGGTCTTCCATAGTCTTCAGCACCCAGGACATGGTCTTCCATAGTCTTCAGCACCCAGGACATGGTCTTCCATAGTCTNGCACCCAGGACATGGTCTTCCATAGTCTTCAGCACCCAGGACATGGTCTTCCATAGTCTTCAGCACCCAGGACATGGTCTTCCATAGTCTTCAGCTTTCGCACTAACTGCACACTTGAAATTGAGTGGGATTTGCATTTATAGCTTAATGTTTTTTTTAATGTGACTTTAATTTTTTAAAAAAGTATATGCACATGTTGTATTTTTGAGAGTCCATTATAATCCTATTGTCTTGCGTTAGTGTTTCCCTAGACTTGTATTAATCCCTGTTTCCTTTGAAGGTCTCATATTACTGTTGATCTTACATCAATCTTTCTTTCTGTCCTCTCTATGCTTAGGGACTTTTAATTTACTATATGCATGCATATGTGGTATTTTATGCATATATCTATCTATGTATCCACATTATATGTGTATGTATCAATATTTCACAAATATTCAGTAGCAAGAGATGGCAGCTTCATTTATTTAGTTGGTTGAGAACATTGACTGGTTTGGACAGCTTTTTCTGTTCTAGAAACCCTGAGCGACTCTTTATAGTTACAGTTTAGCTTTCTTATTTATCTCAACAATAAGACAAGAATGTAATTATTGCTGTATAAGTAAAAAGCTTGTGGCTCATAAAGCCCACAGCCTTGCACAGACTGGGACAGTAGGCGGGTAGGTGATGCTGGGATTTACTCCTAGGTCTGTTGAAATACAAAGCCATGTTCTCCTCTGTAAGTCAACAAAAGTATGTGATGTTTCGAGACATGGATGGATCATCACAATGCCTAGGTAAAATGGCATAATCTCTGTGCCCTTCAACTTCTTCATCTATAACACAGAGATGATAATAACATCATTATCCTCAGGGAACCGATGGGAGTATAAAAATGACAGAAAGCTGTGTGTCACATGCTTGCTTGGTCTTCAATCCATAGCAAGCACTCAATAAATTAGAGCAATTATTAATTCTCTCAACAATGCATATTTCAAGCAACGTCTCCACAGGACAATGAATGAGTCCCATCTGAAGGCCCTGCCAACTTCCACCCCAGGGTTTTGAATCACAGCTTTGCTTGATGAGCTTCCAATATGCTCGTCTGGTTCCTGCACACAGCAGCTGCCTTGGCCCCTGCCTTCCTATTGCTTATGCGCCCTTGTCTTGGAATGGCCCAGCCACAATCTTTAGTAAATCTAGCTTGAAAATGCATGGTCTTGGAATATTTTACCAACCCTCTCCACTCTCCAACTAACTGCTCTAATGAAGAGAAAAATGGTAATTGAAACGAGACTAATTAGATTGTCAATTACCTGCCTCCTCACATAGGTAATTGAAATCTCCCTAATTACAGGGTCTGTGTGTCTTGGTGCTTTGTACTGAGGGATTATTAATGGAAAGCAGCTTTAGATGAAGTAACAGGAAATCTTGAAAAATGATTTAGGAAAAATTTGTACTAGAGTGGTTTTTTTTTAAGAAAAAAAAAAGCAAAGATGTTTTATATTCAATCCAGCAATGAAGTCATCAACTAAGAAAGAAAATCAGTCCAATATTTTGCCTCGACTATAAAGTTCAGGCATATGAGTGCAGGCAAGGGTTCCAGTGCTTGGCCTTGACAGTGATTTTTATCCACTCTTTATCCTTGTTTTTGTATGGGCCCCTTTGGACCCATGTATCTTTTTTCTTGGAAGGAAGGAACGGCCATCGGCAGGTCCTGGGAGGATCTCAAGATAAATATAGAAAGTGGGATTTGCAGATGAGGCGCAAAAATGTACAAGAAATTAAATATATACATCAAACAAATGACTTCCTCCGAGTGCCCACTAGGAAGACCTTTTATTGAAGTGGCTTCAAGGGTGAGTGGGGAGGGCAGTTTTGGTTCTGGAAAACAAAGTTCTAATGATGAAACCCTTACAGACTTACCACAGGAAGGTAGTTTCTAACTCTAAGCAAAGTGCCTTCTCCAATATACTTCTCAGTGGAAGAGATTCTTCAGGGAAACATCTAGAAACAGTGCAGTCACATTGACAACCCTGTTATATTTGGGTGTGGATGATTCTTAGTACTTTCCCCAGCCAAACAACCATTAGTCTCTCACTGTCTTATAACAAACTTCAAATTGGGAACAAAAAATATGAATGATGTTTATCTGATACAGGCAGACCTGGCCACAGGGAAAGATGCTCTGTCTTGTCCAAAGTGACCCAACAGAAAAGGAGCCAGGCCAGAGTCCTAGTCGTCCCCTACTTAGCTTTTATTAGCAAAGTGACCCAGAGAGCTTGGTTTGATGATGCATTATTATTTTTTCTTTGTGTGTGAGTGCATGTGTGCACGAATACACATGCGTGTGTTGGTGCATGTACACAAGTATGCAAATGTGTGGAGGCCAGAGGTCAGTACTAGGTGTCTTTCTTGATCACCCCCCCCACCTTATTGTGTGAGATGTTTCTCATCTAATCTGGAGCTTTCTGACTCGAACAGACTTGCTGCGCACCAAGTCCCAAAGACCCTCCTGAATCTGCTCCCTAACACTAGGTTTACAGGCATTGTTTCAACACGCTCAGCTTTTTAGTGGGTGTTGGGTATCTGAAGTCAAGTCCCCATTGTTACAGCAAGCACTTTACTGACTCAAACCATCTCCTCTGTCATGATTTTTCTTTCTTTATACTACCGAAATTGCAGTATAAAATGTGATTGTCTCTTTTTCAGAGATGAGACTATAAATAGGCAGATCAACAAACATTTTTTGAGATTTGAACAATCTTCTTTCATTATGTGTATTCCAGGAACATTAGGATTCATGGGTGATTCAGTATTATTCTGGTTTTACAGCCATCATGAAAGGGCCTCTATCTGTATCCCAGTGAGCAGGTACTGATTATGAAGGAACGGTGAGCATGAGATGTGGATTTAGACCTTATCCCAGAGGGACTGAAGGAATTTTGCTCATCGCATGACTAAGTTGAGACTTTCAGAGTGGTACCTTCCCCACAACCTTGCTCCAGTTCCTGTACTCAGCTAAATGTCCACATTATAGGGACAGTATGGTTAAGGAAAGCAGCGCTATGCCTGGCACATCTTCTAGAAAGTGTTAGGTGATGACCTTGCAGTGGTTGTCACTGAGATAGTGTGTTTGTTGTCAATAACAATGCCAAATGGCAGCATCCACTAAGTGATAAACCCCTTGTCCCCCAAGAGAAGTGGGTCGTGCAGTGAATTACTTTAATAGTTTGGAATCAACATATTTTGCAAAATAGTATTTAATTGAAGACATCAAAGTGCAAGGCAAACTTTAAATTAATTTTTTGCTACCAGTTGTCTTAATAAATGCTGAAAATCTCTCATTTGTAGCAGGTATCAGAGGCAGTACTGAGCCTTTTGGACTGAGAGAGCTATACCCAATTTGTGGTTATCTAAGTAGTGAGAGGGGCCTCTTACGGAGACAGTAGATTTACAAGGCTGGGAGCATTGTTGAACTTGTAAGTTTGAGGCAAAGAGAAAGAAGTGTTTGTTTTTGTGTCCCCACATGGAGAACTGGGTTAGACAGATTACAGCAACAATTACATAGCTTTGTGTGAGGACTTCCTAGAACTACAAGTGGCTTACATGATCACATCCTAATGCATAAAGAATCTCTAGTTTTTAAATCTTTGTGATGTCTCAATCAATGAGGTGGGAAAATGGAATTAATAATTTTCCTTCCTCCATCTGTTCACATTCTCTGCATGACAAAGACCCAATTAAGCAAATTTCTATATAGTTAGGAAAAAGAGAAAAGAACTGAGAATTAAAAATTCAGACTCCTCATAGAATCTCTTGGTTCTTGTGGGCTGGGGAGGGGAAAGGGGAGGAGGTTGTATGCATAATGTTTTCTCAAGCTTTCTGGAAGCTGTTAAATGGCTGTGCAGTATAACTGAGAAAATCAATTTGAATTTCACCAAGGAGACACAGGGACAGAACATGTGTTTTTGGATGTTAACATTTGTCTTCTACTTTGCTGTTGCTGTAGGCAAGAGGTGATTGCAATGGCATAGAAAACTGGTCATGTTGTGTCTTAGTTAGGGTTTCTATTATTGTGAAGAGACACCATGACCATGGCAACTTTATAACTGTGGCTGGCTTGCAGTGTCAGAGATTTAGTCTATTATCTTTAAGGTGGGAATCATGGCAGCACAAGGAATGACACAGTGCTGGAGAGGTAACTGAGAGTTCTAAATCTTGATCCACAGGCCACAGGAAGTGAACTGAGTGTCACACTTGGCATAGCTTGAGCATAGCAAACCTTAAAACCTGCCCACACGGTGACACACTTCCTGTAACAAGGCCATATCTACTCCAACAAAGCTACACCTTCTAATAGTGCACTCCATTTGGGGACCATTGTCTTTCAAACCACCACATGTTGCAAAGAAATTTGTTGAAGCACCTTTTCTTCTTCCTGCTGTTTCTGATTACCTCTCATTAGTATTGTCAGTCCTCAGTCCGTTTACTCCCATCTCAGACCCTGTTACTCTCAGGCATACGGGTTGTTCTTTTACAGTTCCTGGAACCATTCATCCCTCCAATCACTGATATATAACTTATTAACCATCCCCTTTGTTCTGAGAGGATAAGGAGGAAATTAGAACCATTCTTTTTAAAACTTCCAATCTTTTAAAGTACCTCCAGCCACTTTCTCTTCACTGCTAGGAGCCTATTGCTGATGGTGTGAGTTTGATGTCCCAACAGTTCTCAATGGCTTTCTGATTTTTTCCTTCCCTCTCCCACTGTATGTATATTTTCTCCTTTCCAGACATCCAGGAGTGATCATGTGCCATTGGTCTGGTCAATGATATAGAAGAAGAGTTCAAAGGGGGCCAGATAACTTGACTATTTAAAAAAAAAAACAAAACAAAAGTAGTTGGTTTTTTTCTGGTGTTGGAGTTCCTTCTGCCTGTGTGTTGCTTTCATTGGTTAATAAATAAAGAAACTGCTTTGGCCTAATAGGGCAGAACTTAGGTAGATGGAGAAGACAAAACTGAATTCTGGGAGGAAGAAAGCAGAGTGAGAGAGATGCCAGGGAACCACTTGAGTCAGATGCTAAGAATTTTACCCGGTAAGCCACTGTGATGAAGCAAATCATAGATTAATAGAAATGGGTTAATTTAAGATGTAGGAATTAGCCAATAAGAAACTAGAGCTAATAGACCAAGCAGTGTTTTAATTAATACAGTTTCTGTGTGGTTATTTTGGGCGTAAGCTAGCCAGGTGGGACAAACAAGTGGGCCTCTCTCCTACAACATCTTTCCCTAATCTTTTCTCTCTCTCTTTTTCTTTTTCCTGTCTTGAACAAAATACCTGGCTCAAGGGATGCCATTGTGGGATCATGAAGTAGTGATCCCCAAGAAAGAAAGACAAAGGCCAAAAAAATTGCAGAGATACAGGCTGTCTGAAGTAACATCATCATCAGCCACTCCCAGGCTTTCTGCTGTCTACTGTAGGTCTATAAACAAGGTGAAGTTCAATGGACTGTATCTCATAGTTTACCTGACTATGAAGTGATAGGCTTCCCATCTCCATCTTACAGCTCTACATGTCGCCCAATCCTCCAGCAGGTTATCAGGTTATAGCCATCTGTAGACTACCAGGAGACCTGGATCTCTCATACCTATTTTGGTACAATTTTTTTTTAACCCGTTTCTTACTATTTAAAATGGTTTTCATCAGCAAAGATGAAAAGAACACACATTAGACTTGGTTGCTGTGGAATGTAATTCAACAGCCATAAGGAGATAGTATATAATAACTCCCTAGCATAACAAACATACTCCAAGCACCCTGGTGTCCTTGTGTGACTTCTATCAGGGAAGCCAATCCTCCTCTTTTTAGTCAGCTGAGGCCCAGTTATGGGACTGCATAAGGTTCAGGATATGAGACAAAAGCATCCATTAATTTTTATGAATTTAGCCAAAAAAACATTTTCAAAGTTTTCCCTTGTCAGTTGAAGGGCCTCTTTCTTCTCCCACACACCTTCTTGTGTCTTAAAAAGATGCATGGCTTGAATTAAGAGAACCGACTTACTCTCTGGCCAGCTGTTAGTTCCCAGTGTGAACCTGAAGAGGTCATACCAGTTTCACAGCCTCACCAGACCCTCTTGCAGGCTGCGAGATGGATTCTACCAACAAACAGCTTCAGTGTCTTCAGAGTAGAACTCACACGAACAAAGGCTAATTTTTTTAATATGCAATTGGAAATTCTTGGATTTGTGATTCACAAGGTGTCTTGTGGCTTCTAGATGTTGTACTGTGTGTATCTTACCTCCTGGGTATACGAATGAATGTTGCCTCTAGGGTTATCAAGCAAGAATGCAGAGAAGAAGCAAAGAAAGTCTCTGTGCTGATGGAGCTGAACATAGCAATAATTTCTGCATCTCTTCTCCAGCCTCTAAGATTTTATTACAGCAGAATGAGATATGCCTGATTTCATTATCTTCCATGAATAAAACTTTATTAAATACTTAAAGTATCATTATGCCCCACTGCAATCATTGCTATATACTATGAGAGAAATGCTTTGAATATAAATGACTTATAAACTGAAAAGGAAGATGGCTCCCTCTAATGTTAATTCCAATGGGTTCTAGTTAAGAGAACACCAAAAGTCCTTTGATCAGCTGAGGAAGCACGGATACCCTGTACGTTCTACAGTCATTGAGGAAAGGAGCATGGAGTGTAATTCTCAGTAGGATAATTCCTGTTCTGTCTGATCCCAAGGTCTAGTGCTGTGCACAGTACACACTAGGTACTTGGTGAATGTTCCAGTGTCCTTATTTTGCTGTAACAAATATCGTAACCAAGAACAACTTAGAGGATGACAGGGGTCATTTCCTTGTACAGGTTACAGTTCATCACTGAGGGAACTCAGGGCAGGAACTCACGCAGGAACCTGAAGCTGAAACCATGGAGGGACAGTGCTTGCTGGCTTCCCTTCAATATCACGCTTAGCTTGCTTTCTCATAGAGCCCAGGACCACTTGCCCAGGGACTGGTGTTACCCACCGTGGGCTACTGAGCCCTCCTTCTTCAATTAACAATCATGACAATACTCTACAGACAGGCCCACAGGACAATTTGACCTGGGAAATTCTTCAATTGAGACTCCATTCTCAGATGACTCTTGGTTGTCCCAAGTTGACATGTAAAAGAATAGGTAATTAGGATGATAACCTTTATTATCCACCACTTCAAGTCACAAGCAAACATCATGGATTCAGGTGACAGTAGTAGCAAGTCAAATTGGCCTTGATGTGATCAATTATCTAAGAGGATGGCTTTCTGGAGGAAGGTTCATCTTAGCTCATTGGTTTCAGAAATTGATTTCAGTTTATAGTCACTGATGCTACTGATGCTGGGCCCATGGTGCTGATGCTAAACCCATGGTGAGCCTTCTTATCAAGGAGGCAGACACTGTGGAGGAGGAGGAGGCTATTTGCCACCTGACAGAGATGAAACAAAGAGGCATAAAAGATCTGGTGACCCGCCATAACTCTTAAAGTCATATCCTCCATGACCTACTTCCTCTGGCCATGTCCCCCTTTCCCAAAGTTTCCACTACCTTCTACAATATTGAGAGACGACACACTCAACAGATAAACCTGTGGTGGACATTTTCTATTCAATCATAAGAAGGTCCAAACAAATTTTAGCTTAACATTATGAGACAATTAAGGATGATTTTTTTTTTTTTTGCCACAGGGAACTCCCCGCCACCAGAAAAAAGACTCTCTTAATCTTTCTTGCTGGCTAAGAAGCAGGGAATGGAGTTATTTCTTCATTTATGATCCACTGAAGTCTTTTTCCCATGTGCTTTCAGCCTTTATATCCGCAAATTTAGCCTGAGAGAAGCTAGACAAAAGTAAGCTTTGTTCATTGCATAAGAGAAGAAATTGAAAGATACATCACACAAAGCTGATGGCACCCTGAAACCCCAATATATATGCATATATACACATGTATATGCATGTACATATACATATATATTTTACCAAATGCAGGTTGTGCTTTACGTTTAAATGTTGTGTGATACCTGGCTGAATGGATGACCTGGGCTGTGGGGAGGTAATTTTACACATGAACTTTATATGAACCTGAAGACACACAGGAATGATGAGCAATTGGATAAGGGTTAAGAAAGTGACTTTGCCTGGGTCACTATGAAACCCCTCAGGGACACCAGAGAAGGTCCTGCCCTACATTGTCTAATAAAGGCCAATAAAGTAGAGAATTTGTCTTGGTGTGGTGTCAGCACTGCTATAAATCCTCATGCGATAATAAAATAACAGGATGTTATTAATTCAGCCATTCTGGGTTTTCCTGAAATGATATTGGAGTCACATCACTGATTCATATTTTCAGCGGCTAATACTTTATTTTCCAGAACTATTAACTGCTTAAAAACCAGTGTGCCATCATACAATGGAAGAGATGGTGAAATATTTCCACCGATTCTGGCAATTAACTTAATTTAAAGCCACCCTGCATGTTTTAGAAGTAATAACTATGATTTGAAACAGCTCGGAGGAAAAAAAATTTAAGTGAGACAATAAGTGGGTTCTTAACTGCCCATCTCTGTCTTACATATGGGCACGTGGGAGAACTGGTCCTTGTCTTGTTTTCAATTGGCATTTAAGATGTCACACATATCTTTTGCAAACTATTGAATCAAGGGAACTGAACCACTATTGGTTCTGACTATTCACAGAGCCCAATGCTAAGAGTGTTCCTGTATGTTGGTTTATGTAGTCAGGAACTAGATGAAGCTGAGATAGTTTTGATACCTTCTCCAAAGTGGACCGATGGTCTTAAAGGAAAAACTAATCAACCCCTCTAACGTCTAAGAAGAGGGGGGTATGGTAGAGTGTTGGTGCTTTGAATTGAGTTCAGCCCTTTGTCAATAAATAGCAAAAGCTCATAAACTGGGCTAAAGGAAAGACCAAAAAGGCCAGACTGTAAAATCATTGCTGTGTAAAAGGGAACAGAGGGGTGGGGCCTGAATACGTGAGGCTGTGACAGCAGCGTATTGGGCAGTTAAGTTTGTGGATCTCCCCACGTTTATAGTGTTAGTTGTGATCTATTCATTGATTTAGAAAACGTTCAGTTCAAACCTACTTTGACATTTCCAACCTTGCATGCCTCTTTAAAATGAAGACTCTCATGACGATAGAGGTTTCCAGTGCTTTCTATAATAACAGCAGGCCCAGCTAGCTGATGAGCGGCCTTAGAAGACAGCAGGAAGCAGAAACTGTTGTTTCATTTCCTGGGCCAGGGCTGAATACAGATGTGGACCTCCTCATCTAAACTGTGGGAAGAAGCAGAGCAGCGAGCTACCTTGGGGACCCTCTCAAGCCAATGAACCTGCACATGTCCTGTCACCAAGAAACCAGCTACACAGCGTCTCTCATTCTCTCACGTCCACCTGCCAGCTAGTCACTGGCCAGACAACCCTTGGGTTGGTACTTGCTCTTTTCATTCCTCTGGTGAGTGGATCCGTCCAGCTCTTCCCTCTCTACTTGATTCTTGACTCTTGCTTCCTGGCTGTATTTGCCTTTATACTTGCATTCCGCACTGTATCTAACATTCAGTGTCTCTGAACGTGGTGTCCACTAGGTTGATTCTTAATTATCCAGCTTGAAATCCCTTGTTGAACCGAATTCTCAGGAGCAGCTGCTTTGTGGGTCGTTAGATGCTTTCTATATAAAGGGCTGCGATGGGTCACATGCTAGTTTTGGTCCTGCTCAACTTGTGGCAAGGGTTGTGGTGACATGTAGTGAGAAGCACATACAGCGACAAACACATACAGCGACAAACATTCTGGCTGATTTGTTTCCACCCCCTCTTCTAGTGTCGTGACCCTGGCAACCATAAAAGAGTTCTCAGGTGCCTGAGGGATGACTGCAGACATCGGACCTGCTCTGTCCAATCCAACGTGAGTAAGATCCTGCACGGGGATCTTGGGAAAATATTTAAGTGTATTATATATTGCGGCACAAGAGCTGACATCTGCAAGTTAAGAAATACCGTGCTCCCAAATTGGGATGGTTTTAAGGTTGGAAAAACATTTTGAGGCACGGCATGCTCCCTCTGAGAATCTCCTCCCCGTGACCCCCACCCCCTGGCTTATCAGATTTCTGCTGTCTGCAAAGCCATTTTCAAGTGTGCTGGAATTGCTTGCTGGTGTACCCCTCGTCATCTCATAAATCTTCACCAACACAGAAAAGTAAATTGTGTTGTGCCAGAGAGTTGTTTGGAAATCCATTGCTGTTACAGAGTGTGAAGGATAAGAGGGAGGGGAGGGGCTGTGTTCTCAAGGTGAAAGTCACCATTACGAGCTCGGGTCCTAGGAGATGGATGTGAAGACAGAATGTAGCTGGAGAGGCTGGGAACAGCATCAACACAGTGGTGGGACAGCTGTGTTATATCATCTCTCATTGTCAGTGTCCCACAGAGGTGACCGAGCTGGTGGTGTCTGTTCTAGAGACTGCCCTGTTTCTCAGGGTAAATGGGATGACAACGTTTTTTTTTTTGGTTTTTTTTTTTTTTTGTTGTTGTTGTTTTCTTTTAAAGTCATTATGTCTTATGTTGGTTGAATGTCTGCATCACCTGGACAGACTTTTATGAAGAGAAACTTATGTTTTGTTATTTTTTGAGACAGAGTTTCTCTCTGTAACATATCCTGGCTGTCCTGGAACTCACTGGGTAGGCCAGGCTGGCCTCGAAGTCACAGAGATCTGCCTGCCTCTGCCTCCCGAGGGCTGTGATTAAAAGTGTGCGCCTTCACCGCCTGACTGTAAAGAGAAGCGTTAAAAAGAACATTTCTATTAGGGAAACACGACACTGTGGTCATTCTGAGCCTAGCCCTGAGTCAGTCTGCTGGTTCGAATCCCATCTTTGTGAGACGAGGTGAGACTTACTCTCTCGACCTATGTGAAATGTAGACAGCATTCTTACCTTCTCCGCCTGTGTTTGAGAGAAGAAACAAGGATGTTAGCACAGTGTGTAGAGCTTCAGGACTGCCTGGGAAACTCTTGTTGCTTGGCACGGGCACGGTTGTGCAACACATGTCATTAAGGATGGAGGTGCCCACATGCATTTTCGAATGCACAGACAAAAGCACATGTAAATCACATTAAGATGCAATGCGCCCTTGGAAAGGTGATACTTCACTATACAGTTTCTTTTGAAATCTACTCTTGGAAGATGAATGGGGCACACTCGAACATGTGTTAAAAATTAACTAAGAATCCCAAATGGAAGATTTGCAAAGGGGGCTTAGTTAACATCTAGGGGGACTTCAGATTTGACAAACAACCCAGAGGTAAATCTAATTTATTCTAAGGGCAAGAATATTCAGAACCTTGAGAGGCTAACGCCTGTGTTCTCATGTGCAGGGAGGACAATGAGCCTAGCAAATGCCTCAAGTTTGGCCCCTTGCAGACAGAAGTCAAGCTTATTCAGAAAGCTATGGGGCAGTGATGGAGAACAGAAGGGAGGCACAATTTCCTCTCTCCCCGTCTCCTAGGTCTATAACCAGAGCTGTCTGCATTGTCAGTTCCTGCAGGGCACGGACCATGGCTCTTTCACTCCCTTGAGCTAGATCCTTGCACATCACCACTCGAGGATTAGCATTTAATGAGTGTTTGTGAAGATGAGGGATGGTTCAGCCTGTGCTCTAGGTAATTTAGAGCAGGCAGGATGTTGGTAGGAGGTTTTCTTTTATTTCCTGTGGGAAAGCCTTCTCTGCTTGATTTTCCTTGTTGATGGCAAGCTCCCTTGGGTAGAAGACTTGTTTGTCGGTATGTTTATTAAGAGACATTGAGCAAATTGCAACAACCCACACAGTGATAACCTTGAGTAAAAATTTCATGAGATGCTATCAAATGATTCATTAAAAGAAAGATCCAGGATATTACCACCAACTGCTACATTAACTAGTCATGTCATAACATCATCAAAATGCTAATTAGTTTGTCTGGCATGGTTTGTTATTAAAAAAAAGTAGACCCAAACTTCCTGTAGTTTTTCAATTTGGATGGGCTTTATTTATTTCCCTTGCAAATGTTTGCTTCAGGGTTTTGCGGGCAGGTAAACAATTTGTGGGTGAGTTCCACTTGCGGCTGCTCCTGTGAATCTCCTGAGAAATCGTAAATTTCAGATGGGGATTCAAATCTACAAGGTAGTGAACTCAGGTGCCTCTGTGGCTGTAGTGTCAGGAAAGTGCTGGAGAAAGATTGTTTAGATTATACTATGGGCTCCAGACAGGGCTTACTGGCTGTTTGCTTGCAGCATGGTTGGGTAGGTGGCAAAGACTAAGATCTGGGGCTCAACTACCCTTGGGCATTAACCACAAGCTCACAAGGGAGTAGCAAAAACCAACTTACACAGAGGAGATTCTGTCTAATCATGCAAGTCTGGATATTTGGGTACCAAAGTTGCATAACAATGAATGATAGAATCCAAGATGAAGAGTAAGTGCCTTACTAAAGACGGGTTACCTACTCGGGAGATCGGGAGAAAATGCTACACTCAAAATTAAAGAGCAAGTGGATGAGTCTCATAGATGACTATGAACAAGTAGTACTAACACTTGGGGTTAAAATTTGGGGACAGAGAAGAGAAACACAAACATGGCAGGAAGTCAAGCTGAGCTTGAAGAAGCAGGCACACTCATTTCTTAAAGGACTACTCAGAAGAGCAGTCAAGGCTAATCCTAACCCTAACTCTAACCCCTAACCCTAACCCTATCTCTGGGGGTAGGACCTACAGGTGGCTAACGATGAGCAAGCAAATGAGAGACACATCTCAGACAAAGGATCCCACATCATGGCAGGAGGGATTGCAAAGCTATATCCTGAGCCACAACTGTTGTTACCAGCAGGCCCCAAATCTCTGCTTTAGTTTAGGAAGTGGGAGTGAGGCCAGGGAAACAAGAGAGCTTAAGTAATGGCTCTTGGCTCTGGGATATGTTAGTCCAAACTAAACCCCTGCCTTGATTTTCGTTCACAAACCGTGAACAATTGGTGTCAGTATTGAAAGTCCAGACGGCAGATGGGGACAGAAGACACATGCATTCTACAGGCAGATGCGGTGCCTATGTTTCTTAGGATCCATAGCTGCTGTTCACTTTCATTTGCTAGTTGAAAGTTTAGAGTCGTCAGAGGAACTTTA
The DNA here is from genome assembly GCA_028555095.1 of Dicrostonyx torquatus. Classification (NCBI taxonomy): domain Eukaryota; kingdom Metazoa; phylum Chordata; class Mammalia; order Rodentia; family Cricetidae; genus Dicrostonyx; species Dicrostonyx torquatus. The sequence continues at coordinate 4,746,601 of JAQHUG010000154.1, read as the reverse complement.
ACTTCAAATAAACCAAAGGGGGGACATTTAGAGTCAGTCACCCCGTTCCATGTTTTCCGTGGCACATGCTTACAGCAAATATAATTTATTTTCCTTTGCGGTATTGCAATACGGCTACAGTAGAACACTTATTTGTAATTCACATTTGACTGCATGTCTTCTATGGCCATTCGCTATTAGAAAATCGAGTTGCCTTTCACCAACATGGCACTGGAAGTGAAGAAGGAAACTCCTGCCCCTCCCAAAGCGGAAGCCAAAGTGAAGGCCCTGAAAAACAAGAAGGCAGTGCTGAAAGGTCTCCTCGGGCCACAAAAGGAAGATCCGCATGTCATCCACCTTCCGGCTCAAGACCCTGAGGCTCCGAAGGCAGCCCAGATACCCTCGACAGAACGCCCAGTAGAAACAAGCTTGACCACTATGCCATCATCAAATTCCCTCTGGGCATGAGTCAGCCATGAAGAAAATAGAAGACAACACACTTGTGCTCATGTGGATATCAAGGCCAATGAGCACCAGATCAAACAGGCTGTGAGAGACTCTGTGATATTGATGTGGCCAAAGTCAACACCCTCATAAGGCCCGACGGAGAGAAGCCATAAGTTCGGTTGGCTCCCGATTATGATGCTCTGGATGCTGCCAACAAAATTGAGATCATCTAAACTGAGTCCTGCTGGATAATTCTAAATGTACACCTCTTTCACCATCTGAAAGAATTAAGGAGTCTTTTCGTGCCTCTCTCTCCTCACGATAGAGTGGGGGGATTACTTAGTTTATAGCATTGTTTTGAAGATGGAATTAGTTAATCGACAAAAACTGTTCAGAGCAATGACTGCCATGAAGTGTTCGAACATGGTTGTTTTCCTTAGAGTCATCACCACCCACAGCAGCAGCAGCACCGACCCCGTCATCATCTTCACCGTTATTTGCAGCGTAGTACTTCTTTAGTAATGGTACCACTACTATGTCTGAGTTCCTGGTAACGCGTGGGATCATTTGTTTGTTTGTTATTTCATGAAATAAATCAGGGCAAAGCCTCAGGAATGTGAAGTGTTTGGCTTGCTCATATATTCTCTATTCGTTTTCAAAAATTTTTAAAAACAGATATTTTGATAAAAGCATCGGCAAAATATTGCTGTAAGAAAAAAATATAATTGGGGCCAAGGAGCATTAGGATGGGAGTTTGGGTTCTTAGAACCACATAAAAGCTAGATTGGTGTGGCAAACACTCAGAATTTGTAACAGGAGCCCTGAGGCAAGCTGGCTAGTGAGACCAGTAGTGTCAGAGGGGTCTGGGCTCAACCAGAGACACCTGACTTCAACCTCTGGCCTCCACCAAGACACACACATGTGTGCATACACACATGTGAACATTCATACATACACTCATGCACACCACATATATATTAAAAGAAAAAGGATAGTTATTACAGTTCAGAAAAAGGCAAAAGGGAAAATATCAAGAGATGTTAGCTGAGGACATAGCTCTGCCTGGGGAAGGATGAACTTGATTGAGCTCTATCTTTGCTGGTGGCCTAGGAGAGACAAAAGGATGAAGGGAAACGGGAAGATGCAAGATGTATTTGATGTTCCCAGGCTCCCTTCTGGGGACCACATCTCCCTCCTGATTGCTTATTGTATTTTTTTCCTCTCCAGATCTGCTCCAGAGAAATACTCCCCTGTCAGCTTAAATCAGTGAGCAGCTTCGGAGAATATTTTCACTTAGATTTCTCGCAGAACAAAAGAGCAGACTCTCCCTTAGAAAGGACTCCTGGTGCTTGTGGGGAAGAGAGGGAGTTTTATGCTTGACATCAGTCTTGGGGCTGTGAGGTCTCCAGCCACTGCAGTGGTCCTTGACTTTGGCTGCCTGCTAGAATCGTCTGGGGAATTGCTGCTACTGAGGCCCGATTCTTCAGAATCTCTGAGGGTAGATCCTGGGCAGTCTCCTGAAGCCCACCTCGCATAGTTTTTGCCTACAGAAGCTAAGGCAGAACTTAGAGAAGGGTGGTGGTCCCCTGCAAAAGCCCGGACTTAGCAGACACTGGAAAAAAAAAACCCATAAAATAACGACTACAATTTCTGCATTCTTATTCTATATCTGCCTGAGATTCCCTCCTTACTTCTAGCATTTACTGTTTTGAGACATAGATATCTTGAGCTTTGCTTTTACTGAAAAGAAAACACAAACTGTGAGTGACGCAGCGAGGAAATGATCCCCAAGTCAATTAAGGCCATGACTTCCAAACTGGAGCCCCTTCCCATAGACCACATGGTGGACTGACTGACATCAGAATATTCGGGAAGAAGGGAGTGAGCTCCCTTTAGCCTTATCATCATCTATCCCTGGCCATGTTGCATCAGTCCAGGAACCCTGGGTTGTTCAGGCCAGGTCTATGCTTGGAGGTTTATTGGGGGAGAGCTTTCTATGCTAATTTTTCTTTCTTTTTTAAAAAATAATTTACTTTTTGTATTTGATATACATTGGTATTTTGCATACATGTATGTATGTGTAAGGGTGTTGAATGCCCTGGAACCAGAGCTACGAACAGTTGTGAGCTGCCATGTGGGTGCTGGGAATTGAACCCAGGTCCTCTGGAAGAGCAGCCAGTGCTCTTAACCCCTGAGCCATTTCTCCAGCCCCCAGTACTAATTTTTCAGTTCCCCAGTGAGACCTCTGACTCTTCCAAAGCAAACTATTCAGCCACAGCGAAGCAGCAGGTGTACATGGTTGGAACTGTTGGACAAACCCACCTGAAGACAGAGCAGCAGATGGGGGACCAGGGTTACTTGCCTGAAGTCAAGCAGGGCTTTGCCTGACAGGTGTAGGCAGTCATCTAGATTGTATGTCTGCTGATGACCAAGCTTGAGTGAAAAACAGTAGTAAAACCAGGAGTTAATAGGCAATTCCAGCCCAGGTCATGGGCCTTGGCTCACTGTTTTACTAGAAATACCCTCTTTGCCAAAATATAATGCAACATTTTTCATATCTTATTGTTAGTGAATAATCAGAAGAAATTGTCACCAAGAGTAAGGTTTGGTGAAACTCTGTCCAACCTATATGTGTGTATGTATATGATATACATTAGAATTTCACTCATTCATTGCCCATTTATTTACTTATTTACTTACTCACTTATATGTTCAGACAACCAATATTTCTGAAGAGATTTCTATGTGGTAGGTGCTATGACAGATCCAACATATATGTGTGTGTGTGTGTGTGTGTGTGTGTGTGTGTGTGTAAAATGTAAGTTGTCATATAGGGATGGTAGAAATGTCTAGACTATAAACAAATAAATTATATGTTTTTGCCATATAATTACCCATTGTGATAGAGGCTATTAAGGAAAGATTAAACTTTGATAGAGAGAGGAGTGAGAGGCGTGACTACCTCGAGAAAGTTTTCCTGGGAATGTTGTATTTGAACTAACATATAATTTTCCAACTGTAAATAGTTTCTGTATAATATTTCCTTGAATATTTTTCTAAAGCCGTTCTTTCCCCTTTCATGGAGCATGTCAACAGTGTCCACATTTTCTGCAGGCTCCCTTCTTACTTTTCATAAGCGGATTATTGAGGCAGTAAGGCGTCTACACGTGGGAAAATAGCAGGGTGACCCATAGACAAGCACAAGTCAGCATCCCAAAGAGGATGATGGTTGATCTCATCTGTTCGTGGGCCTCAAGCTTTCATCTCACCCTCTCCTTATTTCAGGATACACTATGTAATTTGCAGGGCATCTCCATGCGTTGCCCAGTTGTACCATTCGTGACTTACTGACAGGCCTGAGGATACAAGGAACAGTCTGCCCCTGATACACAGTGGGGAAAGACGATTCTGATGCATTGGTGTCTTGAGTCTAAGGTCATGTATTAGCAACCATTTTAAAACAATTGCAAGATCTAAATAAGAGTTCATTTGCACCATGGCCAGGGATCCTTTATGCCCGATGCCTGCTCTTTCCCAAATTCTCAGTGCACAAAAATTTCCATCTTGAGTTCACAGCATTTGGGGAGGCTGATTTCGGGGATCCATTTCCTTGATCCTTGCCTCAGCAGCCACCTTGGCCACCTACAGTTGATAAACAGATTTTTTTTTAAAAAAAAGGAATTAAAAACAGCAGTTATGTATTGGTGTCTACTGTGCATCAGACACTGGTGGTATAGTGCTTAGCTGACATGAATACTGGTCTTTACTTGGTGGACGAGTCTCCAACAAATAAGATGGTGTGCTCTGGAGAAAAGAAAGGGCAAGAGGGAGTCCATCGTGGGTATGGTATTAGATGCATAGATGAGAGGGTCAAGAATAACCTCTTTGAGGACATCATATCCTGAGGTCATCTGGGGAAAAAGTGTCTGAAGCAGAATGGGCACGGTTAGCCAACGTGTCCCACCTTTGAACTTGAATTCTGTTTTTCTTTTTCTCCCAAAGACACAGTATTAAAAATCCTGCTTAGACACTGTTGAAATCATATTTTTAAGGATTAGGCTATATATTCAATTTCATTTTGGGCTAAATAGCCTATTGTGGCTTGTCCAGAAAGCCAAACCACCATGAATAATATTTCCACGGGAAGAATGTATTCTGACATTAACTCACTGACTTAGGAGTGAACTTGAAGGCAGCTGCCCCATCAGCGAAGGGATGGTTGCAGTAATAAAGAGGCAGCTTTCCTTCGCATCTCCCAAATAGGACAGAGCATGACTGTACTGAGACACCCTAGGGATACACCCTGGCTTTCTTCTCTGTCTCTATTGTCTCCTTTGGATTCTTTGGTTGCACCTACCGTTTTACATTCCCCCCTCAGGGCTTCTCTTTTTGCCCTTAGATCTCAGAATAATCCTCCATGAAGCCACAACTGAAAGCCCTTGAGTCCTTTCTTCTTTCTTGGTAGAGCTGCTGGCTCTCTCGCCTTAATCGTAGTCTCTCCTAGGTTTCTCCGGCTTTCCCTATGCGCATGCGTTTATTTGTGTTATGACACTATCTGTTTCTGGCAGCGGCAATACATTTAATGCCAGCAATAAGCATTGCACCTGGAAAGTCTGAACACCTTACAAATCTTAATGAATAGATATTCTGCATTGTTTATCACTAGCTTGTCTCCTTTAAGTAGTTCAACTCTTCTGGAGTCCTTAGACACAGACGATCTTTCCTTTCCTTCTGTGCTAACCCATGTTCCTTGATGATAGAGAGGAAAAGTTTTCCTTTCAATTCACAATGGTGTGGGGGAAGGTGTGTCTAGAATACCAGAGTAAGAAACAAAGAAGAAGGAGGGCTTTGGGTATCTCTACTCTAAGAGGTTATTTGGATTAATCTGTGAATTTGTGTTTGAAGTTTGCTGGATCTATGTGCAGTATATGGTTACTGCGTCTCCACTGTAGTACATTTTAGAATTTTCTGGAGGGCTTTTTCAAAGTTCTGGGCTCACCTAGAGTTTTAGACTTGGAAGGAGCCAGCAACTTTCCCGGTAAAGCTGAAGCTGCTGCCGTTAGGGTCGCCAACCAGGGGGACACACCCTGATAAGGTCTGGACCTTCCCTGGGGCTGGCAGATTCCTTGAATTAAGAGCGATCTTTAATTAAGAGTTACTCAAATTATGAGGAATCCTGACCAGTTCTCGTTATTGCTCAGCCTTTGGCGTCTTTCTGAGCTCTGTGTCTACACTGCCCCAGTTTCTCCAGTGCTAGGCTTCATCTTGGGCACATTGCTCCTACCAGGTGTGGATGAGAATGCAGGGTCCGTTGTCACGAAAAGTGACACATTCTCCATGGCATACCGCCAGCCTACCAACTCCTTTCATCCTTCCCTCTGCCGGGTGCAAGCTGAAAAGAACCTAGCTGCGTGGGCTCCAGCACATACCTTGCAAACTGGTTTGTTAAGTTTTCTTTTCAACTCAGGCTTAGAGAAATGAATGGGGTGAGGGAGATCACCTTTTGCTGGAAAGAAGAAACTGTGTCCCCTGTGTCCCCAGAGGCCCACAGAACCGAACACAAAGGAGGGCAAGCCTGTTTGTCTCGGCCAAACAAGATCCCCACACTTACATCCAAATTGAAGGGCTTTGAACTACTTGAACGGGGCCCCAGCTAACATTTTTCTCCCCGTCCAGGTTTGCTGAACGTATAAATATCAATTATAAGGCTGAGTAAATTATAGGAATGTAGAACCCAGCTTTGTTACAGCTCTTCCAAGTGTCTATGCAGGGCTAACAAGGAGACTGCAAGAATCTGTTGTAAGGAATCCGCACATATTTATAGATAATTAATACAGAGAGGGGAATGGGAACTCAGGGTTGAATTTCTTAAAGCAGTAATTTAAAAATGCATTATGGCAACACATTAAGTTAGCGGTTATTCAACAAGGAAATGTGAAGATTATTAAGCTAATTAAAGGTAATAAAAACAAGTTAAAGTAGTCTGCATGTAACTTTGAAATTAAAAAGAAAAAAAAAATCCCCCTCCTTTAGTCTTCCTCCAGGCTGGGCAAGTCCCAGATGGCAATGGATACATGGGTAAGTTACGGATTTCAATGGCATAAGAAGTGATTTTTGGATTCAAAATATATTTGCTTGGGAAACTCCCCTCTCCTTCCCCAATGCACAAGAAAATGATTCTGAGAAACTCTAGACCCTTTTGTGGAGACCCAGGAGTGCATGCGTGCCTCCTTTCTCTCAGTGCGGGGGTGACTAATGGTTGTGTCGGAAACCCAAAGTGGGAAGACGGTCTCCAGCACATTTGATCCCACTCTCTGGCTTTCAGATTCTCTGGCCCCTTTCTTGATCTTTGGGCTCTCTCCCACTTCAAGGGAAGCGACAGCGATGTGAGCGTCTCCTGCTTCTCCTTGATTGTGGCACCCATTCTCGGCCTGCGTGCACGCACTCTTGATGTAAAAGACAACTTCACTCTGCAAGCGGGAAGCTGAAATTGCCTGTGGGAACAGAAATCGACAGGGCTTTGTGGTGGACGCTTTAGCTCCGCGTGGCTTAGAAGTTTCTTTGGCCAAAGAAAACCGAGAAGAGCAGCAAGGTGCTGAAGACGACGATTAGAGAATAAAATGGCATCTATCGTGTGCAATGAAATAGCGTGTCCCAAGTTTTATTTTGTTGTTCTGACTGCTTTTGTTTACCCATGATTAGGGTCAAGGTAGCCACACCAGGAAGCAACCAGACTTCCAAGGGAACCATTCCCCTACTGCCAGCACAATTAAACAGGTTATTAAATGCTTTGGGAGGAAATCTTGGGGGTGTTTATTGTAGCAAAGGACTTTGCGATTTCAAATTACAGCAAGCTCAGTGCTATTAATTCTGGCAGAGGACCCTTGTAAAGTTTACCTCCGAGCAAACGGGGGTGTGTACCGTTAAACAAGGTCAGAGGGCAAAACGTATCACGGAGGACTGTGCAATGATCACGCAGGCTTAACAACTAGCAGAAAATTAGAATGAGGGTATCGGGGGAAAAAAATTGAAATTTGTCTCACACTTAGACAGTTACGGAGAGCACTGTTGCCGGGTGGTGACGGACAGGAGGTAAACACTGGGACCCACGCCACGAAGAAGCGCGAGTTCCTTTCCTAGATTCTTTAATATTCTTGATGAGCTCAGACTTTCCTAAAACAGGAGCTGGGGGGAAGTAGTTCATCCTTAAGAGCTATTTGGTCCCAGCACGTAAATTAAGAGACAGGGTTTAATATTGCAAATTAATTGGTCTGTGATTATGCAAATCCTGAGTAAGCTACAACCTCCGAAGAGTCTGAAAAGGCAGATATTTCTTTGGGAGAAGCTTGCCTACTTTTATCAGCAAATTCACGATCAGGATTTCAGGAGGACAGGATGAACAGCAAAAAGGAAGACTTTCTTCAGCACAAGGGATCCTTTCTGGTCATCAGTGAGAATTGTTTGAAACCTTCAAAGCAGCCGTGGTTCTCATTACGGAAGTCTGCCTTTGCAAGGGACGCCTTTTTTCAATTATTTTCACTTTTCATTAGAAGCCTTTGGAGTTGGCGCGCACCTCATTAAGTTCACTAAAATACTATGCATTTAATTTTCATGTTATAGTTTGGAGTAAATTGTTTGACACGAAACCTGGCTTCCTTAGTCAGTTTCTCGAGATTTCTGTTGTCTGTCCTTTGCTAGCCAGGTACCTTGGAGAGGACTGAGCAAACTCGTGCAATTATCGCAATCCGTAACTCTACGAGTCTCGCTTATTGGAGTTTCTTCTGGGGGAAGCTGTCCAGCCTACGGTGCTGTCCAAGTGCCTAGGCCCTCATTACCACGGCCTTTCCAGAGCTTGCCCCTGCCTGCTTGTAAAAGGTCCTTCCTGATCCAGCCTCCACTTTCATTAGTCATCGGTGGGCTAATTGAGCACTTTTTCTCACAACCTCTTTCTCCTCTGCTAATTTACAACAGGGGCTCTTTCCCTTGGCTTGAAGTTGGCACGCCCCAGGTCTTTGTAGCTTTTATCATTTTGCCCCCCAGCAACTGCTCAGCCAGATTTTTTGATTTGCCTCCTTTAATCTTGCCTCATATTCACTCATGTCAAGTTCTCCCTTCCTTTCATCACCTCCTTTGAACTCTGACCAAGGTTTTGGGTCCTCAGGTACCCAAGTCACAGGACAGAGGTCCGGGTTTGGCCTTCTCACAGTTGTGTGGGTTGAGAAGGGGGAATTCTAGCAAAGGAGTCTTGGATGCATCTTAAACTCACCCTAATTTCCATTTCAAAACCAAGCATGCCTTGCTACCTCCACTTAGCATCTCTCTTCTTACTGCATTCCCAGCTCTTCTCCTTCAATAAGAGACCAGGAGTCTTCTGTCATCCTGAGTCAAGCCACAGACAGACCATCCCTACTTTTTAAAGGCAGTGGTACCCCAGGGCCTAGGAGTTGCATTATCTTTCAGGACACTGGTCATCAAATAAATGCTCTGCAAACCTGTGGGGTCTTTGGCATTTCTAAAAGATCTCACCTTGTGTCGAATCTCCCCATCACTCTCAAAAGCTGAGGAGGATGCATGGGGTCTGTGGCTCACCCCTAGTTTGGCGAGAGTCAACACGACTGTTGAAACTCACCGTTAGAGCAGAACATTTCCTGAGCTGCATTAATGAACATTTCAACTACAACCTTACCACCAGATCTGAGGACATGCCAGAGCTTTCCACCGTGCTCTCCGGCACAGCTTTGGGAAGGGGTAAAGGGTGTGGGTGACTGTGATTAAGAGGATGTGGCTGGACACTCTCATGTCACCTGTAATCATCGTGTCATGAATGGGTCCCAAGAGGTTCCATAGTATGTTAGTGCATGTAAAAGATGTCATCCCAGCAAACGACAAGGCTCGGTACCATTGCCATTTAGGATGAAGTATGAGGACTTCGGCCCTCATTAGAATTGGAAATCAGGCTCACACTCCAGGCAGGATAGATCCCTCAGCCGCACTTGATGGGGCACTATTAAATTCACCGCAGCTTCCCCGCGAAGGAACTCCGTGGTGTTAGATTCTTCATCTGCTCAGGGACTGAGTTTTCCATTTCACAGCTCACCCTCTTTCCTAGTAATAAATTGACCCAAATTGGAGTCCTGTGACTGTCAATTTGCACTGTCCCTTTGTACTCCCTCTTCACAAATGTGTAGGACCATGACAGGATATTAATATTGAAAGAGAACACCCTCCACCCTACCCCTGTTACATCCTACCTGCCTACTCCCGCCTTTTTAGTTTAGCAAAAGCTTTCAAGTGACTGGAACAAAGGACTCTCTTCCCACCTTACCCGTGTTTCCTGCCCATGGCTGCCCTCTTCTTCTACTGTTGCATATTGTCCCTGCGTAACTCTGAATGTTGATCTTGTTTCTTTGAGCTAAGAGAGAGCCGTGTGCCTTCAGGTCAATATCCTTCCTAACCACAACAGAATGTGAGCCTCATTCTCAGACAGAGTGTGATACATGTGTTCAAAGCTGAAGAAAACATAAAAGGGGATGGGACTAAGGATGGAGACAGTTTCTGGGCGTTCACAGGTAAGCTGATACTTTGAGATTCTTGGAGATTAGTGTTCTATCAAACAACAGAACATCGTTGGCAAGAAGAAACCTAAGGGATTAATGGCAAGTGGGGAAGCTGGCTGTGGGGGTATGGGGGACAGATGTGCAGGGAGACAGGGTGTAAAGCCATTCTTCTCAGAGCTGGGAAAAATTAAGGCATTCTGGGGATTGAGCCAGATAAATCTGAGTTAAAGCCTTTGAGATCGCTGATTGCAACAAGCAGGAACAAGTTCAACTACACTTAGGCACAGGTTAAAACACACACACACACACACATTTGCACCCAAGTGTGCACAGGCATTGCTCAGCTGCAAGGTGTTGCTTGTTTGATTTTTACTGGTTTGTTTTATTTTTTTTCCCCCTGGTAGCTTTGCGTTACCAGCTTCAGGATAGGGGTCACTGATGCATGCTAGAAATAATTTGAAATTATCGAACAGTAAGCGGCCCCTTAACTGACACTTTGGAGACAGCATACAGCAGAGGGAAAAACCAATACCGAGTGAAATGCAGGTCTTACCTGATTTAAATTGTGTGTGTGTGTGTGTGTGTGTGTGTGTGTGTGTGTGTGTGGTGTGTGTGTGGTGTGTGTGTGTGTGTGTGTGTGTGTGTGGTGTGTGTGTAAACTGAGGAACTTCATCAGGAAGTTGAAAAATAAAGGAACTGTCAACAAAATATGTTTGACCTGGTGCAGCATATCGCCTTTCGGAATAATAAAGGACTAACAGCCAAAGTGTGTGCTTCAGTAGTGAAGTCGGGGACTTTTTTCTTTCATTTCTGCTGTGGAGTAATAGACCATGTCATAACCTACTGATTTATTTATTCTCCATAATTCTTCACATTGGCTGGGCCCAGTTCCATGATTTTGTCTCTTCATGTGGTTCAGCTGTGGTCTCGCACTGACCTCACTCAGGCGAACCCATGGGTTCAGGGCCTCCAACACGGCAGCACTCAGTGCAGTGCTCCGCTGGTGTCAGCTGTTGTGCTGGACCTCTCTTCTCAGTCGGCTCCCAGTCAGTCTAAACAGTGACCTTGAGGAGACAGACGGCAGCTCAAATAAGACAGGCAGATTTCAAAACGGAAGGAAGTTAAAGGTAGATCAATCAATAAAGATAATGGATTATTTATTTAAAAATGATCTGATGGTGTCACCATCCATATTTCTCTCCTACAAATGCGTCAAGACTTCGAGAGCCAGCAGCACAGTAGGTCTTATGTTTTATATTATTATTATTATTATTATTATTATTGTATTCTCCTCTACACTCAGGTTCTGGTGGAAGGTAGCAATCGTTAGCAGAGAGGGTCGAGGGGAGAATGGGGAAAACAAGAGCTGATCACACGGACAACTAGAACAATTATTTTAGAAGAGAAAGTGAAACATGGTTTACTTGCTTTCAGCTTTCAGCTGGAATGGAGTTTAAGCAGACGGAGCTGCCTTACTCATGCAGGAATTTGGCAGGGCACTGGGGTTAACAAATTGAGCTTCATGACAAAGGTTATGGGATCGCAGATGAGGACAACTGGCCCTGAGCATCTGCTTAGTGTCCTTTTCATCTCGGAGAAGGGAGTTGGAAAATGTACTTTGGCTCGGGATTTCATCGTCTTTGCTAAATAGATTTCTGTTTATTATACTTCTAATAATCCTATTACTACACATTGATAAAAGTTAGACGCAAAGGAAGCCATTAGCCATTACTACCCACTATACCTTTTAAGAGGGAGGATGTTTTCAAACCGCCATGAAAGATCTAATAGTCAGTAATTACTGAGGAGTTAATACCTGTGTCCCTTCATTTTAATGGCACCATCAATTTTATAGATGAAAGTTTGAATGAAAACTTTAGGGAACTTTCCTTGTAGGCACCCAGCCAAAGTGGAATTACCATGCTTAAGGGCTCCACCATTTGAGCCCATATATGTGTGTGTCTTGATAGGATCATATCTTTGTTCTATATGGATGTATTTTTTTTCTTTTCTTTTCCTTCCTTTTTTTTTTTTTTAAAGACCACTGGTACTCAGAAAATAGCCTATAAAATTCTTGCCTCGCAAGCATAAGGACCTGAGTTTGATCCTCAGCGTTTACATTAAAAAGACAGAGCAAGGCAATGTTCCCTTCTAATCTCAGTATTGGAGAAATAGAGATAGGCACATCCCTGGTACCCAATGTATAGCCAAGCCAACCTACTTAGAGAGTTCCAGGCTAATGGGAGACCCTCTGTAAAGAAACTGAAAGGTGGACATCACTTGAAGAATGATGTCTGGGATTGTCCTCTGGCCTCCACATACGTGGGCACATGTGAAAGCACACACACACACACACACACACACACACACACGCACGCACGCACGCACGCACGCACGCACACACACATACACTCCATTGATATCAGAGCTAAAACAAAGTCAAGGTACTTATATTTAGTTTTCTGTGTCTAAGAAATGTGTGGGGAAGCACATTGGTTAAATGCATTAATGTCCTGTGGAGAGGAAGACATATTAAACTACGAATCAGATTATCTGGCTTTGATGTCACATGAAGTGTGACTTTGGGTGACTATGCTTACTGTTTGTGTGTGTGTGTGTGTGTGTGTGTGTTTTGTTTTTACAAGACAGGATTCCTCTATGTAGCCCAGGTTGTCCTGGACCTTGGACCTCCCTCTGTTGACCAGGCTGGCCTCAAACTTAGAGATCCACCTGCCTCTGCCTCCCAAGTGCAGGAATTAAAGGCATGCGCCACCACTTCTGGCTACACCATGCTCACTCTCACAGTGGTCCACTTTCACTTATACAATACAAAGGTTTGTCAGTGTGCTTTGACACCATCCTCCTGAGGATTCTGTTGGAGGACATTCTACAATTGCTTTTATTGCCTTGACGTAGCTCCAAATTAACCTTTCAAAATTATTGGAAAATATTACCATTTGCATATCTTATTTTTGTTGTTGGTTTTCTTTTTAAAGCAGTCTATAGAACTTTTGAATCCTAACAGATATTTTAGTTTGGAAAAGATCCAAGATGACATGCTTTGGAAGTTCCCAAGCCTTACAAGCTTCAGTAGAAACGGAGGCCCTTGTTAAAATGTTGACTCTTACATCCTACTCCTAGAATGTGTTCTGATTCCGTAGGTATAGGACAGGCAACCAGATTTGGGATTTGGATTTCTAACTTTTTCCTTTCTCTTTTTAAAAATAAGGTGATATTGATATACTGCCCCTTCCACACTGTGAACATCACTCTGTCCTCTCAAACTGTTTATTTGCCAGACCAGGGAATGGACTTTGCAAATGAGCCACTGACCAAGAGCAGCAAAACCCTAGTCTTACAGATTCTGAGGTCAGAGCCTTTTCCAGGATACCACAGCTCCCCTCTTTGAATGCAAGTTACATGATACAAATTGAAAATTCCAAATGAATTTATTCCAATGCTTAGATTGTCTTCTGTTGAGAGGCAAGTTTTCAGTCAGCAACCAAGAGTCTAAATACCCAATAATTTTCTTTTCCTTCTTTCCTTTTGTCCTTCTTCCCTTCCCCCATCCATCCCCTCTTCTTTCTTGTGACCTTTCTTGTGTTTCTGCTTCCATGAAGAATTAAGCCTGAAATTGGGCAAAGGGACACATTTATGAGTAACAGACTTCTGTACCAACTACAGACTCAAACAGTCCAACAACTAAATACATCTTAAAGATGTTTGCATAATTTTACTTTTTAACAAAAATAAAAAGCATGTATTGAGTTCTTTCCTTGCAATACCCAATCTGAAGCTTGTTGCTCGAAAGACAGTCTTCTACATCCTGGCAGTAGAGAGGATGAGATTCTGTTTTTTAGTCCTGAGAGATTTGCACAAACTGTGTTGGGGAATGCAAAGGAGATGTAAGGAGCTTACTTCCCGCCAGATGCTGAGCATATTTCAGCCCTGCGACCAGCTCACCTCAGCCTCTAGCATGTACCTTGGGCTCCTCTTTCCCTCCCACACTGGCTCTGCGTTCCTGGAGTCTGAGTTTTGCTGACCCTCCACCTGAGGGAGAAGGGCAATGGGAGCTCTCTGAGAAGGCTCTCTACTTCCTGCGTTCTCTTCTATAGATCTTTCGACTAGAGTTTGAGCTCAAGCTTGCTTCTAATTCTCTGTTGAAAATTCCTAACAGTAAAATCTGAGATCCCTTATGGTCCAAAATCGAAGAACTTTTAAACATCGACATGATGTCACAAGTGGAAAATTCCACACCTAAACTCTGGTGACATATCACAGCCAAAACCTAGAATATTAAAAAATATTCTATACAGTTACTCTCAGCCTATGTTTATGAGTTGAATTTTAAAGGAAATTTATATCCAGGTTTCTCTCCCAGATATCCTAGGATATTTATAAAAATACTCCAAAATCCGATGAAAATCTAATAATACGGAAATACTTTTGGCTTGCAGAATTTCAGACAGGAATACTCGACCTGTGATAAATGTGACCAGTGGGTGGGATAACAGATCCAAAAGTAAGGTGCACAAAGGATCTTTCTTGCTTTTGCTTGTCATGGTGAGAGCAGCCTTGGAAAGAGGAGTCTGTGGCAGGAAATTAAGGGAGGTCTCTGGCTACAGCTAGCAAGGAATAAAGGCTCTCAGTCCCCTAGCCGTAAAGGATGGATCCTCCACAACCACATGAGTGAAGCTAGAAGCTCATTTTTCTTTTGCCAGACCTTTGAGATGTTAGTTTTGGTAGGTCAACGGCGATCCTTGAGGCAAAGGCATGCGAGCATACCACAGGCAGACCCTTGGCTAGTCACTGTGGAACAGAAGGCATCTGTTATTTTAGGCCACACTGAGTTTTGGGAGTAAACTGGGCAGCCGTAGGTCATCACTGTGGAGTTGAGCATGACCAACTACAGACTAGAAAATCACAAATTTTAGGTGTCAATTTTTTAAAAGTTGAAATGCAGGGCTGGAGAGATGGCTGTGTGGTTAAGAGCACTGGCTGCTCTTCCAGAAGACCTAAGTTATATTCCCAGCACCCATATGAGGCTCACAACTACATGTAACTCTCGTCTCAGAGGATCTAACACCTTCTTCTGGCCACCATGAGTTCTGCCTGCATGTGGTGCATAGGCATTAGTACAGGGTAAGCAACCCCACACATAAAATAAAATGAAAAAAAAAATTTTTTTTTAAATTATGAATCCAGGCTTAGCCTTCAGATAGTCTGACTTAACAAGTCTTGACTGGAACTCAGAAATCTGTTTTCAGACAATCGTTCTAGGTAGTTTTAATGCATATAGTCTCAGAAGATCACTTTGGAAAACACCAGCTTGTAAGCAGCTTTTCAGAATATAGCTCACAGGTGAAGAAAGGCCCTTTCTAGAAGCAACCGCTGAGTTAAGAGGTCCATGCTGGTCAGTGTTCTCGTAGTAGGGACAATTTTGACCCAGATAACCAGGCCTGAATAGCACAGAGCAAAGCCTTCAGGTAGACCCAGGGGACAGAAGGTCATTCATAAGCCAAGGAAGGAGACTTCCGAAGAAAGGACAGCTGCTGACATCGGGACCTGTCTTCTGGGCTCCAGAGCTATAAGAAACTTAATTTCTGCTTGGTAAGCCACCCAGTCTGTGGTGTTTTGTTATGGTCGTCTAGCAAAATCAAACACCTATCAGCGTGGGCTTGCACATGTCTGTCTGTTCTCAGGCATGTATGAATGGCTGTATCCTATGTCCCAGTGATGTTGCAGATTCTTCGATTCAAATAGACATTTAATATTCTTGCTCCAATGCAAATAACCTTTTCAGGCCCAAACTGGTTTCTTTTTTAATTTTTAAAACATGGTTACATAAGGCTATTTTCATGAAAGAACATAATTTGCAGCTGATAATCTTGGTTATCAATTTGACTGAAAAAAATTAGAAAGTTGGTGAAAGTCTACTTTTGGATATATCTACCAGGGCATTTCTAAATGATAGACATGTGGGTCACCAAACTGAGTGAGGAAGACCTGTCCTGGGTGTCAGATCCAATTGGCATATAAAGCAAAAGTCAATGCCTGAAGAAAGCTAAAATTCGCGCTTGCCAATCCAAGGAGCAAGCTCCCATGGGGACACCGGACTCCTTTCAAGCGGCTGTGATTTCTGCCACTGCCACTGTGATCCTCCTTGTCTGATTCCAACTTCCTGTGGTTCCAGCTTCTTCAGTCTTTGTACACAGACTCACACCAGTGACTGACTCTCCAGGGACAGGTCTTCAGCCTCAGATTGGAGCAGCATCCTTGTTCTGAGGCTTCTCGATTCTCGAACCGAACAGCCATGGTTTCCATGGCTCCGTGGCTTGAGGAAGACGGCCATTGTGGGACTGTGCATTCCAATCATGTAAACCTGTGTAATACATTCCATCTTTGGGGCCTTTTATTGGCCCTTTCTTCCGGAGAACCCTCGCTGATACAACCCTCCTTTCCTTTTTCATGGATAACAACAACTCACAGACCATTATACTTCCTTACTGAATTCTAAGCTTCGCCTCTGACCCGGTGCAGGACAGAGCATTTAGAAGCTCCATGCTTCTGACATAGGCTCACGCTCAACCTCAGATGTCTTCAGAATCTGCTCTGCTCCACGCTTCTGTCCTTTGTGCTCCTGATATTATTTCTGGACTTTGGACTTTGTCCGTGGTCCTAGCCCTTCACCTGCAATGTGTTTGTCACATTTTTTCTAGATATTTTTATTTCGCTAGCCACCTCTTTTTCTAATCCAGGATCTAGGGAGTGTTTCTGTAGTTATGTCTCAGGAATAAAATCATGTGACCACACTCAGGGGAAGACTAGAAGGGACATGAACGTGCTTAGATGCATGCAGTGGGAGGGGCATGAGCGTGCCGGTGGTGACAGTGGATGGAAAAACCACTGATGTGTCTTCAAAGCCTCAGACGGCCTTTCTGCTTTAGGAGCTGGCTCCAAAACCATGAAAACAAGACCAGAAAAGATGCCACTTCTACAAAAAGTGGGGGGAAAAATCACAGACGTGGCCCATATTTCAACTTCAAGCGGAGGACTTTTGATTACAAATAAGGAAAAATATTCTAAACAGCAGAGGGGAAAAACACCATAGAATTCTCCTACAGGAGCTGCTCAATTACAGTAATGGCTGGTCTTTTAAACACAGAATGTCTCCTCTATTTAGGCTTATGTAAGAATAGTAGATTCAAGCCTGCAGTGGGGAAGAAAAAAATGGAAGGGCTTATTAAGAGCACATTCACCCCTATAATTCTATGGTCTTCATGAATCAGCAGCCTGTTCTCTGGAGGCTTACCAGTCATTAATAGTTGATATTATTCTAGGCTAACCAGTGGTTGATTCTTAAGCATGCTTCGGGCTCCAAAACTGTGCATACCAAGATTTCTGGGAACAGCTGGAAACCCATAATTATAGTTCACAGGGTACATGCTCATCTGGCAAAATCTGTAAATAAAGCTTAAAAAGCAAATATCCCATTTATATAAACAGCTTCTGAATACTGGAAGATCAATTGCCAAGGGAACGGAGAGCTAGCTTTCCTCAATTATTTCTTTCCTTCTATCAGAGGGTAATAATTTATTATTTTCTACAAGAATAAGGGAAAAATTTTAATATTTAAAGACTCAGAGGTGAAGAGTGAAATTTATCTAAAAACATTATCTCTCTTTGTGCCTTGTATTAGCTGAAAATATGGGTTGACTCTTCATTGTTGAAACATCAGAGAGAAAATTAGCTGGGGGAAAGTAATTTTCCCACTGGCTTCTATCCCCTGCAGGTTTGTTCTAAGGAACCTTCAGGATTAGCTGCCAAAGACTGTGAAGTCTTTCTCTCTTAATGCCTTTTTAAAAAATTGTTTGAAATACTATAAACCAACGGGAAAGAAACAGTATGGGATCAAGAAATAATTCTATGTTCATAAATAGGAGACAATCGGCTGTGTAAGCTGCCTTTGAAACAGGCAGTGTATACTGTAGGGTAGGGGGCGGCTGAGGTTTGCTTTCAAAACCCATTGCTGATTCCCATTTTATTCCAAGCATTTATTTGAGAGTGGCTTTTGATGGAAAAAATTTTAAATTGAATGAACTCTTAAGCAATTAATGGTTATAATTCTAGTAGAAGTGACATGATATAAAGCCACAGATGCACCACAAGAGGCATTCCAGTGACTGGTTAGTATTTGTGGTGGCAAAGGAATGAGAGCGTGATTGTCCCTCATCCTGGCATCAGCAATTAGAGTGGTCAGTCACGCTCAACTCCCCGCAGTATACCGCTGGGTTAAGAATAAAGGCAAACACATTCTTTCTTTCCTTTTACAATATTTCTTACTTTAGTTTGGCTTTGAACGTGTTTAAACTAATTATTTAGGTACTTAACACAATTTAAACAAAATAAATGAACCAGAAAAAAATGCAATTTGCCTATATTCATCACACGTTACCCTTCCTGGCACCAGTCACTGTCTGAATGGCCTGGGGGCCTGGGCCAAAGTAAAATCTGATTTGCGAAGATTCCAAGCTAGATGATTGTATATTTTAGCATATAGAAGGTTGATTAGTGTGTATCTCGGGTGGAACCAAGGATGTTTGCCAGCCAGCCTAGCCGTGTATTGCTGTTTTCTATCTCTTGAGCCCTTGGATTCCAAGCTCTGTTGCCTGTTACAGCGTTTGCTTGATTTCATTCGGCAATCCTTTTACATCTTACTTGGAAGTTAAGGCAAAGAAATCCCTTTGAACCAATAAAAGAAGTGACTCGGATTAGCCAATAAAGCAGGAGGCTGCAGAAATCTACAGCAACTTTTTCCCCCCAAACCTGTGGAGTCACCACGCATATCAAAAATACCCACATCCATCAGTCCCGAGGTTTCTCCAGTTCGGTACACCTCTCTTTCTTTGGGAGATAATTCTTTTTCTGATGTTTATGGTCACCAATTAATTTGATGTTTAAAAATTCTTTTAATTGAAAGACACAAGCTCACCTATTCATATATTGACCCAGACTCATACATAGGATTATTAGTATTTTAATCTCAGCCTAATTCTAGGGAAGGAGAATGAAGGGGAAATACTTTGCCATGCTCAGCATTGGTATTGCCAGAAAGGAATTCTGTCGAACAGCAAACATGCATTTTGGAGTTTTTTTCCCCCCTAAATTTTGTTTAGAAATTCAAAATACACCAAACCAAGATTAGGAAAGGAACACAGATGTCCTACAGGCTCAGAACTGGTGTCTTCTCTAGCTGACTTAAAGTAAAGTTTGTTTAAAGTTGGGCTGAGAGAAGAAGAGCCCATCTAGAAACGTAATCTGCGAGCAAGCCTTTGGAGAAGAGACCCCCGGCACCATATGCACAGTTCTGAAGGAAAGGAGTAGGAATTGGCTAATTAAAACAGGCACATTTGTGTTTGCTCTAAGGTGTCCCTGGGAAGCCTTATCGGGGACTCCAGTGTTAGTCTCAGGTCTGTCAGCAACCACAGCTTGAAAGACAACTGACTTCTCTGGACTGCTCCTTTCTTATCTGTCAAAGATAAATCCCTGTGGGGCCAAGCAGGTGACCCTCCTTTGAGAAATGGTCTGGAAGCCACAGGGCAGAGGCTGTTAACACTGAACTAGGTCACCAAAAGGAGAATGTGCCAAATGGCTCAGTGTTGTTCAAAACCCCAACCACAAGGACATCTAAAAACCCAAGAATTTCCATATGAAGTTTTCTATCTTAGTTTTCTTTTTCCCTCCGTAAAACAAATGAAAACCAACTTGAGCAAAGAAATACTTTAAACCAAGAGCAAAAGAGCTCAGATTAGTTACCCACAGTCAGCATTACATCCATTTTCTACCTGAAGTCCTTGAGATGTGGCTAATCCAAATTAAAATTCACTGTCGATGTGAGCTAGTTATTGACTTCCAAACCTTAGTGCGAGAAGAAACTGATTTCCTGTAAATAATTTTTATGCTGATCATGTGTTGAAACAATATTTTTTGCTATGTAGGTTTTAGTAAAGTAAAAAGTTATTTTTACATGTTTCTTATTACTTTAAAAATATAGTTAATGGCAACAAAATCTAAATTATCTTTCTGGCTCATAGTTGTGACTAGACAAGTGTGTGTGTGTTTGTGCGTGTGTGTTTGTGTGTGTGTATAAAGAATTACTTTTTCTTTTTTAAATTAAAAAAGTATAACTAAAAACTGGAGTTACAGGCGGTTATGTGGGTTCTGGGAATTAGACAGAGGTCCTCTGGAAGGGAAACCAGTGCTCTTAACTACTTAACTACCCTCCAGTCCCTCATCTTATATTTTTAATAATTATGACCTTCATTGTTTTTGAAGCACCTGCCTGGTCATGAGTAGATACAGTGCTAATTTCAGATATAATCCCCTGATTGTAAAATTCATGATTGCCTCTCTCTCCTTCCTCTTCAGGAAGAAAATCAGAGTGAGTGGAATAAGGGATGACAAGTACTTTGATGAGAGAGATCTTTTGAATACACTGAGCGGGAAGAAAGCAGGCCAAATTTGGTAAGCTGGTGAGCCAGTGGCTTTCCACCTTGAAGGACCTCGAACGCAGTCTCCTCTAGACCTTCTCCTTCAGATACAGCCCGCTTACTCTGTAGAGATGATCCCAGAATTATGCTCAGAGAAAGCACTTTATGGGGACGCTCAAGCACTTCTACACCCCTCCTTACCAGAACCATCTTAACTGGCACAAATATTGATAATTTTAGAGAGAATAAATACAATGAGCAAAGGAAAAGAAGTTACATTTTAAATAAGAGAGACTTCTTTCTCTAGTATTGAAAGTTAAAGGTCTGTAGACTCGCTGATCCCCTGAGAGCCCGGTGGAAGGAAAGTGAAGGCCAGGAACAAAGGACATCGCTGTGTGCTCTGAACGCCCTGGTGATAGAGGAACCACCACTGGGTTCCCTGGAAGGGTGGGCAGGGCAAGCTGCAAGGTTCAGGTTAAGAGTCACAGTGACCCTCAGGAGAAGCTTTAGGAGGAGAGAAGTGGGGCATGACCCTATAGCCCACAGTAGGAGTCAGTGTGGAATCTATACCCAACTAAAACATAAAATGAAGCAAACAGAATAAAGATGTATTTCAGAATTCTATTCTTAAATGTTCCCCTACAACCCACTTAAAGTTGGTTTTTGAAAGAAGAAAGACAGCCAAGGCAATATTCCAGCATCGGAATTTTAAATAAACTAGAACGAACATGAAGGTAGAGAAGGTGACTTGCCAGGGTGGCTTACACCAAACTCTGACAGTAGTCACGAACTGGGGAAGGGTATCAAGGAATTCTAGGAAGGATAGATTTAGGGGCGGGAAGTCAAATCAAATTGCTTACATAACACTGAATGTATTTGACCATGTGATTAAAAACCACTAAGAGTTTTAAAATTCAGTTTCAAGGTTTGGGGGAAAAGGTGATTAATATACAGAACATTCTGTAATTTTTTTTAAAGGACACAGTTAATTCCTAAAAGAATAGGGCATATTGATAAAAAGGAAATATGAGTCTAGTGTACTTTTTTCTCAGCAACTATCAATACTTACAGAGTTATAAAAAGACTGACACCATTTTTATTGAAGAAAAACATCACAGCGTAAGAGACCTTTCCCTTTCAAGAGATGATGTAGGGCCCGCACCTGCTGCATGTTGCCTGATGCAGTTATTGGTACAAAGAGTTAGTGCCTGAAGTTGTCAATCAAATGGTGAAAAAAATGCATCAATAAGGGACAGTAAATTAACAGAGAAGGGAAGCACCTGGCGGGGGGTTGAATCTGCCACTCCCGAAGCAGAGGCTGATGTGGAGATTGTTGCTCTTATTATTGGCCATGGAGTACTTGACTTTTGGAAAACATTCCCTAGCATTTATCTGGACAAAAGAAAACAAAAACAAAGCTACAAAGCATCTAATTATCAAAGGGCTTGATTTGTGGGGCTCACAACCTGGAAGAAATGCCTAGAACATAAACATTCTTTCCAATTCAGTGTTCAGAACAAAAAGAACAGAAGACGGAGCCATAGAACACAAGGCAGGGATTGGGTAATTACACATTCTGATAAAAATAGAGGCTTTGTTAGCTCTAGAAATTTAACCTCACCAAATGATAGTAAAAATGTGCCTGTCTGTTGATTCCTGAATCTGATATACAGGACCCAGGCACGCGCCCACGCACACACACACACACACACACACATACACAGATACACAGACACATACAGATACACAGACACACACAGATATACAGACACACACACAGATATACAGACAGACACACAGATACACAGACATACATACACACACACACACGCACACACACACACACACACAGAGAGAGGGGTTGGGGGTACAGAGACATAGACAGAGAGAGGCAGAATAAAATGTGAAAAATAAATTGAGACCACCAGAATAGAAAACAAGGACTGTGGGTGGATCGCAGTGTTGAAGAATTAATAAGGAATTATTTAGATACGGTAGGTTAACAGCATAAATGTGTACATTTTCCCTCAAATATTCACTTCTGAGTATCTTTTAAAGAATGTATTTATATATATAGTGCACACGCGTGCGCGCGCACGTGTGTGTGCACGTACACAAGTGTGCTCTCTCTTTCCACCATGTGGATCCTGTGGCTCAAACTCAGGTCACCGGGCTTGAGGGCAAGTGCTTTTACCTGCTGAGCTAGTTCATCAACCTTGAATGTCTTAACTTAAGTCGTTTTAAAATATATTCCTTCTGTCGTGTGTTGTTCAGTGCCATGAGGTGCTTTCCTTGACACATTATATTGAAAATCATGCCTAGCTTCTGCTAACTGTAGCCAAACTAGAGACGGTAGAATAAGTTTAACCCTGTCCACAATTCTGAAAGACTGGAGGTTTCTCAACTATTTTTCCTGGCCATGCAAACGACTACACTTATACTATATTTAGAAAATGCACAAAATATTAAAAAACAAAGGAAAGTCTTTTATAATGATGTCACCCCAAGATGGAAAATTAATTCGCGTGCCTTTAGTGTCATTGCACATGAGGACAATATCTACCTTTTTTGGCACTATATTTTCGTTGCCTGCCATAATGCCTGGAATAAATCAGGCATTTCATTTAGTCCCAAATAACTAAACAAAATGCTTGCAACCCGTGTTTGTCAGTAAAAATCTAATTAATGACTGGGAAGTGAACCCAGCTACCTGCCCAGGCTAAGTGGGTGCTTTACCAGTACGGTACATTATTCCCCTGTTCTACTTTTTATTTTGTCTAAGGAACCCAGACTGGCCTTGAACTTACTCTATAATCCAGGCAGGTCTTAAATTTGTTCATCTTTGTGTGTCATCCTCCCAAGCAACTGGGATCATAGACCTGTGCCACAGACTTGGCAACAAATTTAATTTATAAGGATTCTAATACCTGAGATGGAAGGAAGGTTGTTGTCAAAATAACTGGATAAATGGGATTCCGGCATTTTTTTTTAAAGCACTTATAAACTATTAGCCCTTCGCAAAATTTGACCTTTCAGCAGTCACTCTATCTTCCACAATACTGTGGAGCTAGTTTCTCTAGAGAGCTACAATAATGACTCATGGAAATTAATTAGTAATAATGACGATACGCATAATTGGATGGCGCATTTTGGAGATGGCTCCTGGCTTGTATAGAACCTCACCAATGGCAGCCTGCGTGAACCACCTGCCTGCTGTGAATTAGGGAGTTCTCGGGCACATGCTGCTTCTCACCATGGATTGAATTCTTCCACTTGTCCTTTAAGTGAGAACAGGGAAGAAGGGACCAGACAAAGGAACAGAGAAATAAACATAGTACCAAATCTCGCATGGAAACATCAGACATCAGTGACCTCCGGGCCAACCCCATGGAGTGGAGGAAGCTAAACCTCAGTTTAATGGCTAACAGACACGATCATCCGGGACCTTATAGTCAGACCACAAAGACTCTTGACTAAAACTGACAGGGATGGTTTCTCTATATTTTTTGTTTGCTTTTTTTCCCCCAGTGCTGAGGGTTTGTGGTCATTTGACTGTAACTGACCCCCATAATCTCACAGGGAGTGGCGCTATCAGGAGGTATGGCTTTGTTGAAGTGAAGAGGGTCTTGTTAGAGGAATTGTGTCACTGTGGGGGTGGGCTTTGAGGTTTCCTATGCTCAAGATAACACCCAGTGTCTCAGTTGACTTCCTGTGGCCTACGTATCAAGATGTAGCCAGTATGACATCTGCCTGCACGCCGCCATGCTCCCCATCTTTATGATAATGGGCTGAACCTCTGAAACTGTAAGCCAGCCACCCCAATTGAACGTTTTCTTTATAAAAGTCGTCATGGTCATGGTGTCTCTGCACAGCAATAGAAATCCTAACAAAGGCAGGGTTGAACCCAGGATCTCACACATGCTAAGCCAGGTCTCCACCACTGAGCTACCCTTCCCTGTCTCCTAAAGCTTCTCCTGAGGGGTCACCATGGCTCTTAACCTTACCCTAGCAGTTTTCCCTGCCCGCCTAGTGGTTCTTCCTTTGGGTTCAGCCTCTGGGTTTCTCTACATTTGAGAAGGATCTCAGGATTTGTCATGCCTACACTGACAAGCAGTTTGGCTTTCAAGCTGGGAAAGGTCTTGGTGCTCATTCAAACTGAGATCTTCGTTTTGAGATGAGGAAATAAACACTCCAGGAGTCAAATCATTCAAACAGGCTCCAAGAGATTAGGTTGCAGTGTAGACTAACCCTAGTTTGCTACCATTACTTTGTATAGCATCTTCCACCTGTGTCTCATAGCCAATATTGCCTGTTTACATTGAACTGTGGAAGGATCTCTTTTTTTGCTACATATCCTAATTCACAGATAAATGTTATTACATGTCTTTTATGTCTTATGTGTATATTTTCATACTTTCTGCAAGCCCTTAAAAGCTAAATTGAGATGTTTGGGTTAAAGATGTAAAAACTAGATACTCAGCTCTACATGTGAAAATGGGTGGTCTTGAGCCATCTGGTCCTGATTGTAAATGGATCTGAAAAGGTGGAGATAAATAAGATTCCAGATGAGCAGAGACTGGAAGGTCACTGTCTTCTGATGTTAAAAAGAATAACATATATTCATCCAACTATATGCATAGAGATTTTATATATTTTCATATATGTTGAACCTGGAGACTTTTGTTTCTCCTGGCAATCATGTAATATTAGGCGGCACAAAGCCCAAACAATGTCTTATTTTTCAAGTAGGAAAATTGTAATCACTGATGTGAAGTGACTTTCCCTTGAAGTGTGACGAGCACTTTTAAAAAACACTTTGCTAAGTATTTTCATTATAAATGCATCTATAATTTATCTTTATTGTATGTGAGATAGATATTACTTGCCATGCTTAATCTTTGAACAGATATATCTTTAGAAACCTGTTTTTATTTGAGATGAAACAGTTTTGCTACCATATATTCTCACATAGAGGTACAGTGTCAATTCAAGCATATGTCTTTTTTTAAGATTTATTTATTTATTTTATGTGCATTAGTGTTTTGCCTGCATGTATGTCTGTGTGAGGGTGTTGGATCCCCTGGAACTGGAGTTGCAGACAGTTAATGAGTTACCATATGAATGCTGGGAATTGAACCTGGTCCTCTGGAAGATCAGCCAGTGCTCTTAACTGCTGAGAAATCTCTCCAGGCCCCAAACTTATGTCTTTTGACTCCTAATTTTCTGACATTATTTTAAATATGAACATTGCCCTAATGCATTTAATTTCCCAAGGCAACCCATGCATGGGATATCTTTGTCAAGTGGAGGGTTTATATTATAATTGTTATACCTTTCTCATTGGCTGAAATAAGGACAGACTTTTCATCCTTTCAAAAGCTCTAGTCAAGCAACAAGAAGTCACCCACATCAGCAAATCATACATAGAAGCAAAAGGTTGAAATTCATTTTTAAATTTCCATATTTAGATACAATGACTGGGGCTGGAAAGGAAGTAAAAGAGCTATTTGACAAGAACTTTAAGTCTTTGAAGAAAGAAATTGAAGAGGATACCAGAAAATGGAAGAATCTCCCATGCTCCTGGATTGGTAGGATCAATATAGTAAAAATGGCAATTCTTCCAAAGGCAATCTATAGATTCAATGCAATCCCCATTAAAATCCCAACAAAATTCTTCATAGACCTTGAGAGAATAATAACTAACTTTATATGGAAGAATAGAAAGTCCAGGATAGCCAAAACAATCCTATACAACAAAGGAACTTCCGGAGGCATTACCATCCCTGACTTCAAACTCTATTACAAAGCTATAGTATTGAAAACAGCTTGGTATTGGCATAAAAACAGAGACACTGACCAATGGAATCAAATTGAAGATCCGGATATTAGTCCACAAACCTATGAACACCTAATATTTGACAAAGAAGCTAAAAGTATACAATGGAAGAATGAAAGTATCTTTAACAAATGGTGCTGGCATAATTGGATGTCAACCTGTAGGAGAATGAAAGTCGATCCTTGTCTATCACCATGCACAAAACTTAAGTCTAAATGGATTAAAGACCTCAATATAAATCCGACCACACTGAACCTCATAGAAGAGAAAGTGGGAAGTAGCCTGCAATACATGGGCACAGGAGATAACTTCCTATGAAAAACCCCAGTGGCACAGACAATAAGAACAACAATTAATAAATGGGACCTCCTGAAACTGAGAAGCTTCTGTAAAGCAAAGGACACAGTCATTAAGACACAAAGGCATCCTACTGAATGGGAGAAGATCTTCACTAACCCCACATCAGACAAAGGCCTGATCTCCAAGATATACAAAGAACTCAAGAAACTGGACATAAAAATTCTAAATTCCCCAGTTAAAAATGGGGTAATGATCTGAACAGAGAATTCTCAACAGAAGAAGTTCGAATGGCCAAAAGATACTTAAGGTCATGTTCATCTTCCTTAGCGATCAGAGAAATAGAACTTACTTTAAAACGGATCATATTTCTATTTTTCCAAAGTCATCTGCTTTCAAAATATGATTATTCAGATTAAAATAAGTTAGACTCTATGACCTTTCAGTGAACCATGTGATTTTATTACACGTATTAGTTTCAAATGGATTTCCTTTTCTAAAAATTATTCTTTGTATGTAATACTAGATAGGCAGGGGGACTAAAAAAAATTAGACATTTGGAGAAAGGCATTTTATATAACATTTATAAGAGAATATATTGATTATCTATGATATATTTCCCAGCTAGGTGGCCAGGAGGCCAGTGGTGAAGGGAGCATGAACACAGTTCTGTGAGGGTGAGCCAAGGCTCTCATCTAATTCTCTCAGAAGACTGCAACACTGAGTTAATGGTAGGAGGAACCAAGCTTCCTACATTGTCTGAACGTTCATAAGGCATTTCATTTTTAGAGATCCATATGTATGTAGAGGCATACCTATCTCAAGGATTAAAGTGAGATGAAATAAAATATGTAAGAAGACATTTCACAGTTGCTGTGGGGAAGACCAAGGGCGATTTTTTTTCTTTTGTGGGTGGCCTCAAATCAAAATAAACCTTAATCGTAAGTTCAGAGTAAGTAGGTGTCACTTTCTTGGCATAATAACAGGAAAGCTAGGATAGTCAGCCAATGAGTCAAGCCTTCTTTTCTCTCACCACGATTCATCATGCACACTGAGCACATGAACAAAGGGACCTCCAAAGCCTGGCTTCATGGAGTAGAAGAGTTGCCTTTAGCTGCAGTCGTCTTCCTACTGGCAAATGCTCCTTTAAAACCGGTATGACAGTATTGAGCAGGAGTCTGTCTCACCAAACAGCAACACAGTTCCCTTCCATGTTCTATTTTCTATTGCCTTGGAAATCAAGGAAATGCAAAGCGTGTCTGTCTTCACTTGCTTTCTATTGCTCTGATAAAACACTATGGTTCAAGGCAACTTGGGGAAAGGATGGGCTTTATGGGGCTTCCATGCCCTGACCACAGTCTATTATTGAAGAAAGCCAAAGAGAAAAACTCAAGACAGGGCAGGAACCTAGAGGCAGGAACTGAAGCAGAGACCATGGGGAGAGAGTTCTTATTGACTCACTCTTCATGGCTGGCTCAGCTTGCTTCTAAGACCACCTAGTGTCACCTGTCCAGGAGCAGTGTCCCCCTCCTTCCCCTCAGTGGAAGGGAGGCCTGCCAACACCAACCGTTGCCCAAGAAAATCCCCCACAGACTTGCCTATCAGCAAGCTGATGGAGGCATTTTTCTCAGTTGGGGTTTCTCTTGCCAGATATTTCTAGCATGGGCCAAGTTGACCAAAAAACTAACTAGGACCTTAAAGCAATAATATGCAATCATAACTAATATTTACTGGGAACTTTCTATTTACCAAGAATTCTATTTATAATATATTTTAAAGGGCTTAGGAATGCCAAATATTTGAAGAACAGCAAATACAGCTTTTGAGCACAAACAGCCTTTCTTCTAAAAAATTTTTTTAATACGATAGCATGACTATTTTGTGATTCTTTAAGTACAGCATGACAAAAAGCAGCTTTGAGCTTAGTAATGCTTTGAAATAAATTTATGCTTCATGATCAGAGTGGTATGTGTGCATATTTTAAAAAATTAAGAATATGTTAAATAGAGACGTGCATATCTGGTAATACACACATGGCTCATGTAAATAATTTATAGTAGATATGGATATCTACATAGCAATGTTCCCTACATGTATTTATGTGATTTTACATACGCAAACATATAATTATGTATTTGTATGAATTAATATTTAAACAACCATTCTACATATAAATCTTAAGGAGTGTATGAATACTGGTCTCCCAATCTTGCCTTTTGAAATAGTCTGGAGGCCATCGAGGTAAGCAACACTGATTTTGAAGACAGTTAATGCTTCAGCACACCAGTTCATACACAGGTCAATTCAAGTTGGAAAACCAGGATGTATTCTACTTTGTTAGTTTCTCACCCATTTTACTGAATACTTCTGAATTATTCTTAGCATCCTAACAATTCATGGAAGGTTCTTCTTTTCACAGAAGGCAGAATTTCCTTTTATGTTAATCTTATTTTTATGTTTTAAGATGTTTTTCATTCCTAGTTTTTCAAATGTTATGCACCCTCCCCCACAACACACACACCAATTTTATGTGAGAAAATGTAACCCCTACCAAAAGGATCAGGAGTTGATGCCTTGGGAACCTATTTAGTCAAGGAACAGAACCATGAAAAATGGAATTAATGTCCCTGTAAAAGGCTCTGAGATGGTCCTTACCAGTTCTCCTATGAACATGCATGGAAAAGCCATCTGGGAACTAGGGAATGGGTACCCATTGGACCTCACTTCTGTTGACACTTTCCTACTGGATTGCTAAGTGTCCTGAGCCATGAGAAATACATTATTATTATTCATAAGTCACCCAGTCTATGGTTTTTTTTAAATAGCAACTGGACTTAACTAAGGCACTTTCTTAATAATTACATTGCAAAGACAATATTTCTCAAGGTCTTTCAGGACCTTATTTTTTATTAATCAGTGTTTTCCTAGTATGAATGTGAGTCTATGTGAACGAGAGTTATATTTGTATAGCAAATATGGTTTCCACAAAGTTTATCTTTCTTGACTTCCTTCTTTCCATTCTTCTGTCTTTGCCATTTTACAGCTAATGAAACCTACTTTAAGGGATCTTTTCTACCTTCCTTTCAAGCACTAAAAAGTCTTCCATTTCTAAGCACCTTTTAAAGTGCTGCCTCTTCCTGAAAATTTAAATACCACATATCAGTGTATTTTGATTTTCCTTGTAGAGTAACTCAGAGGTCCCCTCCACCTCAGCACAGAATGTAGATTTTAATCAAATAGGCAATTAATGTATATAATTAAAATGCCCATGAAAGTCATGTGTGTGTGTGTGTGTGTGTGTGTGTGTGTGTGCGCGCGCGCGTGTGCGCACGCGCAGAGGCCAGAGGACAAGTCTATATCCTGTTACTCAGGTGTCCTCCATTTTCTTTCCCTGAAAACGGGGCATCTCTCACTGGTCTGCAGTTCAGCAAGTAGGCAAGGCTGGCTGACCATTGAGCCCCAGGAAATCATTTGTCTCCGCATCCCCATGCTGGGACTGCAAGTGTTCACTACCACAGCCAGCTTTTTAACGTGGGTTCTGCAGACCCAGATCAGGGTGTCAGTACTTGCCAGGCAAGCACTTCACTCCCTGAGCCACTTCCCCCAAGGAGACCTTGGAGAGCGAAAGTTTTCCCTGTATGCCTGCAGAGACTTAATCCACACCTGGCTTGAGAGCAAAGGACCCCATCAGTTGAAATCATAAATTCTCAGAAATTGCTCAGGATCTGGGAAGCAGAAGGAATTTTGAAAGTCTAGGTAGTGATAAGATGCAGTTGACCACTCCTGGGCTCCACACCAGATGTTTTCTTATCTCTTCACTGGGGTCTTATGTATATTTGAATGCACACATGGATTTCTTCTCCAGGCCAAACAGCCCTCATTATTTGACTGAACTCTGTGTGATGTGGCTTCTCATTCTTCCTCAGACTCTGTAACAGAACTCTGCGGGCTGAATGAAGCATTTTCTTTTCCTTTCAGGAATAGCTGGAGAGTATCTGCCATGATACAGACCTGCCATTTCTCTCACCTCGTTGATAGACCATCACTGATTGCCGTAGTGCAGGAAAACAATCCTGTCACATTGTCCCTTAATTGTATTTCATTAGTCTCCTCCCTATTTACTCTACTTTTGTAAGAATGTTTTTTTTTTTCTCAAACTCTTGTTCCATAAAGTCTTTGGATAATCTGACATGTCTCCTGAGAGTTCTCAAGGATGGGGTAGGTAACTTTTCTAGACCACAAAGGAAGGAAGGATTTTCATTCAGTTCTTGTAAACTTGAACCCACGGATGATTGGGTAAGGATGGGAATTACAGAACCTGTCTGTTAGCCCCTTCATCCTGTACCGATTCTGAATTAATATGTCTCAGACTTTGTCTCACAACTTGGAAGAGATAATGCATTCAGAATTCAGTTGATTTTAGTTTCTGTTTCATACATCCATGAGAAAGGATGGTTGTATATTATCTTGAGAGTCTAAGTGTTTCTACTGGTCAGTTCTGATGATTTAGCACAACTGCTCTGCAAAACTCAAATAAATAACATCCTTATGTTTGAATGATTTGATTTGACATCACGAATAAGCAAGATGTCTTCGTAATTAATGGCTCCCTTCCCAGGCCTCTCAGTTTCAACAGCGCATAGGCACAAACACAGATATTTATTTGTGTGGAAATTTTCTAGTGAAAATGTATGCATGGATGTATAAATAAATTTATATGATGGAAAACCTGTGCTTGAGCTATTTTCCCTGCTCGTGTATTCATTATTTGTCTTGGCCATTTATAATTGAATATCATCTCTAGTAATGAAAATTCTATGAAGCAGATTAGAAGAATCCACTTTTGTTTCCCATTGCATGGAAATGTACCTCCTGCTTCTCATAGTTGCATAATCTACAGCAGGATTTGTTTATTGCCGCCTGGGATTATTTAATAATTAAAGACATAAAAGTCAAAAACTGAGCTATTACACGCTTCCAGATAATGTTTGGATCAAGACAATATGAATTCCCATCTTGAGAAAGCATGTTCGGTACAAAGTTTGGCAAAATGAGGGCGGAGATCAGAACTGAAACAGAAATCTATTAACACTTGTAAAAACATCTTAAAACTCTCAATTTATGGCATTTCAACAAGTTCTCATGTTGGAAACCACTTGAGGCTTCTGATCTGAGCAAGCTCATCGGTGCTGTGTGCATGGGTGAAGATCTAAATGACAGCACATTTTATGGAAAACCTGACTTTTGAATTGCGTTCGTTTGAGCCTGCCTGTCTTTCTTTCTTCCATTCTTAGCTCCTCTCACGTTTTCTTATTTCTTTCTTTTTAAAAAAGATCTGCTGATTTTTATTTTGAATGTATTTGTGTTTGGTTTATATGAGTCTGTGTCCCAGATGCATTCGGTGCCTGTGGAATCCAGATAAAGGAATTCACTCTCCTGGAACTAGAGTTACAGATGGTTGTCATCTGCCATGTGGGTACTGGGAATTGAACCTGGGTCCTCTTAAAGAGCAGCTGGTTCCCTTAACCTCTGAGTCATCTCTCTAGCCCCGCCTTCTTTATGCTTTCTTTCCTCTTCTTTTTCAACTTTTTTTGAGGCATTGTCTTGCTATGTAGCTCAGCTGACAATGAACTCCCAGTCCTCTAGCCCCAAGCCTTCTGAAAATAAATGCCAAGATTGCTGGCCTTTGTCACCTCTCCCAGCCTGAGATCTTTCTCTATGTGCTTCATGTCAGAAGACAGATTCCAGAGCATACTCACCTATGGCAAGGGTTATATGAAGGACTAAGGGAAGAGGAAACTGAAAAAAAATCGCTCTCTTTTCCTGGCAATTATGTAAAGTTTGTGCTGATAAGATTAAATAAAACAACCAAAAAAGGGGGATAGGACTGGAGAGATGGCTTAGTGGCTAAAAGAGATTACTGCTTAAGCATGAGGACCTGGGTCCAGATTCCATCCAGCTATAAGTTTGGAAATGTGGGCTGAAGAGACAAGTGCATTGTTGGGGGCTAACTAGCTGCCAATCTAGCAGAAAATCCTGAGCTCCATATTCAGGGAGAGACCCCGCCTCAAAAGGATAAGGCAGCTCTCACCAGCGTGTAGTTCTAACAATTCCAAGGCATCCAACATACTCTTCTGGTCTCCCAGAGTGCCTTCGCTTAAGTGGCATACACATATACACATGGATAAAAGTAAAAAATAAATCTTAAAACTATTTTTTGAAAAGCTGCCTGCCATGTACATCATGGCGTTTTGCCTTCTCTTTCCATTTCTCAGTGAAACTAATTTATATCCTGCAAAATGAACTTGGTGTGAGGATAAGCCAAGGGAAAGGCTTCCTGAGTAACCAAAGAACCAGAGAGTCCAGTGGAAATCCTGCACGGCCTCTGCTGTCTGCCTTCTATGCATCTGACTTACCCCTGTCTTTGTTAGGCATAATTACCCCACTCTTTTCTCCATTAAATCTTATTTTGGTTGTAGACAATGGCTTTGGCAACTCAGCTCATTGTGTTGGACTGCATGGCCCTAGTTCCAGGAATGTTACTGCCACTTTTCATCTTCAGAGTTTAATGAGGACATTTTATCTAACCACTGCATCCCTTAGGTCACCCAGAGATGTGTTAAACTCCCAAGCACTCAGAGCTGATGCTGGAGCAACCATGGCACCATTTGTTGAGTGTCCTGAGGTTGACACTCATTCACTGATAACCTTTCCTTGGGTTTGACTTTCCAGCTGTTTTCCCACTCACTCCATAGTTGAGTAATTCAGACTTTGTTTTTTTGTTTTTTTTTCTCTGTTTTCACTTAATTAATGGGCGTGTTGTGTGGGGTAGAATCAAAGCCACTGCTCTCCTGTTAAGATTGATTATACCGTTGGTTTGTTCCCCCTGCCAGAACTCCCACGAGGAGGCCAGCCTGCTTAGACCAGACACGGTCTTGTCACAGTTAAACTTCTCTTCTTATCAAAGTGTTTGTCATTCTGGTTTGGAATGTTTTTTGTCACTATATTGTCTAAGTATCACAATCTTACTGAAAATTTCTGGCGAGAGCCATAAACTTAGTGAAAGATTCAGAAGAGTTTTTAACTGAATTTAAGGAATAAAGGAAGTTGTTAGTGCACTAAACCAAAAGTCAGAGCTCAGGGAAAAAGATCACTGCATGCGGAGCAAAGAAATCATGAGTTTTAAGGTAACTTTCTAGAATATGTCTATGCCACCTCTTTCTCATTTCCTTCTCTTGTTGCCTGAGCTTGGTGTATATTCTGACATGTCTCTGCTTTAGGGTAAAAAGAGGTACATCATTGTCTTCCTGTGGGTATAATGAAAATAGATAGGTCAAGCAGAGATGGAACGTCTGTTGCGTTTGTAGGGAATTCCTTTCTGTGCCCAGGGAATTTAAGCCTTGGCTTGAAAGGAGCTGCTGTGGTCTTGAGGCTTCTGCTGTCTCCGACACACTACAAAGCAGTAATTCAGTTAATTTATTGCTTTGGAAGACTTTGACACAATAGTGATGTACATGACCTACTCGCGGTGGGGAGAGATGAAAATGCTGTATTGGCAAAAGCCTCTCATTCCTTTAATGAGACATGATACTGTTTGGAGCATCCTGAGGCAGAAGGATATGTGATGGAAAATTCAAACTGAAAGGAAGGGGATGTAACGTTGTTGGCTGGGTGAGCAGCATCCCAAATAACATTTGTGAAGGCTTCAGATCCCGAAGTGATAAAATCTACCTTTCCTTTGGAAAGGAAAATTTGACTCCTCCTTCCCAATTTTAACTTTCTAGATCTTTGTGGAGGTGTGTTCTTTCATTATTTCTTTCTTTCTTTTTTATTAATAGGGCCTTATAAATCTAACCAGAAACAGATTAAGAAAGAGCTATCGCAACACTGACAAGGGGAGGAGAGAAGAGGACAAACTCAACGCCAGTCTCAGCTCCATAAGGACGCCTAATCTCCCAAATGAAACTCACCCCAAACAGCAACCTTATCCTTTCTCTCTCTTTCAGGAATAGGCATAAGCTTCCCAACACGTTTTAAAATAAGAAGAAGGGTTGCCAGGCTAAGGATCTACTGGTGCCTAGAGAAGGCAACTGCACAAGAGAGGAAACCCCGTCCCATCTCTATGAGACTTCTGCACTTGTTCTGGGATGGAACGGACACTCAAGGTGAGTCCTTTTAACATCAGTCTCATTGCTGGTCGAGAATTAAAGTACCCAGGTCATTTCAGAACTTAAAATTGATCACCCTGTACATTAAACTCCTCTCTCCCTTTGTCCAGCAAACCCTACAGTTAGGTAGTTAGTGCACCGTACAGGGTGCTAGACCAAGACAACTAGTTCATGCTCCTCCATCCTTGCCTATGTTTGGAGTTCCTTGCTCTCTGGATGATGGTGTTTGTAAGTGGGTAGCTCCTTTAAAGTATCAATCTTCAATATTTGCTCTAATGTGTTTAAAAGCTCTGATCTAGGAATCCCAAAACAAGGACAGACACAAAGTCATAGGGCAACAAAAAGGAGAAAGTTTAAATAGGACTGAAAGCAATTAGCTTCTTTAACCATACCCACTGAAAGTCTTACCACTTCTGTCGGGAAGCACATATCTGATGTAGACATGGGTTTTCATTTATAATTTGTTTGCTAGATAGTATTGACTGTATTTTGGTTGCTAATTAGCAAACTGTCTAGAGTTCACACCCTTATATTGATTCTTGTATGCAGTGATGTCTTCTATCATCTTGATACCTGAGATGTAAAACACAAGCAATAATCGCTGTAGGATAGAACATTCTTGCACCAAAAGAATGCAACAGATTGCTACAAGATTCAAGTGTCAGGTTGGAGAGACCAGATAGGCAGAAATACACTGAATAACACCTTTCCAGGCTGTTCCTGGCCAGCAGTAGATACTTTTATTTATTTTATTTATTTATATGCATGTATGTGTGTGTGCATGTATGCCATATGTGTGCAATAGCCCTCAGAGGCCAGGAGATGGCGTTGGAACCTCTGAAGCTGGAGTTAACAAGCAGTTGTGAGCTGTCAGACATGGGTGCTAGGAACCAAACTTGCATTCTCTGGAAGAGCAGTAAGTGCTCTTAACTGACGGGCTAGCACTTCAGCCCCAGCTATAGACACCTTAAAATAAACTGATAGTCCTAACAGTTAGTGTCTACAGAGCCATGGGCATTATGCTACTGTGGACCCTGTGATAGGCATTGGGTGAAGACACAGAGT
Source organism: Dicrostonyx torquatus (assembly GCA_028555095.1). Classification (NCBI taxonomy): domain Eukaryota; kingdom Metazoa; phylum Chordata; class Mammalia; order Rodentia; family Cricetidae; genus Dicrostonyx; species Dicrostonyx torquatus. The sequence goes on along the minus strand of JAQHUG010000154.1, from coordinate 4,710,762 downwards.
GGGCATTCATGAGGATGGTGATTTGTGATGAAGGGTTGGGAAGTTGCCACTCTAGGGAGACAAGAAAGACAGATACAGCAGGTAGAGCATGCTTGCTGGAGGTTGATGAGGTCCAGTTAATTACTGTGTATATTTATTGGGTCCTGAAGAAACATTATGCTAGTAGGGAGAAGATATGACAATCAAAACACAGCGAGTATAGCATCCAAATATCTTAGCCAGTAGCTTTATTCTTTTGTGTGTCCTGTATGGCCCCTACAAGAAGCTGAATTATGAATCCCATGAGCATCTCATCTAGGAAGTAGGAATGGAAAAGGCATAATGGTTTTGGAAAGAGAATGGACAGGAACATTCATGAAGCATTCAGTTCAGAATTAAATCCACGATATAATGACTAATTAGGAACATGGCAATTGTTTTGAATGCTTCCCCTTAATGAACCTTATTGGTCACATACCACAAAAGTGATGTCAAACTGTTTTCAGGTCCCATAATATGTGTTTTATAAGACAGACACCAAATAGATACTATAACCTACAGACATACATCACTTGAGCTATATAGGACAGAGATTTTGAGGTGCAGACTTGCAAGTACTTAATAGAACCCTTCCAGTGTTCAAAATGCAATAAGGATGAGAAAAAGAGAGAAAACTGGTTCCTGTGGTCACATTTTTTCAAACTATTTGAGGTCAGTGAATCTTACCAGGAAAACATCATAAACTAACCCCAATTTATATCCAAGGCTCATAATTAGGGTTGTGTAAGTGAACACTGAGCAGTATTACGACCTGCAAATACGTCTCATATGAACGTGAATCCACATGGTAGATTTTGATGGGACAGGGGTTGAAGGAATGCTTACGGGCTAGACAGGGCTGGGGGTTAAAAACAAAATTGCTTCAATAGTCCACAGTTCAGCCACGTGGATTCTCAGCTAGGCAGAACTTACCCTCACAGGGAGCTACTTGCCTGACAGGGTGACAGCATGTGCTGGTCTAAAAGAGGACACGGGACACCAAGGTGACTTCGTGGATCATGTCATCCTAGCAGGGCAAGGAGTCAGCGTGTGCTCTGAGGGTATAGCCCACGGGGCCTACCACTCCCTAAAGCCGTTGCTATTGAGAATTTGACCAGGTCATCTTCTGCTCCATGCTATTTTCTGCTTGGCTGAGTATTTTTAATTCCATAGTATTGAGCAAAGCTCAGTATTATGGTCTTGTGCACGTGAGTGTTCCTCTGCAAAGGGCAAAGGTCAGTGTCAACTGACTTCCTTAATCACTCTCTCCTTTTTTTTTTTTTTTTTCCGAGACAGGATTTCTCTGTAGCTTTGGAGCCTGTCCTGGAACTAGCTCTTGAGACCAGGCTGGTCTCGAACTCACAGAAATCCGCCTGCCTCTGCCTTCCGAGTGCTGGGATTAAAGGCGTGTGCCACCACCGCCCGGCTCACTCTCTACCTTTTTTATTTTAAAATTTACCTTTTAAATTTGACTTTATTGCATTCTATTGTGTGTGGAGGGGAGGGGTTTGCCCATGGACTTGTGCATGTGCCATGCCGTGCGTATGGAGGTCAGAAGGTAACTTTTGGCTGTCTCCTTCTGCCACATGGGACCTAGCTAGAGATGGAACTCAGGTCATCCAACTTGGGGGTAAATGGTTTTACCTGCTAAGCCAAGATCTCTAGCTGAGCCCATAATTTGTTGACTCAGGCAGAGTGGCTGTCCAGCGAGCCCTAAATATGGATCCCCTCATGCTCCTCTCTGACCCTCAAGACTGAGATTACAGGTATTTTCTGTCTCTGAATTTGTTTTCTTAGTGGACTTTCTGGAAATTAAATTCACGTCTCAGGTCTCATGTTCATCAGCTCTCCAAACTGATATTTTTGGAAGAAATGACCTGTTTGCCGTTGTACCTTAGAATTCTGTTCTCTCTAGTACTGCAGCTAGAGGGTGTCACGGAAGTCTAAACACTGAGAAGAGCCATGAGGAGGGCAGACAAGAGCCTCAGGAGTAGAAGCCTCTGTCCTGGGACAACTCCGTTCTAATGAGGGGAGACTGAGGAGCATTCCCAGAGCGGGGCTTCGTTTACATGACTGCTCCATCCCTGGCCTGTGTCCGTTCCAGAAAACACTCAGAAGAGACACTGGCTACAGTCACTTGGATATTTGACACCTGACCAGTCCAAAGGGGTCCAACATGCACTAATTAGATGAAAACAACTTCCTACAGGGTCTGGGTACCCACAGGTTCTCATTGACCCTTTGGCTCAGTATAGAGTGGGGACAGACCGATCTCCTAATCATTTAACTTCCTCTCTTAGCTGACTCTTGGTTCAAAGCTGTTTTCACTTTCTGCTCAAGTCTTCTTGCAGAGCTGTGGCTCAGTCTCCACCCATCACAGACTATGTGTTCTGACAGACATGAAGAATTACAGTGAAATGCATGCCCTGTTTAAAATAAAATCATCTATGTCATGAATAAGAAAAACAAAACAGATGGAATTACGTCTTTGGTCATGCCCCAGAACAGTTTCAAGCCCTTCTCAAATGCTTAATTTAATAAAGAAAGAAAAGAAATCCTCTAAAATTCTAAATGTAATAAAGCAAAAAAAGCCTAATTCTCAGTCACACAGGAATTTGGTATCAGTGATTTTGGTGTAAGGAACTCGCTAGAGAGATGCACTGGGTTTATGGTCCTAGGGTGAGGGTAAATCACCCAGGTGGAATGACTATTGATTGGAATGTTAGCGACAAAGTAGCTTGGCCTCAGTATATTGCAGGATAGAAGGATCTGTGGCATGTAGCTGTGGTCAGAAAGAGGAAGCCTCCTATCAAAGGGGCGCAATGTGCCTGCCGTCTCTTCAACACAACATGGAGTTCCTTCAGAGGCATTCGGAGCAAATGATTCTTCACAGGCCATTTCTCGTTCCCAGCTTCAAAGGCAGGGAAGGTGCGGTGTAATCCTTTTGTTAGTTCCAGAGTCACCAGGAAAGCTCACAGTCCTCAGGCCGCCTGGCTGCTTTCTGGATGGAATGCTTCGACTTGACATCACGGGAAAGTGCAATCAGTCTTAGGCAGGGAATGTTGGAAAGCTCTCTCTCTACTGACCGGTGGGGAAAGACAGGAGAGAAGGGAAGGAAGGGTTTATTCAATACCAGAGTGCTGCATAAACAAGTGCCCGTGGTCGTTTCCTGCAGGGAAGTGGAAAGATTAGCCTGGTTTACATGGAGCTGAGGAGAGGGCTTAGCACACGTTATAGCTGATTAAACAGGAGTGAATCATTGCCCAGCCCCATCTAGATAATCTCCAGCCATTATCTTTCATAATAACAGGGGGACTCTTGAGCGATCCCTTCTCCTCTGACTGATGTCTGTGAAGAGGTGGAGGGCACTCTTCCCATGCGTGCCATATGCGGCCATTCGATTGTCACCTTCCTGATGCAGTCCTTTCGCTTATTCTTTAGATTTGCAAGATCATACACAAGATAGTGTTACAGACCCTAATTGTAAGCTTTTAAAACCGCGCGTGAGGAAGCTCAGGATCACTTTCAGGTTCTTAGAAGCAAAGTCTCTCCTGCCAAGTGTCCTTGGGGACCTTGGTTACTAGAAGTGGGCACTTTGCCAGATGCTGCAGGGAAGCTTTATAAAAATAGACAAGATAAATGGACTTTTAGTGTAGTATTGTGCCAGACTTTTAATTTTCAGGAAATTATTTTTTTTTAACCTAGCTATGAGTCAAGTCAATTTGTGACTTAGTTGAGAGGTTGGGGGTGGGGAGTGGTGGCATGTGACATTTTAAAGTCAGGAAAGCCTGCCACACAAAACAGATTTCTCTTGGCAATCAAGATAACTCAAGAACCACAAACACATTGTCAGAGGGAAAAATTACATTTTGCTGTAATACAGATCATGTACAGATGACTTATTCCTCTTTCAAGTTCAAGCACAAAAAGACTGTTTATATATTTCCACTTCTGACCCAGGAGGGCAGAACAACGTCGGAGGGCTGAAAAGATGGTAAAGTGCTCCCAGCTATTGCTTTGATAAAGAAATAGCATGCTCACATATACAACCCAGGCTGTGGCGAATCAGAATGGGGTCACTGCCATAGGTAACCAGTTGGGTTCGTTCATTTTTATAACCTCACACATACAAAAAGAAATCATTATTGCTGCTTTTGCTTTCTTAATTGATTTTTAAAAGATTTTATTTTATGCAGATGAGTGTTTTGCATACATGTATGTATGTGTACCACATGTGGGCCTGGTGCCTTCGAGGCTAGAAGTAGGCCTGGGTTTCCCTGGAACTGGAACTCCAGATGGCTGTGAATCATCCTATGGGTGCTGAAAAATAAGCCCAGGCCCCTGGAAGAGCAACAGGTGCTCTTAACCATTGAGCGAGCTCACCACCTCTCTTTTGAGCACTCCAGCAGTTAAAAAATGAAGTTCACTTTGCTTGATTTCTTTGGAATATGGCAAAATCTTTTCCTAAATGAGGTCCTGTATCATTTCAAGAATATCCCAAGTTGACACACATACTCCCAATTTTATGGTATCGTTAAATTTTATAACAGATATATCCCATGGTAAACGTAATTGCATGAAACAATTGAAAAATGTTTACTGAGTCCCTTTGAAGTGCAGAGCTATATGATGGAAGACAATATCTCTGAAAAAGCAACCAACAGGTCCTAAAAACTGTGCAAGGTTGTGCAGAGGAAAGGTCCACTTGTGTTTACAAATATGCAAGCACACACGTGCTCAGCATTACCAGTAATGTGGGGCAGCAGTGTCAACAGTGAGACAGGAGAGGAAGCCGCTGTGCATATGAACGCCTTCTTTCATCATGACGACGACGATGATGATGATGATAACGATGATGATGATGATGACGATGATGACGGTGATGATGATGATGATGACGACGATGATGATGATGATGATGCCAATGAAGATGCTGCTGCTGCTGCTGCTGACGATGATGATGATGACAACGATGACAATGATGATGATGACGATGATGATGACGATGATGGTGATGACAACAATGATGACGATGATGACGACAATGAAGATGATGACAATGATGATGATGATGATGACGATGATGATGACAACGATGACAATGACAATGATGATGATGACGATGATGGTGATGTGTGTGTATGATAGAGAGAGAAAGAGAGGGAGGTAGAAAGGGAGTGAGAGGGAGGGAGGGAAGGAGAGGAAGAAAAGAGAGAGATTGGGTTTTCCATAATTGATCTTCNTCTCTCTCTGTGTGTGTGTGTGTGTGTGTGTGTGAGAGAGAGAGAGAGAGAGAGAGAGAGAATAGCCTATAGCAGAATGACCTTGAACTTGCTATTTAGCAAGGATCTCGAACTCTTATCGTCCTGCACTCTACCAGCTGAGCCGCATCTCACCCTGTTATCACTTTATATATCTGACATGCATTCCTCCAGGCCCCTTAAAAGGAGACCTATGCTAGGCACCTGTCACACAATTGTCATTGCGGTAACTGAAGTAGGTATGTGGTCACCTGCATTTTACAGACCTTGAAATGGAGCCTCAGACAACAAGTAAGTTACTTAAATCTACCAGCTAGCAAATGGCAGTGCCACCCTTCCTCGGATTTTATAGGTTCTGATTCAGCACCCTATGAATTACCAATGTTTAAAATATAAGCTTTGCAGACCTGGATTTGATCTGATAGTAGAAAGATAGTAAAATCAGACCACAGACCACTCAGTGCCAAACTGGAGTCAGAGCATGTTGGAAAACAGGCCCTGTTTTCTGCTCCTAGGACCTCTTTGACTTCAGGTATTTGGCGTTTCAAGGAAATACAGTTGTGCAAGATGAAATCCCAGTTCATCGCTTCTGTAGCTGATGTCACTTGAGTCGAGTGCTCTTCAGTTTCCAGGACAGGCTTTCAGGAGTGTACAAATCATAAAGCATGTAAAAACCCTATTTTGTCCCCTGGGGGGAGGGAGGGGAAGTAGGATTCCCTGGTGAGTGGCTGGTGTCTGAAGGATGCTCTGTATCTCAAAGATGAATTTCCAGGTAGCTAATTGGAACCGAATGTGCATCTTACCCTCCTTTCTGGAAACTTCTTTAACCCTGCCTCCTCCCCCGTCCCCCACCCCCCCTGCCATGGGTTAGGCGACTCAAAATAAATTTAGAATAAAAAGAAAACTTTTTTTCCACTAGATTTTGGGATGAAATGAAAGTTAATTGTGGCAAAGAAATGTTTTCATCTGTTTTATAAGATTCAATTGGGAGATAATAGGTAATTGCAAGCTAATTCCCTGATTTAAAGAATCCCAAGATTGAATGGAAATGTGATTATGTCTGTTTGGGAAAAGGCATTTGTGAAATATTTGCGTTCATTACCCTTCCTCTGAGCAGAAGAATACTTAAATCAAGTTCTGGCTTCCCCTGGGGAACACGTTTCTTCAATTGAAGATACAACATGTTCTTTTCCCTAGTTCGGTTAATATGAGAATCTAGGGATAAATTATATGAGACTTATAACAGGTCCTACATACTACACAATTGCCAAAGCCACCAGGCACTGACTAGGAATTCTATTGCCATCTTTCATTAAGAACTGTATTATTTTATATATGCCATTCAATGTCACTTTTCTGTCCCTGCATTCATTTCATGGTTAAAAGGATTAAGGTGTTGTGTTTTATACAACCCCATCATTTATCTCTCAAAACTCATTCCTATTTTTGGAAAATATTTTTATTTATTTTTAATTATGTCTATGCAAGCGTGTCTGCATAGAGGAATGTAAGGCATCTAAGTACAGGAGCCTGTGGAGGCCAAAAGAAGGTGTTGGATCCCCTGGAACTGGAGTGGAGGTGGTCATGAACTGCCCAGTGAGGATGCTGGGAGTAGAGTTCAGGTCCTTTGCAAGAGCAGTAGAACTTAAGTGTTGAGCCACCTCTTTAGTCTTGCAGTCATATTTAATTATTAATAGTAATGGTAACAACATTTTAGGCCCCACATTTAATATCCATGAAAACTCTTCAAAGTAGGTGCTGTGTTCACATTGCATGTGGCAACATGAGTTTTGGGGAGTGTAGAGATAAAACTTGGGGCTGGAGAGATGTTCAATGTGTAAAGATGTGCTTGCCGTGAAAGCTTGGGGGATCGGACGTCATATATTTAGTATGCACGTGAAAGAGCCCAGAGTAGTAACGTATGCTTGTAATTTCAGGGCAGGGGAGTGAAGACTCTAAGATCCTTGGAGCTCATGGACCAGCAAGAGGACAGTCCCTCACCTGGAAAACAGAGACCAGATTACAGAAAATATAACAGAAGGAGGAGTGGCTGATCAAGCCCTTGGAGACATTGAACTTCTCTCTTGCAAATTTGCAAATGACTTCACTAGTTGTACTGTTCTGGGTTGACAACCTGTGCTATTGAAAATCGTGGAAACTCAGGACAGGAGGGACCCATGTCCCCACCTGTGTCTGCATCCTGTCAACATAGACCCGCTATCTGGTACTTCTGCTACTTTCCCTGAAATTACTCTAGTCTAGAGAATGAAGGAGTGAGGTATTTAAAGAGAAAAGGACACATGGCAGAAAATATTTTTCAACTCAAATGTCAAGAACTAAGAAAAGAAAGCTACTGTAGTGTTGTTGGTTTCTCTGTTCCTGAGAAATGAGGAAGGTTCTGTCTCTTTTAGCCTTCACACTTTCATTGGGTCAACTGGTCCCTTTTTAAGTTCTTACTTAGTCTGGATTCTCACACTCTAGGAAGCTGGGGGATATGGAGGGTTCCATTGCTGGGCACAGACTCTCGGCACAAGTGCAACCATATACAGTGGCAGCTGCTACTGTTCCTTCTTCATCAGTGACTCTGGTGGACATTTGTCAAGCTTGAATCGCCAGCATTACGTTTTCCAAAGGCCTATTCATTTTATTTCATTTGTATGAATGTTTTGCCTGCATGTGTATATGTATCAGATGCATGCCTGGTACCTACAGAAACCAGAAGGAAGTATCAAATCCCATGGCACTGGAGTTACAGATGGCTGTGAACCACTACGTAAATGCTGTGACCTGAGCCCTGGTCTTCTGTAAGAGCAGCAAGTGCTCTTAACTGCTGAACCGTCTCTCCAGTCCCTCTTGAGAATTTCTTCCCCAGGCTTCGTTAGCAGCATCTCAAGTCAAGAGTCCCTTGTTCATGGCTGGAACTGACTCCAGGTTGCAGGAGTAAAGTTCTTGGCCTGTGGTAGACTTAGCAAGACTTTGCTGAAACATTGGCTCATTTTTGTTGAACATTTTCAGCTCTCAAGAGGGGAAGTTGAGATGGCAGTGAAGCCCAGAAGAGAGATCCCGGGCAGGGGAAAGAAAGAATCTCAGTGATGTTATTGTTGGACACTTTCCTCAGCTGCTTCTCTATCTGTCTCTCACTGAACTTGAAGCTTCCCAGTTGACTAGACTGACTGGCTTGGGAGCTGCAGGGATCTTTGCATCTCCCTTCCACCACAGTCCAAGTACTAGAGTTACAGATATTTGCCACTTTGGCTTTTTACTTGGGTGCTGGGATCTGAACTCATGTCCTCATGTCTACACGACAAACACTCTGACCCCCTGAGGCATCTCCCCAGTCCCCTGATGATGTTTTCTGAAAGCCTGCTCAGTGTGAATCATTAAACTTCTTTCTTTCCTCTTATCTCCCTTTTTCCCTTCTCACTATCTCTTTCCTTCCCTCACTCCTTCCTTCTCTCCCTCCTTCCTTCCCTCCCTCCCTCCCTCCTTCCTTCCCAATTTTTTTTTTCAAGGAGGAGTAGTTTACAGTCAGAACTTGGCTCAGGTTTGAGATGTTTAAGCAGAATGCCATATGAGCACTTCTTTATCAGAATATGCAAACCCATGTGTCTGTGCTCACGCTAGGTCACTTTAGACTATTCTAGCCTGGTGTGCCCCTGCTTCAGGCTGTTTCTCCGTGTCACACCAACAGGATGTTCCACTCAACTAGGCTTCACAAAATAACCTCTGTGTGACACAGTTTCTGTGGAGTGGCTCAAAGGTACAAAACATGATCAAGAAAGAAGACAGCTGACTTAGTGACAGAGAGCCCGAAGGGAGATGGAAGGAGCTGTGGCAGCAGGCCACAGGCTGCGCTTGGGCAATGGAGTCTATGATAGGCTACGCTGGCCCCATTTAGCGACCGCGGGCTGTAGCAGCAGGTCTCAGACAAATAAGGCAAGCAGAAAATCTTCTCTGGAAACATGAAGACTTCTCACACCATTAGCGGGTGACTTTGGCTTTGGTGGGGTACCTGTTGTTGCTACATGAGGGAAAAGGGAGACCACATGTTAGGGAGAGATGCTTCAGAAACTCTTTTTGAAGGAGGACCTTTCAGAGGTCATCAAGACCTGTGAACACAAGATTTAAAGCATTTTTGCAAAGTTCAAATGTCACATTTAATGTGTGGGTTTTTTTAATACTCTTTTTTTTTGTCCCCTTAATCAAAGCCCTATCATTGGCATCCTGGTAAATATTTAATAACTAACTCTTTAGGAAAAAGAAAAAAAAGAGTTCTGGTTAGTGCTGGTTTTGGCTGTGTAAATAGACCCTGATGGCCAATTTCCAGCAGCCAATATATCAACTGACTCATGAAATTCCTTAAATTTAACAATTGGCTTTGGTATGAGCCAACTCCACCTACCCTGAAATTACAGAGGAGAGGTTCTAATTATCAGAGGTTTTGTGTGGATAAAGGGCCAGCCATGAGTCCTCCGCGCAGGACTCAGATGTCAGTCACATTGCAGATGCTCAGAATGAAAGGCTAGTCAAGCCTTTCCCATCCTGTCCTCGATGAGGACCATTCTGGTGCCTCTCGACCTTAAGGAAACATCAGAACAGACTTTAGCTGTGGAGGTCACAGAGGGTCATTATCTGCTGTCCCCTCTGCGTGCAGCCTGACTACGACATGTGACCGGCTCTTCTGCATGAGTCAGGTGCCCAGCAGTCTAACACAAAGGCAGCCATTGTCGGGCTAAGGGATGACAGACAGCAATCTTTGCAAAGGAGAGAAGCATTCGCCTCAGGGCAGAAGACAGTCACCAGAGGGGAACAAGGTGGAGTGTTCAAGACCTGTAACGTGTTCAAACACACCAGGCAGACAATGAGGCAGCCCCATGAAAGGAGAGCAGAGAAGGAGGAAAAGGTGAGGACACTTTCTTCCTGGCAGCTGCAGAGGGAGGAATGAGGAAGATGAGGGCGGGACAAAGAGGAAGGCGCCCGGTAGCTTCAGTTTGTTGGTTGGCAGGAAAGGGCTTCAGCTGAGTAGCAGGTGGGGCCCGTTGGCTTGCGAGCACGCAGGTGAGGCTCTGTTCTGAGATGCTGCCAGTTGTCCCAGAGGGGGAGCGATGCAGGTGGGAAGGGCTGCAAAGTTCTGACGAGCAGGTATCAGTTTGTTTTAATATTAGTCATTTCGCCCAACCTGCATTTAAAGAAAAGAATAGCAGCTGCCACACCAGATCAAACTATGAATAGATACACACTGGAGTCTGGACGGTTGTCTTTGTTTTAAGAGGAAGAAAGGGCAAAAATGGCTAGTATTCTTTGAATCTTCCCAGGTCCCTTTGTCATTTTATGCCTACGTGCCCTGAATTAAAGGGGTAAAATAAAGATTTAAATGTCTTTTGCTCCACATAGCAGGTTAAAGTATAGGAGGCAGGAAAATCACTGTGAGTTCAAAGTCAGCCTGAACTATGGTGACACTGCCTCAAAGTCAAAGATGCATTGACAACCATTATTATTATTATCATTATTATTATTACTACTAATGCTACAACTTGATTCCTTCCTTCCTTTTTCTTTTTCTTTTTCTGAGACAGGACAGGATCTTTTAATGTAGCCTTGGCTGGTCTAGAACATGCTCTATAGCCTAGGCTTGCCTCCAACTCACACAGGATCAAAGGTTTGTGCCACCATACCCTGCCAACTAGATGGACTTTTGCTCATTTGTTTTTAGGTCTTTGTTTGTGTGTATCAAGTGCAGAGCTTATTCCTGGAAATCTGTGCTTCACTTTCTTTCCAGTTCCCCAAGGGGACTCCCGCACAGCGCACGGGTGGGGGGGGGCTCCCTTCCAGACCCCGGATTAGGCACACACCACACCCAAACACCTGTTTTCACAGAAAGATCCTTTTTTAAGCAGAAAAGAAAAGTTAAAGGGGTTGCTTTCTGAGTCAGACAGAACAACAGCAGCCAATGACCTTGTAGGTGTCATTCTTAAGAGCAGGAAAAGGGGATGGGGATGTGATGGGTAAAGGAAGGGGACAAGGGAAAGGAGGGAAGGCGGAATCTGTCCCAAGGGGACAAAGGACTGCCTCTGTACAGAGGGGAGACAGACATGACCCATAGGCAAATGGGGGTCTATAAAGGTAAAGGGGAAAAACCCATGTTAGGATGCGGCTTTTAATTTTAATTGGGTTTGTTAATTAGGTAAGTCAAGGGGGGGCTTCAAATAGCTGGTCCTTGGCAGTCAGTCTAAGGAAGAAGTGGCCAAAGAAGGGGTAGCCCTTGGTGGCTAGCTTTAGGAATGTAATCTAACAATTAGTAAGGCAGAGAGAATGGGGGGATGGGGAGCCAAGGCCTGCCAGAGCCACATGCTCTAGTGGTCTTCATTCATTCCCTCCCATCCCCTCCCCCCTTTTCCTAGATGGTTTTACTTCTCCTCTCTTGCCTTTCATATTTTGCTTGATTTTATAAAACCTAAAACCTAGGAAGAATGAACGAGAAAAGACATATGGTGTTTGTCTTCCTGAGACTGGCTTAATTTGCTTACCGTGGTTCTCTGTAGCGGCATCCGTTTTCCTCCAAATGCCACCACTTTGATTTTGTAAGTTTTCACTTTGTTCACGTACGTTTCTCTTATCCAGTCCTCTGCTAGGCTGGTTTCGCAACTTGGCTACTGTGACCAGTGCTGCAGTAAACATTGACTGTGCAGATAACTCCACGACACGGAAGCGTGGGGTCCTGTGGGTAAATATCCGTGAATGGTCTGGCTGGGTTACATGGAAGATCTGTCTTTAGGGTTGAGACCCTTCCATACGGACTTCTGTGGTGATTATAGTACTCTACCTTTTCAGCTCTTGACTTTTTGGTTTGTTATTTGTCTTGTTTTGTTTTGTTATTTGTCTTCATCTTTTGAGACAGGGTTTCTCTGTGTAGTCCCGGTTGTCCTGGAACTCACTCTGTAGACCAGGCTGGCCTCGAACTCAGAGATCCGTCTGCCTCTGCCTCCTGCATGCTGGGATGAAAGGCGTGCACCACCATCACCCAACTCTTCAGTGATCTTTTATTTTATTAGGTTTTTAAAATGTATCAATGCAAGTTTCCACTCTCTCCCCTCCTCCCATTCCCTCCACACACCCTCCCACACCATCCCCATCCAATTCTCAGAGAGTACGGTAAGGCACATTGCTTTGTGGAAGGTCCAAGGTCTTCCCTACTATATCTAAGCTGAGCAAGGTATCCATCCAAAGAGAATAGGATCTCAAAAAGCCAGTACATGCAGTAGGGATAAATCCAGGTGCCACTGCCAGTGACCCCTCAGTCTGCCCCAACATTCAACTGTCAACCACATTCAGAGGGACTAGTTTGGTCCTATGCTTGTTCTTTCCCAGTCCGGCTGGAGCTGGGGAGCTCCGATCAGCTCAGGAAAACTGTTTCAGTGGGTGTCCCCATCATGGTCTTGACCTCTTTGCTCACATTCCCATTCCTTCCATTCTTCAACTGCACTTTGGGAGCTCAGTCCAGTGCTCTGATGTGGGTCTCTGCCTCTGTTTCCATCAGTTTCTGGATGAAGGTTCTATGGTGATATTTAAGATATTCATCAGTCTGACTACAGGGCCCCTCTTCGGTGATTTTTGAAAGAAGAAAAACCAACTGCTTAAAACAACAACAACAAAGCAAATGATTTTGATGGACATTTCAGCCCAGCATCGTTGGCCTTGACCTAGGAACAAATGGCAAGCAGTATGCTTCCCATGTGCTGAGCGAGCTTCATGCACAGACGTGCAGGCGCTGACCTGAGTGACGACACCAATTCAAAGAGTAATCCAACTGGGGAGTTTAAGTCCCACCCTGTCCCCTCCAAAGGAGAAAATACGTATTTCCTTCAACCAGGTTCTTTTACGAACTGCAAAGGTAACAGGAAGCCAATATTCCTCTGACCCCTTCAACGCCATCTGAAGAAATCCTACAGAATTTATAACAGAAAGGAAGCAGCGATTTTCAGATGTAAATGCATATTAATCTAGAAAGGAAAAACAGTAATTAAAACCCATTGGGATTACTCCATCCTTCACTGAAGGAACTGCCAGGTTTTAGCCGCAGTGAGTTCTCAGCCTTCTCTGCTAGTTTTACTTTCTTTTCCCAGCCCATTTCTTTGTAAACCCAGAAACTAGGTCAGAAACATAAGGTCCCTGTTTGGAATGAAATTGACAAGGCAATCTACAACCAAGGAAGACTCAGTCCTTCTAAACACAAGATAAATAATTTATTTTAAAATTTAGTTAATTCATCTTAAATACATCAATAATGCACGACTAAGCGTTCTCTATAAAAATGTCTAAAATGTGAAGGCTGCCAGGAGTGGAGTTACTAAACTCATTTCCCCCCTGACAATTTCTCCCACAGAATGCAAACTGTGGCTTCTGATTTGCTGAGCATCCCTCCTGGTCCTTTTGTAAATTATTTATCTATAATATTCGCTTCAAATACTTTTTTACTGCTGACATCATGAAGATACTTTTCCTCAATAGCAAATAATCTTTCAGTGATTTGTGGACAATCAGAAAAACTCACATGAAGTGTAAGCCATATCCCTTGCTTGAAACGGCCCCGACAGGCAGCTAAGAACCTAAGTTGCAGTGAAATAGAGAGAGAGATAGGGGAGCTCAAAATATGGAGGGGCTCAGAAGAGCATTGCTTGCTCTTGGCTCCTGCTTCCAGGAGGGGTTTTCTGGGGAGCACAGCCCTGGGTGACATCCCGCAATCAGGAGGGATCGCCAATTGGAACAGTAAAGAAGGCATTTTAGATGAAGGGAACAAGAGGTTGGTGGATGCTGCAGTCAACTATGCATCCCGAGTGGCGCTTGCTAAACTGTCTCTGATGAGGGGTTGGGGAGACTGAGACTGTGAATCACTTTACCATCCCTTTTCTCTTGGTGGCTTTCAGATTCTCAGCAAATGATTGGCTTCTCTTTCAGAGGATAAACATGTGTTGAGTTACTGAACTGGTTGGCCAACCAGCCTGGAGCTTGGTAAGCTGAGCTCTGGCCTTCTCGTTGGATGGAAAGCTGCTCAGGTGACCAAAGATCACCCTACGGACAATGGACTCTCATGTGAATCTTGCCAGAAGGTGCTCTTCCATGACGAGTATTTTATAATGCCCATGTTGTTACCTGAAATAAACTAGGTTCTGCAATGCACTCTCCACTCATATAATATTTAAAAAATCAATATAATGCTCTGCCCCAAGTTTAAAAAAAGAACACATAGCACAATCCTGCACATATGCCTCTATATGAATGCAAAGACTGCAACCGACAAGATAAAAAACTGGCCAGGCACTTGTCCATGGGCCTACAGGAAGGCTGCTGGTGATTTGTTTTGGTCTTAACTTGTATGCTGTGTTTTCTGGAATGAAGAACGGTTAGTGATATTGTAAACTAAAAAAGCCCTATTAACCTCTTGAAAACTCAGTGTGTCTTAGGAAAGCATGAACATCGCTAGACTTGTCTCTTTCAGAGAGATGGCCTGTCTTACTTAGTCACAGAGAGCTTATTTCTTGTTTGGCATGGTCTTGCTCAGAGTTGCCTGCCTAGCAGCCTCATTACCTGCCCTGGTGACTATCAGTGCTTTCTTCACTCACACCATCGTGACAGCACACAACTCTCCGGCCACATTTCTGAATTATTCTCCATGGTCAGAATCACCCCGATAAAAAGCCACTGCCTTGGAGCAATCAAAATTCACGATTAGAAGAGCCTTTGAAAAATGTGAGATAGTAGGAGATATGGTCTAATAAACTTTGAATTCTGTGTCAATGGCTTATCAGTAATACTGGGTGATGTGTTGGCGTGATGGGCACTCTGTTGTAAAGACCCTTTCTCCCTATTGATCAATAATTTTTTTCACCACTGAAAAGAAATCCTGACATCTAAATGAGGCCCACCAGTGGTGGCAAACAAGGTTAGACTAAGAAATGCAAGCTGTGGTTAGGAGTTTCTAGTCCAACATAAAGAGGAACTAAAGAGGAAAAAATGCAGGAATTTTAGCCACTGCTGTGATTTTGAAGATGTCTAACTTTGAGCCATGACTCAGGAGGTCAGAGGGACCAGTCAGCAAGAGACGGGGTGCTGCCTCTGTGTCCTAAACCACCAGGTTGACAATCTAAGTCACCGGGATGTGGAGGGAGGAGCCTTTGCTATCCTTCTATACACTACAAAACACATCTGAAAACCACATAGAAGGCCGCTGTCAGCTGATCTCAGCTGGAAAATGAGGAGTGGTGGCTAGTGTACAGGATGACTGCCTCTGAACCTAGAGACATCCGTGGGGGCAATCCGCTTGAACACCTACGTGACTGTGCTACAGCCTTACCCTCAATCCTCTCTAGGATGACTCTGTCTCCCTTATTGAGTTTTTTAAAAAAAATTCAACATGCTGAACTGTCCAAGGCACTTTTTGTTCACTACTTAAGGGATGGGAAATTATTTGGCAGCAGGATTCAAAGCACAGGGAGAAAGGAGGAAGGAGGAAGGAAGAAGAAAGAAAATGGTGGTTTTTTTTTTTAATTTATTGAGTCTATTCTAAGGAGTTAAACTATATACTATAAACAAATATTTGTAAACTGGTAATGTCCATTTTTGAAAAAACTTTTGGAAATTTTATGTGTTATTTGCTTATTGAAAAATAAATTGTTTTCATGCAATATAATAATAATATATGGTTTCCCATCTCCCAACTACTCCCCTATCCTCCCCATCTCTCCACCCAGCCAATCAACACCCTTCCTAGCTCTCCTTTTAGATTGAAGATTGTCTAGGCAGTTTTAACAATCACAGAAGAACAAAGGCTCAGACTAGCATCTATATATATCTGTGTATATAACGTAAATTTTACACATACACATACACACTTTCAGATGTACAATAGTGATATATGTGCTTCTATTGATCAATACCAGTGTGTGTACTTTATATGTAAACAGGTGGGCAAAATTATTTCTATAGAGTATATGAATATACCTTATTACACTATTATAGTTAATAGTTATATTCTTAAGTTATTATTACTAGTAATGTTTTTAACATATTGTTTTTTGGAAGACTAGATATTAAAGCACTTTAAAGCGTTAGAGAGTGTGTGTAAGACAATTCATTAAAAAAGAATATTTAGCCCTAAAATTCCAGTAGACTGACACCCCTGCTTCATATCTGGGTGTTTATTATTCTGATTTTATTCCAAGCATTTATGTCCCTTTCTAGCAGTAAGAGACACATTTGCCATAATAGTTCTCAACAACCTTTACGGGTAGTATAGCCTGAGTGGAGGTATGCACGTGGCTATTTATCCATCGGTGAAAGACTATAACTAGACGGCAGCATTTCTCAGCCTCTACTCTCCATCACATTTGATTCTGCGTTAGACAAGCAAACAGGGAGTGCTTCAAAGGGCCTACTTGAGCCAATAGCATGTATTCACCACTCAAGATGAGCAGATATCTACCGGAAGCCTCGGATCCATCACCCTAAAAGCTTCTGCAGGCATTATGATAGCTCTCTGGTAGTTATGAGGGTGTGGGTGTGCAAATATTTAAAGAATCAATAAACACCCATCTATAATCTCTATAAAACACATGCAGAATTATGTATTAAATATATATCAAATACAGTATGTGCCATTGTTATATTTAATATATATAAAACATGCTGTAGTACTTTTGTACACTATTTAATTGTATGTGAGTCATATCATGGTCTAGCCAGGCAGCAACTCCCTATATAATGTTTTCCTATTTTAGAATGTAGAGCCCTGTATTTACTGAATATATTCATAGTTATATGTTATATGTTTCATTCATTTATTTTTTCAATACCAATTTTGTTGAGTAGTTATTTAGGGAAATAATTTGTGTACATTTAACGTGAAGCACTGAGTGAGTTGCTCACATTTGTAAAACCACCTGCATAATGAAAAATATTTAAAGATATTCATTATCTTACAGCTAAAATACCCTTTATATCTTTTTGTTTTTTTGCCCGTCACCCGAGGCAACTGTTGATTGACTTTTGTCGCTATAGAATACCTTGCTTTCTATATAAATAAAGTCATACAGCCCACATTCCCCTCTGCCTGGCTTCTTTCCTTCTGCTCTTGTTTTCTGAGACTCACTCACGTCGTGCCCTTCATTGAGAAAGTGGAACTCTGGGTATTGTGTTACTGCGCATGCTCAGAGTCCTCTTTATGTGCTCACCTGTGAGCAGACGGCCGGGCTGTTCTAGGCTTAGGCTCACGTGAAGGAAAGTTGCTAGTAACATTTATGTGCATGTCATTATGATGTGCATATCTGTCCTGTTTTCCCTTGAGGAAAGGTCAAGGGTCATGCTGTGCATATATGTTTAACTTTTTATAAATGCCAATCTCTCTCTGCTTCCCTCCCATATACATTCCATATACATTATGTATTCCACCTGTGACTTCTAAAGCTTGCATATGAAACTTTCTGCAATAGTCTCATTGCACCTTCAACTTTGCCTAATCTATCCCAGTTTTGCTCCCTTCTCTAGAGTATGCTTTTACTTGATCTATTCATACTGATTGGTGTTTTCTTCTGTCACCTCTTTTTCTGTGTGGCTCTTTAAGAAATGGGCTATGAAGTTAAGCTAATAAAGTTGACTTTGGATATTATATCCCGGTACTTTTTTGTGTGCTTTCTAGTTTTTGTTTTTTTTTTTTAAAACTCCCCACTTGATTCTTCGCTATCACCACGGCGAGCACATTAAGCAATGTTCGTTTCAGAATCAGAGTTAAGGCTTGCTTGCCTTTCTATTTGACAGCTTTTCATGTCTTCTTGACTTTTTTTTTTTTAAGGACCCAGGGCATGGAGAATGTCTCCTGGTGATGACATTGTCCAGTGCAATGCTCCCGTTCAGGAGTCAGGGCACTCAGCTCTCACTCATTATCAGATGGCATGCCTCTGTTCAGCTTTTTACCCAGGCTTGGTTTCAAGTGCTTTCTGTTTGTCTGGTGCCTGCTTGGGTCAGGGGTCAGCCGGGCGGGGTTTCTACACAGCCAGGGTTCCCCTACTCTACCTTCTTCATTGCTGGAGTTCTTAAGTTCCTGAGGTGTCCCTGGTTTCAGCTGGCTCCTTCTGTCATTCCTCCAAGCGGAATGTAAGCTGCCCGTGTTACCCCTGCTACTGCCTCGTCTGGGAACTTTCAGAACAGACTATGCCAAGTCGCGGGGCTCAGTCTCTGTTTCTGGGAGGGTCAGCTGGGCACTCCCTCACCTTCACGCTTATCGATTACTTGAGCTGCGATACAATACTCGAACTGGCTGACAACACATGCTATAGTCAGCTGTCCATAGACCGCCAGAGTTCTCTTTTAATTATACAAAACAGTCGGGAGAATTTTCATCATACCAGTGTCTTTATGCATTTGTGTGGGAGATTACAGATGAAGAAAAGGAAATGTGGTGTCCTAAGGTCCAATAAAAATTGCCAAATTATTCAGCTGTATGCTTACAACAGTCACGTTTTCATCGGGAACTTGTTGACCTCTCATTTCTCCACATTCTAACCAATATTTGGTACTATCAGTAATTAGACAAATTGCTATCTTAATGTGGGGAATGTTGTCTGACTGCTGTTTTTATCTGAAGTTCCTTAATTACTGGTGCGGCTGAGCAAATTTTCATACATACTGATGTTTTATGTTGCTTCTCCTATGAATTACCAGTTCATGGTATTTTTTCCCATTTTAAATTAGGTGTTCTCTTATTGACTGTAAGAATGTCCCACGTATTTCCTGATTTCTCATCATTTACAATGTAAACATTTTCTTCATACCTTGTTGCTTATATTTTAGTTTAACTCATTGTATACTTTCCAATAAACCAGTCTACATTATAAGAGAGTTGAGGTGTCCCATACCTTGGAATGGGAGCACTTGGAAGGTAGATGCGAGACACTCAAGACCAGCCTAAGCTACATCGTGAGTATGAGGCCAGCATGCACTACATGAGACCATGGATCCCAAGCAAAACCAAACAAAACATACTCTCTATTTTAATGATATTGTACTTAGCTTTTAACGTGAGCTTGACGTAGCCTAGAGTCATCTGCGATGGGAGTGTCAATTGATGCAGTGCTCAGATTTGGCCTGTGGGGAGGTCTGCACTGGGGTGACAAGGGTAAGAGAGTTGTTTTGACTTTTCATTGATGTAGGAGGACCCAGCCCACTGTGGGCGTTACCATTCTCTGGGCAGGTGGTCTTAGACTGTTTAAGAAAGCTACTTAACTTGGGTTGAGGAACAAGTCGCGATGCAGCATTCCTCCCTGGTGTCTGTTTCAAGTTCTTGCTTGACTTCCAAAGTCCTTCCTTAAGTTGCTTCTGTTCAGAATGTTTTATTCACATAACTGAGACGAAGCTGGAGCAAATGGAGTCAAGTTTGTTATACCTTGTCCTGTGGTTTTTAGTTTTGATAACCTCTTTAAAATATCTCTGACAATTTTCAATCATAGTTTTGAACATTAATTCTGTTACAGGTTCTTTTCTAGGCGCTGGTGACTATGATGGTCAGAAAGAAAAGAGGAAGACCCGGCAAGATGCATGCTGCCAGAGTCACACCAAATTGGACTTCCGGTACTGATTACTGTGGAACAGAAGGGCAGAGTGGCGCCATACCGATGGGCACAGCCTTTGAAGTTTGACGGTCCAGGATTCTAGTCTGGTTCTTGTTACTCAGGAGCTGAGGGAAGTGAAAGCTCTTTTGTGCCTCAGTTTCCTTACTCTAAGGGAGGACATTAGTAGTGTCTATGAGATAATGACTGTATGCGATGATTCTGACTAACTGAAGGAGCATCTGGACATGTATAAGGTGCCTGCTGAATAGGAAGGACTACGTAGACATTTAAGTACGTAGACATTTAAGTAAATCAAGTCAAAGACAATCTGACTAAATCAGATGGTGGAGCAGGCATAGGACTACAGATGTCAAATGTCACCAAGCAAGTGACACTTGAGTGCAGTCCTAAGTGGGGGTGAGGGTAGAGAAATCCACTTGGCTGAAGATGTAAAAGTTTAGGCCGCTATATATACCATGCTGTCCTTTAACCATTTCCATTCGTTTTATTTTTGACATTTCTTAGTTCATCTAAAGCTTAGCTTTATGCATGGAGATTCTTTTAAACAGTATTTTATGAATTCTTTGAGAAATTCCTTCAATATATTTTGAACATAATCATCTCTCCTCCCCTCAACTCCCACATCCACCCTCTCCATTTCCCTATCCCTTCCAATCCGTCTTTGAGTTGTCTTTTTCTTTTTTGTTTTCTTTTCCCATGGCATCCAACTTGTGTTGCCTGGCTAGTCTTGGGAGTAGGGCCTGCCCTGGCATGTGGCGGACCTACCAGAGGTCACATCATTAATAAAACCAAGTCTTCCTTGCCCAGAAGCTAACAAATGCTGATATTCTGGACACATGCCAATCTGTTACTGGCTCTAATAGTTTTTCTGTAAATTCCTGAACCCTTTTTTTTTTAGTGAAAAATAATCACAATATCTATAAATAATCATGTATTTATTTTCCTTTTCTAGTAATATACTTCAAGCTTTTTTAAAATGGAGTGTATTATAATGCTGAATTAATGAGAGGTTGAAGACACATTTATAGTGTTCCTGATTTAATGGAAATTCTTTAACTATTGCATCATTAATTGTTTATTATGATTGTGGGTAGGTGTTTAATTGGTGCTCTGTAACAGGTTAAGAGCATTCCTCCTATTCTTACTTTGTTAGGAATTTTTAAGTTGGTTCCTTTTTGAAACTACATATTTAAACTTTATTTACTTAGAATTTTGAATGACTGCATCCCGTTTTTATGCAAGCCACTTGATGGAAATGTCTGGAAGTATGACATTGGCCTCATTACACCTGCATCCTTTGAGGAATTTTTGTCCAGGTTCCCCTATGGACTTAAACTGTTTCCTGTTTGCTGGCTGAGTGAGCCATTCCTTCTTATCTGTTGTGTGTCCCAGAAATCATAAATATATGATTGTTTATAAATATTTGGATTGGTTTTCACTAAAAGAAAGGTTTCAGAAATTTTCAGAAAAACCATTAGAACCAGTTAGAGATCGGCAGGCTTCCGAAACATCAGCATTTGAGAGCTTCCACGAAAGGAAGACTTGAGACACGGGTCCCGGAAAACGCTTACCCATTTTTCCTTGACACTTGTCTGTGGGGTAGATTTGGCTAATGTGAGACACCAAATGTAGACATGATGGTGGGAAATTAAAGTAGTGAGACTCCTATTCCTAGCTCAGACTATCTGGTGTGGTTGGATGTCCTCTCGGTGTTCATCTCTTACTAAAAGAAGTCATTCTCTGAGCTCCCCTGCCATTCCACCAGAGAGTTCAGGAGAGATCCCCCCTCTCTCTTGTGGCTCTTACTTAACTCCAGGCTCTAGCAAAGTCACCTCTTGTCATTGCCCTTGGTCCTCGAAGGCTATTTGTTCTCTAATGCTGCTAACCTTTCCTTTGCTTCAAAACCATCCCCTAGACCTCAAATATGACAGGTGTCCCCAGCTCATTTTCCCATTCTCGAGGTGCCTGGCATGCTTCTGTTTCCTGTGGCAACCCAGGCTGGTACATCTTTGAAAGCTTTGTGAACATGGCCCTTCCCAGCCCTGTGGCATCATGGCGTACTTGCATAAAATAACCTCTGTAGTCACCATCATTTTAAAGATGCTGTGTAACAGAGACTTGTACGAAAATCTTCCACAGGAGCAGAAAAGCCGAGATGAATACATTTAAAGTAAAGGAGGGTTGCGTGTATTTATTTTCTCTGGTTGCATTTTTAAAATATAAAATTGGATTAATTCCCATGTCTTTAAAAATTCCCTAACGATTTTCTTTCGAGAGGGCCATTTCTTCATCCAAAACAATAAGTA
Organism: Dicrostonyx torquatus; assembly: GCA_028555095.1. Classification (NCBI taxonomy): domain Eukaryota; kingdom Metazoa; phylum Chordata; class Mammalia; order Rodentia; family Cricetidae; genus Dicrostonyx; species Dicrostonyx torquatus. The sequence goes on along the minus strand of JAQHUG010000154.1, from coordinate 4,688,556 downwards.
TGCTCAGTACCTTTGAACCCAAGTTCAGTTGGTGGCTATTTAATTCTAACCTTTGTTCTTCAGCCAGGCGTGCTCAACCCGCAGCCCACAGGCTATGTGGCTGCCATAGCTATGAACTCAGCCCAACAGAAAATCATGAATTTACTGAAAATACCCTGAAATAATATTTGTAATTGTTTTTTGTGACTTGATTGTGAGGTCCTAGAAGGGCATGAACTCAGCAGATGACAACACCATGTTGTAATGTCCAAAAGTTGGAAATGCCTGTAGAAACATAATTAAAGGCAGGCCACACCTTTGGGCTCCAGGTATCTCTGATGTAGAGCCGTGGTGCACAAGATGCTCCTCTACCTGGAAGGTGTCATTAATTGTGTTGTTGCGGCTCCAGCAGACTAATTTTCTCCCAGTCAGTGGAAGGGTGACTTTACATGACTCCACCCAACATTCCAACACCCCCATTCCCACACTGGCATACAGGAAGTAATTGAGACACAAGGAATGTGATCCATCTGACTGAAAATTTGGATACTGATCATTTAATATAAAAATAAGAAGAGAATGTAATCATACTATTAACCTCTCTCTATCCCTTCTCTCTCATATTTAAGCCTCCAAAATTTTTCTTTGATGATACACACACACACACACACACACACACACACACAGAGTTGTACTATTTTAATTCTTTCAGTACATTCTCACTCATTAGAACATTCTGGCATTTATTACTATATAACCACTTGACAATAGAGGGAACCAGAAGGAATTAAATTACACAAAAATTCATAGTACCTCTCCAGGTAAACAAACATGCCTGATTTTATTGTCATACCAATTGACTATAGACTTTGGTTCTCACGTGCAGTCAGATTTCTGAATCCTAGGAGTCTTTCCTACGCTAAAGGAGTAGATGAGAGCTCCCATAGGAAACTTTCCTCTGTGTACGTGCCCAAGGGTGGGATTTCACGGCTAACTACCTCTTTGTCTCAGTACATTTGTACTTGGACCAAACCACAGGATATCAATCTTCCATCTATGCCCAATCTCTTCTCTTTCTCCTGTGAAGCAGGCACGAAGGGTTCAGCTCATTAAATTTAATAGTCCACGGGAATTTTCAGTCTATGGTGCATTTGTGAATCTCTTGACATATATCAAGGAGGAGTGGAAAGAACAGTTATGGACCATGAGTAGCTGTTTGACCATCAAACACCTGGCATCCTCCAGATGCATTACAGGTGTGCCTGCTCCTTGGTCTTAGGCTTTTCCATCTTCCACACACACTCCCATATCTGTCTTCCTCTCCACTGAAGTTCTATCTCTTTCTTGTTTAATGTCCAAAGTCAAGATACGTACCCCAGGCTATCATCCTCTACCAAAAGGCTAATATAGGTTTAGGGTTTAGAGGATCTACCCGTAATTGCTGGGGACAGGTTATCATGTACTGGTTTGTCATATGCCAGTAAACACTCACACACATAAAATGAAAACGGATCTTAAACTAGAAAGATTTAGTGACATTGACTTCTGTCTTAGCTCTGGCCACTCAGGTCTGTCCTTCAGATGAGTATGAACATCAGCTTTTCAGGGTTGGTAATGCCAGGGGAGAGTGCAGTATTCTCAACGTATAGCAAGACTTTTTGCCCAGGCAACCAGCCTCAGGAGTCCACAGTGCCAGCTCCCTTGCAAGATCCAGGAAAACCATGTGATAGGAAGAGTGGTAGCCGCAAGCTCAGGGACCGGCTTCAGGGACCTTTACAGTAGAAATTCAAGTATGAAATCAAATTACTATCTATGCTCCACAGTGAATGCAGAATCTTAAACAAGGATCCAGGATCAGGAGCTGATACTCCCACTTAACATATTTTATCATCATATCTCATTTATTTATTGTGTGTGCACGCACACATTTTGCAATGCACGTTTGGAGGTTAGAGAAGAATGTGTAAGGATTGGTTCTTTGGTTCTTCCAGATGGGTCCCAAGGATCGAACTCAGGCTGCAGTAAGTGCCTGTATCTACTGAGTCACCTAGGAACAGATGCCCACTAATCAAACAATCCTTTTACATGGCCTTATCTTTCCCTCTGTCCCATTTTTTTAAGGGCTCCATCCTCCTTTCTACAAACTTTATAATTTCCATTTTATTCATGATTTTAATATGATATCATTCTTCCCCTTTTCCAAGTTCTCTATTAAAAGTCCCATTGAATTCCATGAAATTAACCACAACTGTAACTTTACATATTCTAGATCATGTTCACAAGTATGCCTTATTAATTTTTGGCGCCAAACTGCCTTGGCTGGAGATGATTTTTATGCTGTGTTTAATCATATCAGGGATGTGTGTGTGTGTGTGTGTGTGTGTGTGTGTGTGTTAATGCATACGGGTTCTTTAACAAACCAATGGGAATCAAGACTCTTTACAAAGTTCACATAACTCAGAGGAATGAAGTAAGGAATAAGGAACAAGAGAACAGTGCTATGTAGTTATTTCCTCAGCATTGAGGTCTCTGTTAGTGTTTTCTATATAATAGGCATTTAATGTATTAAGTATTTTATTTCCCTTCTTGGTTGCTTGCTCTGCGGCCAGGTATCATGGCTGCTATTTTAATTACATGGGAATCTAGCAGCACCTACTTTAAAATCCAGAGAACGCGGCGGAATCAAATTGTGAGTAATAAAACTCTGAAATGAATGTCAATGGAATTTCATTTCAATATAATGACATCAAAGCTCAGTTATGAGTACATGAAAAGAAAGATCAGCCTCATTACTTCAATGTTACACCCTTTTTGGACCAAAACATGAATTGCTTGGTTTGATTACCCACCTTGTTTACTGCACTTGGCTCTAAATGACTTCTGATTGTTCCTCCAAATCAAATTCATCTTCAAAGGTATTTCTTAACACTGAAGGGATTCAAAAGACTATGCCATGGGCTTTAATCTGAATGCAACAGAAAGAGGAGCTGGCGGTCTCTTTGTTATGAATTAATAAACAACAAAGGGGAAAAAAGACAGCTTTGAATACCTGGATTCTAGCCCTCGCTTCACAAATAATTGGCTGGGTTCGAACAAGTTACTCCAGTACAGGTCTTTGCTTCTCCAACTGTATAATGAGGAATTTGGGCAAGAGGATTCCTTTTAGCTGTACTAGAAAGGGCTCAATGGGGTAGGAAACTATCGGGATGCATTGTTAATACGTCGAATCCTGCAACCTTGTGGAGAACCTTGAAGGCTGTTTTTGTTATTGGTTTCATGGAGTGGGTTAGCTATCTAAATGATTTATATTTTGATTGGTTTATTTGTTTTGTGAGACAGGTCTTCACTTTGTAATAATAGTCCAGACTGGTCAGGAACTCAGGGCCTTTCTCCTGCCTTGTCCTCATGAAGGCCGGGATGAGAGTAGGCCTCTGTCACCGTGCCATATCCCTGTAGATATGGAATCCTTTAAATGGAAGGAGATGAAAGTAAGCTGAAGAACCATCATTATTATTTTTACTGAACAAAACAACTGTTTTGAATAGTGTACAGACTGTTGAGCTATGAGTAACACACTAGCTAATATCAATTTCCCAAAGCAGCAGAGAAATTTACTGCTCCATGTCAGTAACTCTTCCTGAGGAAGGTCCAATGTGCTGGATTCAGGGTTCAGATAATGTCACCGAGGCCCCAGTTTCTCCCTCTGTGCCCCTACTTGTTGTCCTTATCTAAAGAGAGAAAAAGAGAGACCCGAGTGATGGCTTAACATTTAAGAGTACCTATTGCTCTTGTGGATGACTAGAGTTTGGTTCCCAGCATCCCCCACCCACCTCCAATCCCCATGTGCCCAGCAGCTCACAATTACCTCCAAGTCCAGATCTAGGGCATCCAATGCCCTATTCTAGACTCTCTGCACAGTCTCACACAGGGGCACATACACACACAGGCAGAGGCGCATATGTATAAACAAATATAAAGCAAAACATTCCTTGCAGAGACAAAGATTCTGCTAGAGGCGTTTGTAAAAGAAGACAGTCACTTCCGGAAACCTACAAGCATCTCCTATCACTAGTTTAGCTCTGATTGGGTAACAAGCTCCTCGTCAATCCAATCATTGAAGACAACAAAACCAGATAGGAATTGAAAGGGAATCTGGACATGAGCTCAGAGATAGAGAACCCTTCCATGCTGAGAAGATGGCAGAACAAACAGAATGAAGTACCACCGAAAGGACACTTTCAGTCCCTGACAGAGGGACCGTGGCGAGTAGACAAACACAACAAACGCTTATGACACAGCATCAAATATTAGTGCCAAAGAACTGAAAAAAATTCAAACGACCTGTTGTCATAGCAGTTTTCCTACTAAAAGTGACTTGGAATTCATGGGCGTGCTCTAGCATATTTGACAATCAGAGAAAAGCAATTAAAAGGGGCAGGGCATGAGTTCCAAGTTCTAACTAATTTTGTTTTGTTTTGTTTCTCTTTTGTGACAGGGTATCCCTGTGTGTGCAGCCCTGGCTGGTCTAGAATTTGCGATGTAGCTCAGATTGGCCTTGAATATTTTATTATTTTATCCCAGTGACAACATTGTGACTAACAGACCATTCCAGTGCATGTCTTTGCTTTTACCTGGTGTCACAGTTAATTTTAATTTTCAACTTGATGAGATATGGAACTATCCT
>JAQHUG010000154.1:4672243-4683425 GCA_028555095.1 Dicrostonyx torquatus | reverse complement strand
GAATGTGGAGTAGCATTCCCTGGACTGAAATCTTGGGATAAACGAAAAGGAGGAAGAAGGCTGAGCCCCAGCATTGATCTTTCTTTCCTTTGTCACTGCAGGTGCCATGTGGTCAGCTCTGTGGGGTTTTGAGTGAGAGTGGCCCAAGAGACTCAAATATGTGAATGCTGGCTATCCAATTGGTGGAACTGTTTTGGGAAGGACTAGGAGGTGTGGCCTCATTAGAGGGGGAGTGTCACTGGGAGTGAGCTTTGAGGGGTCAAAAGCCCATGCAATTCCCGGTTTTCGTCCCTCTGCCTCTTGCTTGTGTATCAGGTGCAAGCTCTCAGTTACTGCTCCAGGGCCATGCCTTCTGTCTGCTGCTTTGTTCCCTATCACGATGGCCATGGACTCACCTTCTGAAATTGTAAACAAACACCCAACTAAATCCTTTCTTTTTTAAGTTGCCAGGATTAGGGTGTCTCTCCACAGCAATAGAACAGTAACTAAGACAAGCACCTTTTGCCGTGACTTCCTGTCACAGTGGACTGTATCCTCAAATTGTGAGCCAGAATAAGCCCTCCCTTTCTTCTGTGGCCTTTGTAAGGCCTTCCCTTTGTTACAGCACTGAGAAAAGGAAGTACCACACCCAGCTGGCTCATTCACTGATTTCAAACCTTACCTCCTAGCAGATTGGCTATCATCTCTGCCAAGGTCATTGTGCTCAGTCATGTGCTCTTTCTGTATATCATCCTGACCACGGTGCAGTTTATATATTTGGTGATTACCAGATTGTCTAATTCCTCCAAGAATTCACTAGTTACATTGAGCTCAGTGGTGTCTGTTATGGCTCATCATAAATTCTGCAGAATCTGGAAATACAAGACAAGAATGAATAATTAGCTAACAACAAAATTAGGCAATATTGATAAGGAATAGGCATCATGTTGGTTCAATTTATTTGGGTTCTCAATACCAGATGGTGCTTTCATGTGGGTACCATTTAGTAGATAATTCTTGGGTTAATGCATTAATTGCTAAGAATTTACCTGGCAATTTTAAAATAATTTGTTATGATGGTTTTGTTCCAAGAGAAATTTGGATATGCACATATATCTTTTTTTAAAAAAAGCCTCCAAGAACTCAAATTATTATTGAATTCACAAACATGTCTACTACGCACCATTGATTTTTACAGTCATTTAAGTCATTCTGTCTTTGATGGTGCCTACAGAGTTAAGAACTCAAATTGGATCCAGACAGTAGAAGAAAGTAGCATGGGACATAGATACCTCAGGATTTCTAAAGGGGAACTCAAGTTTTCCTTTAGCTTTTTCTCGCCTCCTTTATGACAGCTTTAACAGCTGCCTGTGTGTACACTCAACTCTGCAAATTAGAAGGGAGGAGTTTATGAAAAAAATGGAGATGAGTCAATCATAAGAAGGTTGTTAGAGAATGGTCCAAAGGCAAATGCACACATGCACACACCACAGATGCGCACATGCAGGACAAAGAAGAAGCAAGCTAGGAACTGTGGGAGCTTTATTTTACAGTGACCCTAAGGACATTTATAAAGTGTTCGAAGAGCTGATTTTTGTTCAAGTGCTTTTGACTAATTAAGAAATGACCAATTCAACTTCTGGTTGGGGGGACACCTGGGTGTTTTAGTTCAACATAATTAAAATTAAAATGCAAACAAACAAACAAACCAAAAAGTTTCAAAACTCCCATAGTTTACCCTCAGTTCTCGGCTCTCTGTAAGGACCCGTTCCAGAGTTGCAAATGGCCAACATTTCATTGTCCTTCCTCAGCTAGATTTCCTGCTCACAGTGAAAACGCTCAGGGTTTCCTGTTCGGCTTCCCTTCTTTGTGTGTTCTCATAGAACTTGTGCTTGCAACTGACTATAGAAGTGACAACAAAAATCCCAACTATGAGGAAATCATTTTTCTCATGTCAAGGGTTTAATTTTAAAGTGATATCTGTGGCTGATGTATTGTCTTCACCTGTGAAATGACAACGTGAGGCAAATATTTAAAAATACTTGAAGGACATAAAATACCAGCAAGGCAAATAGTGGAGGTACCATTTGTTCCTATTAAAATAAAAATAAGAAGATATAGCAGTAGAATATTGTTATTACCTATTCTGAGTACCAGCATCCTGAATCACCTTGAATAACAGGTTTTTATAAATATTAATTAGATAAGTTAAAGGTCATCCTACAAGGTAGCCATGGTTTGGGTAAGCTGAAGATGGTGACATCGCATTGAATGAACAGAAATTACATTTCTGTTAGGCTCTGAGCAGAAACAATATGACTCATTGACCTTAGATCTCTGTATAATTATTCTGATCTTTAACAATCCTTCATATTTATATTGCTGTCTGACCCAGAGCAATTAGATGTAATGGCCTCGAAGAAGATTGTCCTATTTATTATATGTCATTTGCTGTGACAACATATCTGAGTCAAACAATTTAAGTAAGGAAATGTTTATTTAGGGTCACTGTTTCAGCCCAAGGTGTCTGGGCTACCTTGCTGTTGGGCTGCGGTGAGCAGACGTGGCTGTGGTGAGTACGTGCTTCAGTAAAGCTGCCATCCTCGTGGCAAATAGAAAACACAAGGGCAGGGAAGGAAGAATCAAAGCAAAAGATGAGTTCTTCAAAGATACACCCCAGCGAGACTTCCTCCAGCCAGGCCCACGTCCTAGCAACCCGCTCAGGTACGAACTCATCAATGAAATGATCCATCAAAGAAGTTAGTGTCCTTAGGATCCAAACACCTCTCAATAGCTTAGCTAGCTTAGTGAAACTGTTCTGAGGGACACCTCATAGCTCAACCATAGCACTCACCGACAGGATTACGTCGTCCTGGGGCACGACTAAACACAGGCAAACTTCTTTCTGGTCTTCCGTTGCCGCCTACGTTGCAGACAGCATCTCCTGTGTGCTAGGTTACCTATCCTCCTAGAGCCTCTGAGATATAGTTAACAAGACCCGATTCCATTGAACATTTACATGTCTTTGTCAGGTACTTATAATGGCAAATGCATTTACTTCTTTTAGATAAGACAATCTATAAACGAAACGCTCAGGTTCTCTGACAGTGCCACAAATACAATGCACCAGAAATAGCGTTTCGAGTTTTCGGTGCAATTGGATTGTGTTGACATTGGAATTGGGAACTACTTAATGTTCCTCCTATTAGGCCTTCTTAGGGAGCTGGAGGAACAGAATGTTCTCGATGATCTGACCTCTTGCGGGTGGGGAGATGGAGTATGTATATTCAGATACGAGAGAAGAATGGACTCCCATTAAGTCTTGAATGTTTGAGGTTTTCGCCATTCACCATTCCTCCTTTATGACAAGTCACGTAACTGTTCAAAGCTAAGCTTTTCAATGGAGGCTAAGAAACTCAAGTCATCACAAGGAAGAAGAAACTTCGTGTTTCTCAAAGGCATGGGGAAGGGAAGAGGCTCGAAGGTGTGCAAGGAAGCAGACGGACCTCACCATGTAGGCATGAGCCAGGGTGGGAGGGTGGCTCATTCCTACCTCCTTTTGACTATCTGTAGGAGGAAGCAAATATTTTGGGGCCACAGCAAGGGGCTATTCTTAGCACCCAAGCATAGGGAAATGTCAGATCAATCTGGATTTATAGAAGGAAATGGCGAGTTTGCTTTGTTTCTTTGGACTTTTCTTTTTGTTTGGTTTGTTTTTGAGACACAGTCTCACTCTGTTGCCCAGGCTGGACCGTGAACTGGCTCTAATCCTCTTGCTTCAGGCTTGTGAATATTGGGATTAGAGGTATAGTCCACTACTGCTGACCAGCTCTCTTTAGACGAATCTTGTGGGTATGATAAGTCTATCTAGAGGAGACCAGCCGTCCTCTTTCAAAGTATTCCACATATATTTGGTAAAAAGAAAAATAACAACATAAAGATTACTGAGCAATCAACATGTCGGGGGCGGCGGCAGCGTTAGGGGGATAGTCCAGTACTTTCGGAATAAAAGGCAGGCCACTCAGATGAGTAAAACCAGCAAAATTACTTTCTTTTTGTGTGTCCTTCAAAAACATTCATTGCGAAACTTCCTTCTTTGTGTAAAGCGTGCAAATTGGCCTAATGGAAAGACGACATGTAAACTCTTTGTTTAAGAATCTAGATAAACAAACAAATCCCTTCTTAAAGAAAGAAATAATAAGGATCAGAGTGTTCCTAAACAAAATGATCTGATTTTTTTTGTGTGTGTGCCATTTTCTCATTTCCTCCACACTCACCTGGTCTCATCACTCGAGTCATTTTTAACTCTTTGGGAATTTTGCCCACAGCGCCAAGAATCATGTACAGAGGTTAACTAGTAGAACTTGGGCCTCAGAATGCCCAGGTAAACAAGGGAGAGCGCAAAGGTTTAACCCTCGGACAGGCACGGGCGTTTTCCAGGGATGGAAGGAACTCTGACTGCACTCTGAGGTGTCTGGTCTCAGATCTGACATCTTGTTGGTTTATTAATTCCTCACGATTTGGGAAACGCTGAAAGGGAGGCAAGCTGAGCTTCTGTCGCTGGCTAATGCTTTATATACTTGCCTATTGTTCTCGGCTCCTTTCTAATAATACTAGAATTAGGACCAAATTTAGATGATCTTTATAGTAACAGAACAAAGGAGTTTGAAAGACAGCGGGAGATGCAATTGCTAGTGGTAACATAAAAATGGATTTGGAAGCCTCACTTTGGGAAGTTAAATTTAATGGGTGGTTAAGGTGTGACCAAGCAGCACACGTGTTCAGTGCAGGGATGGGTCATCAAACTGTCACCCTGGGGACCAAGCTGCTTTACAGCTTTCTTCGGTAAGTAACGTCTCACTGAAGCACAGCTGTCATGGTTATGGATTGGACGTGGCTGTTAACTGTCTGTAGTGACAAGACGAGTAGTTGGGAAAGAAAAGCCAGAAGTGCTTTCTATCCTCTGCTGATCCCTACCCACAAAATTGTGGGCCCCCATTTTAGACATCACTATGTTATTATTTATTTGTTTATGATTATTCTATTCTTCCCCCCACCCTGCCTCCCGTGTGCACATAGAGGGTCGAGGACACCTTGAGGGGGTTGGTTCTTTCCTTCCACCATGCAGGTTCCAGAGATTGACGTTACGTGGTCAGTCATGGCTTTAATGCTTTTACAAGATGGTTTTCCGGTTTCACTATTTTTTTGTTGCCCAATTACTGTCTCATCCTCAGAGGTCCAAGATTATGGGGTGAGGGAAGAACCTAACTGAAGGCTTTTCTCCATTCTCCTCTAGGTATAGTAAGATGTCTTCCTCAGGCTCATCTTGGCTTGAGCATTGGTTCCCATAGGGCAGTGTTGTTTTCAGAAGCTGTGCAACTTCTGGGAGGTGAGCCTCGGGGCCAGAAGCATGCTATGAGGGGCAGGCCCCTGGTTACTCCGTCTGCTTCCTGGCTTGGTATGATATGATCACCCACCTCCTCACAGTTCCGTGGTCACAGACAGCAAGTCAAGAAAAGAATATGAATTAAACAGATGAAAACCATTTCTTTTTTTATATTATTGTAATAATCCTTCACATTGTTTTTACTGAGCTATATATTTTCCTCTGCTCCCCTTCCTTCCTCTCCCCTACCCTTCTACCCTCTCCTGTTACCCCATGCTCCCAATTTACTCAGGAGATCTTGTCTTTTTCTACTTCCCATGTAGATTAGATTCATGTATGTTTCTCATAGGGTCCTCTTTGTTGTCTCTGTTCTCTGGGGTTGTAAATTGTAGGCTGGTTTTTCTTTGCTGTATGTCTAAAAGTCACTTATGAGTGAAAACTGTTTCTTTAGTAAAAAATATTTATCTTTCTTTTATGGTGAGTGTTTTATCTGCATGTATGTATGTGCACAATGTGCGTGCAGTACTCAAAGTGACCAAAAGAGGGCATTAAAAACCCCAGGAACTGGAGTCAGATTGTTGTGAGTTGCTGTGGGGTACTGGAAACTGAACTAAGGTTCTATGCAAGAGCAGCAAATGCTATTAACCAACAAGCCATTTCTCTAACCCCTGAAACTATTCTTTAATCTAGAGATTTTCAGAATTATCAAACCAAGATTTCTCTCTTCAACTGACAAACACAAGGTCAAAGGCAGATCTGCTGCTTAGCTCAAGGGCACAACAGTGACGAGGTTTTCTTGTTGATCTTTTTTAGTGTCTTGTCTATTTTATGTAAACTTACTTTCTTTTATTATATCTATAGTGGTTATTTTAATGCTATACCTTGAGTATGTACTTTAAATATGGAAGTGGTACAGAAGAACTGGCAAAGTTATCCCTGTTTAAGTTTGGTAAGCAGAAATCCTTTAACTTCCCAGCTTTGTGTATTACCAACAAAGAGTAGCTGCTGTTAACCGAGGACAAATTGTCACTCTGTGATTTGATATCTGTGACTTGGACATTTTTTTTCCAATCCAAAAATTGCCTCTTAAATATAACTTCACTAAGTTGTCTGCTAGCTTCCTTAAAATGAAATAATATTTTCCTTAAGCAATAAAATCATATCAAACAACAATATTGACCATACAAATACTTAAAAGTAATTTCAGTAAATAATGATTTTCTTAAAACAATAATTAATCTCTTTTAAGTTTAAGTTACTCCCTTTTCTGGCTCACTGATTTGTAAAAAGTAATTATTTAATTTTATATGTATGAGTGTTTTGCCTACATATATGTCTGTGTACCACATGTGTGCCTAGTGCCCATAGAGGCCAGAAGACAATGTCAGATTCCCTGGAACTGGAGCTACAGACGAGATGATGGTGAGCCACCATGTGGATACTGGGAATTGAACTAGGGTCCTCTGAAAGAACAGACAGTGCTCTGAACCACTGAGCCATATCCCCAGACCCCTGGGTTACTGGCGTTTAAGGATGTTTGGACTGTAGCTTTACTCTGAGTTCCTTAGACTCTTGAAGATCATGGAAACCTTTGTCTAGGTGTGACTTACCTCAGCCGTGTTTTGTGTACAGGAAATGGTTTCCATATGTCTCCACTATTTCACAGCCAAAACATTTGCACACAGGTTGGGTGAATGCCTCCCACAGGGCTCACTCCCTTTATTTCAAGTCATGGACAGAAAAACTTCAGATTATAGGAAAGAATTTGTCTTTGTATTGTGTATACGTGTCCCCACCCCCCTCCTAATTTCAGGACTTAAAACGGTGTTGGGTCATGAACCTGTTTTACCTCTTCTAAAGAACGTGTAATTATCAGTGTTGGTGAGTGAATTTAAGACAGCGTTAGATCACAGACAGCAGACAATATAAACAGGAAATGATTCTAAAAATATGTGAAATTTATTTTCGTGTGTGCTTTAAACCTTAGTGGCCCAAATACGTTGCTTTTCAATATTCCGACCTCCCTCGAGAAATGCCCCATACCAAAGCCAAGCAATTTTGAAAATTAAAAACATATTTTATTAATAGCTCAAATACAGGAAGAACACAACAGCCCTTCCTGATGATGTAATTGAACCTGATGATTTGAATTAAAAATATGCTAACATCTGGTAGGTCCTCAGACAGGGCCTACCAGAAACAGAGTCAGCTAACCTCTGAAATACATGATTCGTGCTTGCTCTACAGGTTTTTTTTTTTTTTGGAAAAGAACGCAGTCCTTTAATAGCAGTCTTCATGATGAAAAAGAAAAATAGGGAATCTTTGACTTTAAAGCTTTGTTCAAATTTACCAGAAATGTCAATCACTCACAGCAAGGCTTCTGGAGACCTGAGTGTCAGATGGGAGGTGGAAAAGAAAGTCACCCTGCTTGACATGATTTGAGCAGGTTTTTCCCAAGCCAGAGCAGAAGTAATACACAATTTTCATCGTGATAGAATTTGGGATAAAGCACAATAGACAAGTACATGGATATAAACTTGAATTAACATAAGGACTTAGAATAGGTCCTCTACCCCTGAGTTGTTATTAAGACATTGTGGGAACTTGAAAGGAATTCAATTAGATTATAGCAATTTCGAATATTTATTTTTATATCCACAGACCACCCCCCCAAAGAAAATCAATATGCAAAATTTCTTTTATTTTAATTTTCAATGAATTTCCAACTGGAATTTCTCATACTATAAATACAAAAAAACAACTGAAGAGCAGCTTGCTTTTTTCCTAAAATTAGAAAGGGGTAAAGATGGAAATGAACGTGTCACATAATTCTTAAGAAAAGGAACTGTTTGTTTGGGGGACTGAAAAAAATCACAGCATTTTACGTTTTTGTTCAGGGCATGGAAAATTACCAGAAAGGCTCCAGGAGCTAGTCCCAACACAGCCTCCTGCTCAGTTGTGGAAGGCTTGATTTTAGCCCCTCATTCCAAAACCCAGCAAGTGTCCTTAGAAGGACACAGACTTTCTGTTTGGGGTCCTCAAGAACAAACAGACCTCAGCCAGTGAATGTGCCCTGTGCTTCTCTCATGGAAAACTGCCAGCCCTGTCTCGGGCAGCAGACAGAGCCAGCGACAAAGCTTCCTCAGCAGCCAGTGTAGCTCTCAGCAAGGAAGTGAAGAAACGGAGGAAGACTCACTTGTACAGCAGAGCAGCCAGGACAATTGAGAAGCTCCAGCTCCATCTCTCAGTCAGAAAAGAAATTCGTTATGGACAACTCATTATTTAATTTTTAAGAACTTCCTTATTTTTTGTATGGTGTCAAATTTTCAGGAGCCGCCTATAAGAATACAGACGGAGCCTGTGTACTATTTGTGAAATGTTTATATTTTGCTTTGCCACCCTGTTTCTCTCCCCACCCTTCACACAGATACACACACACACACACACACACACACACACACACAGACACACACGCGCGCGTGCGCACACAACCCATTTGGGAGTAAGGACATTTTGCATCTAGTTCTAAACGAGTTCCATGAGATTTTGTTCTTGTTTATGACTACTGTTCTCCTCCCCCAAACTGAGAAACTTGGTCCCCCGCTGTCTTGACTCTAAGTACTCATTTGCTGTCGTCTAGAATACATGAGAAGCCACTCAGGGCTGCTCATAATATTACTGGAAAACACGAGCTTCCCAGGTCAAGTCCGCCTTTGTCTGTCTGTCTAGGCATGATGTGGGTACAGCAGAGCTCAAGAACCTCAGGTCTGCCCTTTGATGAGCTGTGACAAATTCAGACGTTCACCCTTCCACACTCTTTGCACCCTTATCGGGATAAAACCAATTTCCAGTCAGGATGGAGGCGCACACACTTATCCCCTGCCCTTACGAGGCAGATGCAGGCAGATGGATCTCTGTGAGTTAGAGTCCAATCTAGTCTACGTACTGAGTTCCCTGACAGCCAGACCCTATCTCAAAAACACCAGTCCCCCCCACCCCGCCACAAGAAAAAGCAACAAAAAAGCAACGATGACAAAAAGTGAGGGGGTGGTGAATTCCCATGGTCTAATTCTTTGACAATTGTCCCTCTCAAAGCAAAGGAAATGGAACAAATAAAATGAAATGACAACGTAATATAATTGGCCCAAGAAAACAAAACCTGCCTAACTCAAGGTGGGAGAGATAATATATTTTTAAAAAATTATTTTTAAAGGTCCTTAGCCAGACTGATTATGAGAAACAGGAAAGGAGACATGAACATATATACATCTGTATTATAGAAAAGTGCCAAAGGGACTCTGGTGACATGCCGTGTTTTCAGCTTTTCAGTACAAATGAGATGGAAGCATTCCTGGGAGGACATAGCCTAGCAACCCTGACACAAGATGAAGCAGGAGGCTGGGCTAGCCCTCTGTCTGTCAGGAAACGGAATTCCCGGTCAAAGCCCTTCTCTGTGATTCCTTCACCTATGGAACAACACACAAATCCTCCACAGACGCACTTTAAAGAAACATAAGGAAAAAACACCCTTATCCCATCAGACCAACAAAACCCTAACTTCAAGGCAAGACAAAGACGTGACAGGTGAATAGCATCTGTAGCCTGATATCCCTAAAAGCCAAATGATTTCCATCAAAACCCGCAGTAATACTAAGTACCTTTATCCCTCAAATGAAAATGGTTACCGTTTGAAAATCAATGAGTATAACATATTCTGAAAGGACGATAAAAAGTTTAAAATATGTTATCTCAATGGACAGAGCAATCACTTGACAATATTTACCTACTTATTATTCACGATAAACTTTTTTTCAAAGCTCTAGAACCTCAGGAAGTTGGGACATCCTAGCAAGAGCCTCTTCAGGGACGTATGGAGAACATGATACCCCATGTTGGATGATAGCAACTTTCTCAGCAATTCTTTTGCACAAGGCAAGCTTTTACATCTTCGAAATTTTTATTCTGAAGCTGGTAAACTGTCCTGTGGTCAGAGCCATCAGAGGTTTTCACTGGGGCAAGAGTGAGGGACGATCAATGAGGCAGGAGAAAAAGTTGCTGAAGGGTTTACCTGCCTCACACGTATTCATTTCAATCTGAGCGTTTGAAGGTATAGTTATTATTGGCAGTGATAATTTCACTTTAGTTTTTATTTGTCTAAACACTTCAATCATTTAGCTGTTTTTAGTTTTCATCTTATATGTTGATAGTATAACTGCAAATTAAAATTTCTGTATTTCTTAAGGTTCTAGGTAAAAATTCTGTAACCTGTAATAATAAATAACGTCTATAGTCCCTTTCCTCGAGTGCGGGCTGAAAACTACAATGTACTGGCATCTAATAGACTGTGGCCTTCCAGGGTTTTTATGACCTTATATAGCAAAGATGAGGGGATTTTTTTTTCCAGATGCATTTAAGGTCCCTAATTACTTGGCCTTAACTTAATCAGAAAAATAATTCTTTTCCTGGATAGGTCTGACTTGATCAAATGAACCCTCTGAAAGGGAGTCAAGAGTCAAAGATCTCTTGCTGCTGGCTTCTAGGTCAGGCATGAATGAATAGCGATATGAATTTGAAAGAGACTTATCAAGTACACGTAAAATGGGAACTCCAGTGGGTGTTTGAAATGCCGTCTTATGAGATCTTGAGCCAAGTATCCAAGTAAATAATTCCTGGAGTCTTGACTTGGAACATTTGAGATAACATGTGAATGTTGCTTTCAGCCCTTAATCTGTGGTCATTTGATGTGGGTATAAAAGTGAATCTGGGCTAAACACACAGCTTAGTGATGAGAGTACTTGTCTGTTACATGTGAGGTCC
>JAQHUG010000154.1:4620827-4670777 GCA_028555095.1 Dicrostonyx torquatus | reverse complement strand
GTAGTAATGATGAATAACTGTTTTACCATTTTTACTTCTGGTCATTGACCAATGGTTTTGTCCGGTTTCCGGCATATGAGTTTCTGAACTTGGAAGTCCCCGCAAAGCTCTTTGATCGCCTTGATGGTGTTTGAGTGTGCAGTCTGTCTTCTGCTCTCATTAATATGGCCATCTGCTTCTCCTGTTAGGGACCTGCAAAAATCTCTGGCCTTCTGGTGGTGGTCTATTTTACTCTGTATTAACATAGACTCATAGCAACTTTTATTTCTTCATTGTGAGATTTGAGGCAGAAGTGAAGGGCTTTGAGCAGGTCTAATATTTTTAGCGCAGAGGAGGTCAGATCAAATGGTGCTAGAAGTTAGCTGAGAAAAGGAGAACAAGATTGGTTGCGTGAATTATTCCAAATCACCCCACTTGGCGAACTGTCCAGGCTGGAGCCCAGTTTAAATCATCTAACTCTAAAGCAGTGAGTGCATTATCACTTCTCCAATTCACAGATGCTAATGTCTGCCGGGCAGTGGTGGCACACGCACACCTTTAATCCCAGGACTTGGGGAGGCAGAGGCAGGTGGATCTCTGTGAGTTTGAGGCCAGCCTGGTCTACAGAGCTAGCTCCGAGACAGGCTCTAAAGCTACACAGAGAAGACCTGTGTCGAGAAACCAAACCAAACCAACCAAACAAACAAACCAAAACCAGAACAAAACAAATGCTAACGTTCTTTCTCAAATAACTAATGAGTATTTGCTGGGCACTTATAATCTAAAGCGAATTACTTGGAATTCTGGGACAGCACATACTGTATTAGAGTCCAGCGACTTTGACAATCGGTGTGATTTTCTGTCTTTGGAACTCCAAGTGTGACACGCATTTTTCTTTGCTGCCATGGTTTCTGCCCCCTCCACACTTTTAGCCCATTGTGTTGTGTTTGTCTGCTAAGACTACATGCTAGGAACAGTTTGTGTGGGAGGTGATGGGTCTACGAACCTGAACCCAGCTCCTCATGGCTCTGTTTCTCCAGGCTATGTCTACTGATTGCCTTAGGACATTCAGGTAAATGGCCATCTTGAGAGGGAATTGTTTTCGAGTCCTTGCCCTAATAACTCTGCTTTCATCATTTTATAGCTTCCTTCAGCTGGTCCCATTCATTCTCAGCTTAGCTCTTGTACTGGTGACGTGGAGCTTTGTGCCCGTCAATGGCAGATCCTGCAGATCCAGGACTAGAACAGGGTTCTCTGCCAACTATCAGAAAGGCTGGGGAAACTCTACCCAAACCTCTCGTTTACCAGAATAATCTGGTGTATAACTCATCCGCCTCTTTGTTTTTTTCCTTGGAGGTAGGGTTTCTTTGCTCAGCCTTGGCTCTTCTGGAACTAGCTCTGTAGACGAGGCTGGCCTTGAACTCACAGACTTGTCAGTCTCTGTCTCAAATTAAAGCACTAATGCACATGCGCCACCACCACCACCCTGAGGCACCATTCCCACTTCTTCTCTCATCTCTCTTATCTGTAATTCCGGGTCCAGATGCTGCAAGTTCAAGGTGCCTTCCCTTCTGTTTTGTGGATGTGTCCGTAATTTAGTTGTTTCTATTCCAAGAGGATTACTCTTGTGTTTTCTTTTTCTTTTTCTTTTTAAAACATGTTTAGTTACCATGTTTGTGACACAGGGTGTCCTCCAAAGCATGAACTACCAGTGCTCATTTGACCAGAGCCCCATGACTGCTTTCTTAATTGGACCAGCTCTTCAGAGACAGTGTTCGTTCCTCTCTGCTGTGTTGGGTGTGAAGGATGGAACAGGCTCCTCCTTTACTGTGTTTTCCAAAACAATAAACAAAAATGAACATGGAGTCTCTGATTGAAAACAATCTGTGGTTAATGTATTCAGTTCAGTGACTGCTTTAACAGCACGACTAAAACACGTTTGAGTCGCACTTTGCGCCAGCCAGCTCAAGGACCGGACAGATGCCAAAATATTTTCCATTTGTGTTTTGGTATTTCATATTTGCTAAATATGAGCCATTATGTGATATATTTACATATATATGATGAGCATGAATCAAAACATTTTCCTTCTGATTTTCTTAATTGGTTGTGGAAGGAAAAATGTCTTTAATCTTGTTTGTAAATGACGCCTAATTTTCTTAGTGTTAATTGGTGGTAATACGAAAGCCTCCTAGTTTACCACCAGACAAATACAGGAAGATCTTATTTACGGGTTTAATATCCTTAATGATTCTAGCACCTGGGGCTACTCTGTGTGGCTATAGTCTACGTGACTCCATGTGAGTGGTAACACTGGTCAGGTGAGTTGATACATCTTGTAAATTATATAGACCTACCAGTTCCAAGGCAAAACACTGTGGGAGAATGAATTAATCAAATCAATCTTTAGCAAAACATTTTTTTTATGGGTACTAATCAGGCGTTTTTCACAGCTGTGCCCAGCGAGGCTAATCTGGACACTTATGAAGGACAAGGAAGTCTGCAGAATCAATGGGGAAAGATAGAGAGGAACCAGCGGAAAAACAGCAGGCTCTAATAGCCTTTTGTAATAAAGGGCTTAAAATCGAAAAACCTCAATTGACATTTTATTGGCACAAAGATCGCCTTCCTGGCCCATTGTATCATTTCTAAAAGGTTGAGAAAGGGCTGTTCAGATTCTGTTTACACTTGCATCCAAATGAAGGACAGAAGGGACTCAGACTCGTGACAGGGACTCATTTGATGAAAGGCTGGTCCTGGCATACGCTGTACAAAGACAGAACTCAATAGGCAATCACAGATGAACTTTCTTCCATCCCTCACCCCTACTTACACACGCATGCCTGTATGGGCACCGTCATACACCCCTACTTAAACAGCCATGTCTATATGGGGCACAGTCATCAGACAGGGCAGCTACATTCCGCCCAAGTTTTCTGCATGACTGAATCACAGGGCTTGGAAAATGCATAAGGCAGAGAAACCTTATCCTTATATGGTTAGATTTTTTTTTTTTTGGTATAGATGAGAGAGAATACAATCTTGTATTTACTTTGCTTCCTCAGCTGCCTTCTCCCTTTCTGTCGTCCACCTGGGACAGAGGAGGATATGACTTTTGACCCACTCAGGAAACTTGTTTATGCTTTGAAATAAGCAATCTGATTAGTCTTATCATTATTGGGTCCTGCCTAATTCAGTTGTTATTGGAGCCCATAAAGTTACACAGACCTTTTATTACCTGGCTTTCCTGTTGGAGTCAAAGGCTGCCTTTTGATTAATTGTTGATTGCCACAGAATTACTAACATGATGTGTGTATGTGTGTGTGCGTGTGTGTGAGTGTGTACCACAGAATTACTAACATGGTGTGTGTGTGTGTGTGTGTGTGTACCACACAATTACTAACATGATGAGTGGGGGGGTGCTGAATTTTTTAAAAATCAAGGAAGAAAACTCACCAACTTCTCCATAAGAGAATAAAATTATTAATTTATTAAGTATTAAGTAAAACATGGCTGAAATCTTCTCTTATTTGCCACTGTGTCACAGTTACTGTTGCCAAAAGCATAATGAGGAAAAGGGGACAAAAACCATGATAAAGAGTATGGGCTAACAAATACTCAGGTCTTTGGAAAAAAATATGTTTATTAAATAAATTTGAGGGTAAACAGAGAATCCAAAAGGGAGGAACTCTTAACAACTATTTGGGAGCAGTAGGGCGAGTTGGAGGGAGGGAAGCATATGGAGAGGATCAATGCGCACACCATGTAAATGCGTAGAACTTTCAAAGAGTAAAAAAAAACTAGAGAATAAGATTTAAATAAAACAAATGTTTCACGTGGCAGAGTGTGCACCAGTAGCAAAGGTGATAAGACAAAGACATTTGGGTGTGCACTGTCCACAAAACTCTGTGCCTTCAGACCCACAAGGACAGTGTAATCCCATTCAATCCAGACATGAAGATCCAAGGAGAGCCATTTTCTTTTTTTATTATTATAATATTTTTTAAAATTTCATTTTTATATTCCAATCACAGTTCTCCCTCCCATCCCTCTTTTTGTCCGCCCCTCATCTTTCCCCTCAGCCCACCTCCCACCAACTTCCCTTAAAGGGTAAGGGATCCCATGGGAAGTCAACAAAGTCTGGCACATTAAGTTGGGGCAGGACCAAGCCCCTCCCCCTTACATTAAGGCTGAGCATGGTGTCCCACCAAGATCCGTTTTCTAATGCAACCCCACTGTGTCATTGATGATTTGGATCACCCAAAATTTGAGTTACTTCTGCTGAGCCTGGGATTTCCTCCAGGTTTCTGTGCATAGATGGTTGAAACAAGAAATATACAGAATAGGCACATACTATATCATATGCTAAAGCACAACTCGGTTCAACTCACAGCTTCAAGTATTATAATTACTTTGAAAACTAGCAAAATGAGAGAATTGAAAATCAGCAGAATCATTTAGTGAGAAAGCAAAATGGTAAGGATGATGGGAAGTCAAAGCTAGAAGAGTTCTGTTGAGGTTTGCAGATCTCTCTCTCTCTCTCTCTCTCTCTCTCTCTCTCTCTCTCAGTTGTCCTTGAACTTCAACAGGAAATAACTGAGTATCTTTGACTCTTAAGCAGCGTTTATCTCAGCATAAGAGACGTTGAGGGCTGGAAACAGCATGATATACAATTCATCTCCTTGAATGAGAACCTTAGATTTAGATAAGTCCAGGACAGTGTCATTGAGATTTAAAAAGACAGGGGGATGCTGTGCAGTGCAGCAAGCTTGGGTGAGGACTGGAGCTCAGTAACTCTGCAAGCTCCCAGGCCATACTAGTGCTCAGTGGGCCACACTTGTGAAGACTTTGGGGCTGAGCGCAGCGATCATGGGAAGATACTTTCTGTGTCTTTGTGAAGAAAAGAAGATGGCAGGGGTGTGGAGCCCAGGCATGCTCCATTTATTTCTTCACAGTTCTGCTAAAAGCCAATGTAGCAGGTCCTCTTTCTACAGCTGTGGCCGAACAAATGAGCAACGGAATATGAAAGGAACCGAAGTTGATTTGGTGTCACGTTTTCAGAGCTTCCAACCCTGTCTACTTGACCCCGTTGCTTGTGGGATACGGATAGTGTAAGGTCCTCGAGCTCACAGATAAACAACAGTGAATCCAAGCCAGTTAAGCCCTAGTCCTCCTTGCTTCAACAAACGGCCTGTGTACCTGTTTTCCACCCTGAAGGCTAGGAGTGGATGTAGTTAATAGCCTGGTAATCTGTGTTGTCCTTAGGGCCAGGTCCCACCCGAATCCCCCAGACTATTATGCCAAATTCTTCCTTCTTAGACCTTTATCTTGAGCATTACCTAACAGTCCATAGAACCTGTCCTTAGGGGAGGTGTCACGCGCCATTTTTACTTTGTAATTTGGTGACCTCTACAATGACATAGACCACACTACATTCCTCCCCAGGCCCTTTAAGCTATAGAACCCATTCTCGTGGAAGAGGTCACGTGGACTTGCGAAAGAGTTTGGATGTAGTCACACCTTAAGCTTTATTGTGAGAATTGTCATCAGGAAACATTCCCCCCAATGTGTACTGTACTTAAACAGGTCTAGAACAAACTGCTCCTTGTCAGTTTGAACCAGCTGAGCTGTATTTCCTTCTCTTCTCTCTTAAGAGTGTTGCTTGGCCGGCCTTCTGCACTGTCAGGGGCACTCCCACGGTAGGTTTGTGGGGAGGCCAACCTTACAACGTGGAGACTGTGATAGCACAAAGCCAGTCATACTACAACAGCCGGGCTACATAAAGAGAGGAAGGTGTGGAGGACCAATGTCACCTTTGAGGGCATGCCTCAGTGACCTATGTCTACCAGTAGGCCCTATAGCCCCAAGTTTCCACGACTCGCCAGCAGCCTGTGAAGCTACAAACCAGTCGATGGGTCCATCCGTGTATGAAGGCAGAGTTTTGTAATTCGGTCACTTTCCAACAGTCCCCACCTCTGAATACTGTAAGACCAAGTCTCCTCACATGAGCGTGTGGACACATCTGAAGCTTGTAGCTTTAACAGAGTAGAAACAGAGGCAAAACATCCCTGGGAAAATACTCAAGAGAACTCAGCAAGCATTTTAGGTTATAGATTATTTATTTAGCCACCGTTGCCCTGAATTTTCCATTTCATTCATCTGTTTTCTTCTCCGAGACTCCAAGAGAAAGGCTTCAAGTGGGAGTTCTTTCTTTTGTTTACTTAATATATTTTGAGGGAGGGGAATTCATTTCTTTTGATTTATGTGTATTAAAACTTCATCTGGATGTGTATATGTGTGTGCCTGGTACCTGTGCAGAGGTCAGGAGAAGGCATGGGGTCCCCCCGAGTTAGAGAGAGTTGTGAGCCATTATGTGGGACTCAAACCCAGGTCCTATGTCAGGGTAACAAGTGCTCTCAAGTGCGGAGCCACCTCTCCAGCCCCCTCTTCCACTACCTTCTCCTGAAAATATCTGACCACATGAAAGGAGAACCGTGTGTGAACCGCACGCTATTCCCTCGCATTCTGTTTCTCTAAAGAAATCAGCACGTGGAATCCTGCACTGGGAGTGAATACAGGTTTTGAAGGCCAGAAAACTCCGCCCTTCCAGGGCTACTGTTTTATCTCTATCCTTGCTGAGGCGGGCACCGGGCACCCATTCCAACAGCCCCACCCGGCCTGTCTTTGCATCACACACAAGCTTCTGCGGTGCATATGGCAGTCGGCAGAACTGTTTTGCTGTGGCTAAAAACACAGTCCCGGGTTGTTATTTTTAATTAAAGATACTTATTTCTGTCACACGGCGAGATAATTTTTAGACAAAGGCTTTGTGTAGACTGTCAAGGAATAAGTTTTCCATCACTATGCTGTATCTTAAACACTCCCTCTGGATGAGAAAAACTCCAAGAGAACAGAATAGACTACGGTGTAGTTACTGGGGGTGGGGTTAGGGGGAGCGGGGAGGGGATTCTTGCAGCCTGAGATATAACATCAGTTACCGAAATACCTTGCTGTGCTAGTTCTACCTAAGGAGGATGAGTGTGGCCAGGGAGTTGGAAATGGGCTCTAGGTAAGGATGAGCGTTTCAGGGCAGTGGAGATTCTGGGCGCATTTGTAAATGCACCCAAGCAGAAAACAGCCCCTTCAGGGAAACTGTTACACTGTTAGACCCTACTCCTCAAATAGCGGCGGCATCACTTAACTTTGGTGAACTTCAAATGGACAGAATGTTCAAATTTGCCTTTTGGCTTTTAGTGAAAGTTAAAATAATGTCTGCTAAACACTTATCTATTACAGCTAGCTATCACGGTATTTTGGGCATTTGCTTATCTTACTACTGTAGTAGTTACTTTGCTTGCGGCTGTGGCAAAAACACTTGGCAGAAGCAGCATAGGGGAGGAAGGACTGATTTTGGCTCACAGTTTGAGGGGAGACGGTCCATGGTGGAGGGGGTGAGGCAGCAGCCCGCATCATGCTTGCGGTCAAGGAGGAGAAGACAAGGGAATGCTGGCTCTCTCCCTTCCTCTTTCATTTCCTTATTTAGCTCAAGACCCCGCTCTTGGGATCATGCCAGCCACAAAGATGGATCTTCCATACCCACTTTACTCTCAGGGAAATAGCCTCACAGACAAGCCCTATGTGTGTCTCCCAGGCGCTTCCAAATCCAGCCAAGCTGACAAGGAATGGTGACCAGTTTGACTATCATCACTCATTTTGCTGGTTTTCTTTCTTGTCTTCGTTATCATCATCCTTGCTTGCCCCCAGGGCATTAGAGCTGGGACTCTATCCTCTGTCCTCCCCTCTTTCTGAGACAGTCGTGCTGTCCCCTCTAATCTCAGGGATCTCCCTACCCACTTCCCACCACTCCATCTGCCAACTACCCTATTCTCCCTGTGTATTGTATCCTGGGTTCCACCAAGCTGCAGGCACACATGGCCTGTTGGACATCCCAGGTCCAGAGCCAAGGCACAGAGCCAGCTCTTAATTACTTTCTAGAAAGTTAGTTTTTAAGCGCTAATGTAGCACATCCTAAATCCCGTGCACGTAGGGTCCAGGATTAGCTGGGAGGTGTCAAAGTATTTTCCCAGCCTGCTCTGCCTTTCATAACCTTGAACAAGTCATTTTCGCGCATCTCTTCTCACTTCCCTAATGGAAAGATTAGGGAGATAATATCAGGAAGGTGCTATCTAAATATGAAATGAGGTATAAAGGAAATAAATAGCAGACGGTGCCTGTCAGAGGCAGCCGGTCCTCTCAACAATGTGTTTTTCTGTGACCTTCAGTCTCCTAGGAGTGGTCCAGGAAGCAATAATGCACAAGTTAAGAACTCTTTCTGCCCTCCTTAAAGCCGCTAGCTCGCTGCAGGCAGACTTCCAACTATTCCTTCAAGAAACATTTCCAGAGTACCTCCTGTGGGTCTGATTGACAGGCTAGAAGCTTCAAATTTTGGAAGACTGAATTCTTAGGGAAGAGTTGGAAACACAAGCTATGCAGTATATGCAGAACGGAGGTGTGTTGAAGGATTCTGATACAGGTGCAGTGGAAGGAGAGCATGCAGGTTTCTTTGAAGAAATGGTTTCGACCTTGCCCCTCCAAAGTTAAGTTGGGCAGGGTGAGAAAAACTGGGTAGACCAAAGAAAAAATGTGTTGAACTGGCAAGAGATATAAAACGTAGCTTTCCATCCAAAGGCAGCCGGGAGGATGCTGAGACAGAGGGCAATGGAGGTAGGCCTGGTGGTACCTTGCCTGCAAAGGTATCTCAGCCTGCAGAGGCCGGTACTGCTACATAACTACACATGCTCCATGTAGAGGCTGAGAGCTGCAGGAAGCGATTTGTGTTTTCTCCTTGAAAGCAGTGCAGAAGGTTTAAACGGGAGACGTGTTTGATCAGCGATATGGCTTCGGCTTCGCAAATATTTGCCTTCCTTTTGAGGTCTACTACTCGTATTCCTGTAGTTTGTACTGAGGTAGGTTCCCGGCCTCTGAGCTGCCCATGTATCTGTCTGAGCTGGTAGCAATTAGCTACGTGTGACTATGGAAATGTAAACCTGAATTAATGAAAATTAAATTAAAATGTAAAGGTGTCATCCTTCCTGCTACCCAATCTGCTTCATTCCAGTACCATATCTCAGGTGTTCGAAGGTGATGATGGAAAACCACTGGTAAAGTTCTATCATTGCAGGAGGCTCTTCAGGACCACCGTTGTGTTTGGACCGTCTGCTTGCCTGACCGTCCCGCGAGATTGCTCAATGCGGTGATAAAATTCAGAAGTGCTAAACCCAGTTCCCTAGGTTCTAATTCCAGCTTTGTTACCTCCAGTAGTTTCCTACCTTGAACAAGTTAGCTAGCATCTGTGGGTCCCAGTTTCCTAGCAACAGAACTTACTGCTGTTGAGGTTTAAATGCACTAATATATGAAGAGGGCAAGATCGGGGACCCAACAAATGCTGATCACTGAGAAATGTCAGCTGACAGCATCCAGTCAGGAAGCTGGACCGCTGCCTTCATAATTGGTCCTGATTGGTCCTTACCGCTTATTCTGAAGCTCTGCATTCTTTGCTTTTCTAGGGAATCTGAACTTGACAATCACTGTCTTGCAGAGTCTTCCTTGGAGAGCAGCCCCTTCCCCGTTTTCCTCTGGCTATCACTGTCCCTGACTTGGATCATGCACTTTCTAATCGACCTCCTTTGGCACTCAGGGTTGGAAGGAACAGGAGAAAGCACAGTGCAGAAAGAGCCATTCTTATAAAAGTACAGGGAACGTCTTGGTGTGCTGGAGGTGTAATTGAGCTCAGAAATTTCCCCTGAACTCTGCTAGGCAGCAGGGAGGACGGAAAAAGACCCCAGGAACAGGTCATTTTTCAAAACTGACACGAGACTCCTTCCTAATATTTGAAGTAGCCTCACAAACAAGCTTGTTCTAAATTTTCCCACCTAGTGGTCCCTACAAGGTATACTGAGACTTTGGTGTAACGTTTTAGAACTGAAATGCTATGGGGTTTTTCCGACTGTTTCATGTGTGCTCAGTGTCTTTCCTAAAAACCACCGCATAGATGCTTCTAGGTCCAAATTTCTCTTTTATTTATTTTCTGCACGTGTATGTATGTGTATGACGTGCATGAGTGTATACATACATGTTCATATGTGTCTTTGTGGGTCTACATACACATGTGTGTGCATGGATATGGAGTTACAAAGTTGATGTCAGATGTCTTCCTCAATGGCTCACTGCTTATTGAGGTATGGTCTCTTGCTAGGTAGAGCTCACCAAATCCTGGCTAGTCTAGCTAGCCAGCTTATCCCGTCTACCTGTGAGTGCTTGGATTATAGGTGACTGTCACACCTGGCTGACTTTTTGTATGGGTTGTGCATATCCAAACTTCATTCCCCACGCGGGCATGGGAAAGCTCAACTAAATCATTGGTCAGATACCCTTCGAGGCATGGTGACCATGCCAAATGCAGAGCGTATTACCTGTTTGCTGCTGAGTGTGGTTGGATCTTTCTGCCGTGCCTAACCACAGGAACTGACTGGAGGGAGACGTGAAGAGAGGATTCAGAGCTGCCTCCTGCCACTCTCTCAGTACAGGTCTGATGACTCTCATTTGCAGGTAATAAAACCGGGAACAAATCCACCGGCTGGAGTACGGGTGGCAGAGCTGGAAGGAACCATCCCAGCTTTTTTGTCTTTCCCTAGTGAGCCTTCTGCTGAAGTTTGAATTACACAAAGGGAACTTAGGAAATCTCTCAAACTCCTTACCCTGGATGCATTTGAGAGACCACACAAGCACACACCAAACAGGAATTTATGACCAAAACCTCAATTAAAAGAAAATTTCCTGTGTATGTGGTAAAATTAAAGACCTGCTTACGCTCACCACAAAAATCTGCTCCACGCCCAGACAAATGCACTCTTCTGTTTGAAACCTACCTGCCAAATACAGAAGCATGTGCGCATAGCCAAGGCTCATCCATGTGGTTCCAAGCAGGATATGCCACCAGCTTAGACTCTTTCATGCACTAACAACTCCCTGAACGCTGAAAATGTTCCTTTGTCTATCTGTCTCTCTTTCTTAGGAAGGAAAAAGCAAATGACCCTTCAGAAATAACTGTGTTTGCCCAGGCCTTTGAAGACCAAACATACTTTCAAGATCAACCTGTTGACTTTGCCATGATTTTTGGAATTGACAGTTATACATTTTTTTTTAAAATGACAAGGGGAAATAAGACACAAACATTGTACTAATTTATGCTCACCTCATGCGTGTGACTCAAACATGGCAGATAATAATTTGAGACTCTAATCCTGAACAGTAGCTAGGAAACGTGAACACATAGAGGCCTTGGTTAAAAGCAAACAAAATAGCAGGGACTTTACTCACAAAAGCAAGGAAATTCCAGGCTGTGGACTCAGGGCAATTTTGAATTATACATTTTAGAACATTGTTAAGTCAAATATTTGAATGTCTGTAAAGTTAAGCCTTGCTGTTTCATTTACAACCTATTACGCATCTGTCTGTCTTCACAGGGCTGAAGAGAGTAGCATGTCTTTTGCTCAAATGAAGGCAGGTCTTCAAAGACGATCCTGCCCGAACGAGATGGCTCTGGGAGCCACGGCAGGAACTTCAGTCTGTGGCTAGAGCTGAGAACGTAAGTGATAAAGCATAAAGCCTCCAGGAAATTGTTTCGAATCAAGTCTGTGTTCTTTAGAAGTCATTTCCACGTAATGGATGTTGAATGCTTCCTGTTAGGGTGATTTTTATGGCTTTTGGTTTCAGGGACTTTAAGAATTTCTATAGGCAGCCTCCCAGTTGACTTTCTCATATTCTAAAGAAACTGATCCAAGTCAAAAGTGTGTGTGTGTGTGTGTGTGTGTGTGTGTGTGTGTGCATGTGCCCGCACGTGCACATGTATGCGTACTTGTCTATGCCTGTGTGTGCCTGTGTGTGACGCAGGCTGGGGTCTGGAGAGATGGTGAGTGAGAGTGTGCTCAGTTTACAAGCACAAGGACCTGAGTTCAGATCCCAGTACCCATGATGAAAAACCTAGTTGTGGCCACATATGCCTGTAGCCACAATGATGGAGACAGGATTGGTGGGTCTTGCTGGCTGTCAATCTAGTTCCAGACTCATTGAGATATTATCTTAGGCAATGCTTCTAGTACTGTGAAGAGACACCATAGGAGTGGCAACTCTTATAAAGGAAAAACATTCCATTGGGGTGGCTTGCATTTTCAGAGGTTTAGCCCATTGTCATCATGGTGCAGCATGGTGGGATACAGGTAGACATGGTGCTGGAGCAGGAGCTGAGAGTCCTTCATCTTGACCCCACAGTCAACAAGAAGTTGTCTGAGATCCTGAGTGTAGTCTGAGCTCATATGAAACTTCAAAGCCCACCTCCACAGTGACACACTTCCTCCAACAAAGACATACCTACGAATGCCATTCTTTACAGGCTTCTGGGGCTGCTTACATTCAATTTGCCACAGACGTTCTGTCTCAAAGGAATAAGGTGGAGTTGATAAAGCAGGGCACTCAGTGTTCTTCTCCAGCCTCTGCATGTATACATAGGCACATGCACACATATACATGTATAACACACACACACATATAAATACACCACAAACATAAACACCATACTCATGAACATAGAGAAAAGCAAACATGTGTGGTTCTGGTTTCTTCCTCAGAAACTCATTCAGTCTGTATTCTGTTGAAGGCACCTTCAGCAAGTGTTTTTAATACTGTTCCTAAAGGCATACGTGTGCATGACTCCATACTGGCATTCCAGAACACATCGTACTCAGCGGAACCATACTTAGCAAACAAATAATTCCTGACCTAAACGCCAATGTTGCCCATGTGTGCCTTGGAGAACAGATTCCTATGGGTTAGCGCTAGGGAAAGCACTTTCAGGGCTAGGTTATAGACTCCAGGTTGTGCCTGGGCCTTGAGTGATTAGCAGATAAGATAAAGGAGAGGTAGGAGAAGACACACCCTCTGAGTCCCAAGGGTAAGATGATTGCTTTGTGACAAACTTTATTTGCTGCTCCTGTTAGTCACCCTTTGTGTCAGTTAGCTATTGCTGTGTAACAATCCACATGAAACTGGGGGCTCAAGAGCTAATCGTTTTTCTCTTGCTCATGAGGCTATAGACCCCTTCTCAACCTGTGGGGCATGACTGTCAGAAAAGACGTGTGTTTGATGATCTTAAGAGCTGAGAAATCGCTCAGTCACAAAACGATAGTTACGAAGTAGCAAAGAAATTATTTTTATGGTTGGGGGTGACCACAACACCAGGATCTGTATTAAAGGGTCACAGCATCAGGCAGGTTGAGAACCACTGCTCTAGACTATCTGAATGGTGTTACCAGCAGGCGTATACACACTTTTGACATGGGAAATAAGTTTGTGCTCTAGAATCAAACAATTGAGATATTTTTTTAAAAAAAAAAATCGCACAGAAGTCTCATATAATTTAGTATGTTTATGATTTCATGGCTGGGTGTGTTTGTAAGCACCCTGGGGTGCACACAGCAGGCAGGTGTGCGTTGTGCATGCCTATGGTTAGTGTATCCATACTCACCCTTTTGTGGGGTACATTTGGGTACAGAGACACGCCCTCTGTGGTTACTCTCTTTGACAGCTTGAAGGTTAGGCTACCTGACTGTTGCCTGGTGTGAGACAACCGTGCCTTGTCACCACATTTCTCTCCCAACTTTCCTGCTTCTCCCCTGTCTGCATTCTCATAGTCATAGGCAAAAAACACGAACAAACATGGAAGCTCAAAAGACACAGTTTGTCCGTCTTTTGTTCATGTCACATCTGCTCACTTCATTGGCCAAAGCTGAACCTTAATCAGTAGGGCAGAATGATCCCCTTCAGTGATGGGGTAGAAAAATGGAACTCTCAATGTAACCCATATAACATACTTCATGGTGTGAGTTACATTCCTATTCCGTAGAAGGAAGCAAGACTGAAGCCAGCTGAATTGTTCCACCAAAGCATGCATGTAACTGGTTACTATGGTAGGGCCAGTTTTATAGCTACACCCAAAGATCCACTCAGACTGCAGAATGTGTGTCAGCAATGTGTTCAGCTTCTCCCACAGTCTCTTCTTCCCCCTCTCACTGCCCTGTCTACCAATGGAACCAGCAGCCCCCTTGTCTAGATGCAGTTTTCTCAAGACCATGCATTTACACAGAAGTCTTTCTAGGACCCTCTGCTACCTGCACAAGCCTATCTCGACCCTGTTTCCTCATGACACCTTTTACTTCCTGAAAGAATTACTGAGGGAGCCGCAGGGATAGTTCTGTTGGTCAAGTGCTTGTCACACCAGTGTGAGTACGTGAGTTCAGTTTTCAGACCTCACATAAAAACCCAGGTGTGCTGGTGGAGGTTTG
Source organism: Dicrostonyx torquatus (assembly GCA_028555095.1). Classification (NCBI taxonomy): domain Eukaryota; kingdom Metazoa; phylum Chordata; class Mammalia; order Rodentia; family Cricetidae; genus Dicrostonyx; species Dicrostonyx torquatus. Next base: position 4,656,399 of record JAQHUG010000154.1, on the reverse strand, counting down.
TGAACCAGGGCCAGGGAAGCAGAGAGAGATGGATTTCCAGGACTTGCTGGTCACCCAGCCTTTTCTGCTTGGTCAGCAATGTGCTAATAAGAGACTCTTAGGCCAGGGCAAAAAGGTGAGAAATTGTCCTAACCGCTTGGGGAAAAGTGAGCCATTTAACGTGTATCGAAGTGTGACGTTGTACCCCAAACATGTGTGACTACTATGTGTCAAATACACAGTAAAGCTGCTGGAAAGAAGAATGAGTTAACTAGAGCACTTGTGCAGGGCAGCAGGAGAGTACGAAGGACACGTAGAGATGCTCGCGGGACAGCCAGCTAAGAGCAGTGGCGATCGGGACATCTTAACGTGGGCAGCGTACACTATAATTGTATCACATTTAAGATCATGGTTCCATTTGATAGAAGAAAAGAGTGGAATACAGAAATTTACGAAGTTGACTGAATCCACATTTCCAAGAAGTGGCCGAACTGCAGCTGAGTTTTTGGCTTATCTTCGCACTTACTTTCCCTTCATCTGTGCTGTATGGCGTACATCCTATGTCAGGCATGTGAGACTAATGCCCAAAAGATTCCTGCAAGAATTGTCATTTCGGAGGGATGGAAACGCACTAGTTTTGGAGGCGAGGGGAGAGTATTTTCAAATTTGGGAACTATTTAATGGGTGTCTTGGTTACTTTTCAATTGCTGAGACAAAACACCGTGACCCAAACATCTTCTAAAAGAAAGCACTTCATTTGAGACTCACAGTTTCAGAAGGTTAGATCCATGACCATCATAGCAGGGAGCATAGCACCAGGGCGGCGGGGGTGGGGAAGTGGGGTAGCATGACATTAGAATAGTGCCTGAGAGTTTACATCTGATCCACAAACCCAAAGAAGGAAGAAAAAAGTAAGTGGGAATAGTCTGGGATTTGGAAACCTCAAAGCTGGTTCCCACTGACAAACTTCCTCCAACAAGGCCACACCTCCTAATTCTTCCCAAACAGTTCCACTGGTTGGGACTAACTCTTCAAATATGTGAGCCTTCAGAGGGCGGGGGGGCATTCCCATTCAAACCATCACATTGGGATATTTATTTATATGATGGAACAAAGACTTGGAATTCAGACCAGAGGTAATGGACAGTTTTTCACGACAAAAGAATATGGGATTTGCTTAGAATGGGAAGTGGTGCTAGTGTGTTTGGTGAATGAGATAGTTCCTTGGATTCTTAAGAATTAAGCAGGGGCTGGGAGGTGGTGGCACACACCTTTAATCCCAGCACTTGGGAGGCAGAGGCAGGCGGAACTCTGTGAGTTCGAGACCAGCCTGGGCTAGAAGAGCTAGTTCTGGGATAGGCTCCAAAGTCACAGAGAAACCTTGTCTCGAAAAACAAAACAAAACAAAACAAAACAAAAGAATTAAGCAGGGTGGTGAATTGAAGGCCATTGGGGACTGGCTTGAGAAACTGCCTGAAGGGAAATTTATGGATCAGGTATGGTCTATGAATGTGAGGAAAACAGTCTCTGATTTGGATATCTAAGTGTGCACAGACCCTATCGTATTTTTGTGCGACAGACACTTGGATGGCCAGACATGAATGAGTCGGTAGATATTGTTGTAGCTCTGCGTTAGGAATATCTTCAGAAGGAAGGGAAAGGATCTTGTCCTTGGTTGTGGCTACGTTGGGCTGGAAGTGACCAACCTGTCCAAACCAAAATGAAGTTCAAAGAGGACTCAAGAGCAGCAGATTAGGACAAGAGATAGTAAGTCAGCAATGACCAGGGTATGCATTCACCGCTAGAAATCTCAGGAATCTTTGTCATTTGTGATGTTTCAAAGCCAGTGACCATATATATATATATATATATACATACATACAGCAGGCACACACACACACATGAGAAGAAAAGAAACCCTAAAAATGACGAAAACACCCACCTGCCTCTATGTAAAAGAGACTACAGTGGCCAGCAGAAAGGTTCTTTAGAGAGAAACAGAGAGAGAGAGAGAGAGAGAGAGAGAGAGAGAGAGAGAGAGAGAGAGAGAGAGAGAATGGAGATAAGAAAACCAGTTAGGAGACCTTTGCAATCAAGATAATGAGATCCTGAATCAGGGAGGGGCAGGAGGTGAAGACAAAGACACACAAACTCTCCAGGAGGGTTGGTACCTCCAGATGTTGAAAGCTGGGGAGCATTGTTTCCTCCAAACACGGGGGAGTGTACCTGGCATGATGTCATTGCTCTGGCAATATAGTCAAAGCAATTTAATTTTGGTTACCGCCCAGTATTTCATCCATTGCTTGGTTTGGAGACAGAATTTCATGAAGCTGAGACTTGTGATTGTAAACTCCACTTGTCTCTCCCTCCCAAGTACTGGGCTTATTGGCATGCAGTGGCACTCTTGGAGGTCCAATATATCTTAATCTGATCTGCAATAGATAAATTATTTAAACACCTTGAAAAACGGAGTGAGACGGTATATGCCTGATACTGTTAGCGAGCATTACTTACCAGCGCCTGGTGAGTTTGGGGAGACCTCAGGACCTAATTGTCTTTGGAAAAGTCCAATTCCCCTAGCGCTATGCCTCACTGATTGCCTTGGTGATTTCCAGTTCAATCAAATTGGCAATTAAAATTATCCTATTTTCCATTGCCCCATCATAGCAGGTGGATAATGCAGCTTTAGATCTTGCTTTTCAAAATTCTACCTCGATGCCTGGGAATACTTCTCATATTCTTGTCCCATTCATAGGAAGGAGTGCATGTGGCAGGCATAAGCCACCAGTCCTCCTCTAGCCCTGCTATAGAGTCCTTCCGGGAATCTTAATGGTAGCCTGAATGAATTAGTACCGTTGTGTGGAAACCGGAATGCAGTGCATCGCATGTATCTGAGGAGTTCAGATGTAATGTTTCTTTTTCTTTTTAATTGCACAATAACACTGAGATACGCAGGAACGTTTTTGACAAAAGAAACCCAGTTCTGATGTGTTCTCTCCTCCCTGCCTTGGGTTCATGTTTGAATCGGCATGTAGGCATCTCTTTCCAATTCTTCATTACCATCGGTGCAGTTTAACTATGTGGCAATCGTTTATCTGCTGATCTTTTGGAAAAGTATTGAGAATGCTTGAACTACCTCACTCTAGTTCTGGATTCTTCCAGATGTCATGAAAGAACATATCTACCTGAACTGGCAATCCCTTGACATCTTGCCATGTAGCAGCCTAGGGTACATTTTAATTTCACTGTGCCAAGACATCAAGAGGCCACTACGATTTAACCCTTGGCACATACTCTAGGTGTGTCCCAGAACTGAGTAAGCCCTGTACAGAGTCACAGGAAAGACTAATAGGGATTGTTTGAGTTTATCCTGGCTGGCAGCTGAGCCAGTGTGAAAGAAGAAGGCCAATCAGTAAATCCAGTTCAAATAAATATTTAGAATGGGATAACGATATGGGAGGCTTTGAGGTAGAGAAAAAGGACTCTTCTTTATTGTGGCAAGAAAGTTCCAGGGCGAACCTCCTTCTGTTTGTAAAGCTGTGTCCAATAATGTCTGCAATTTATTAGGCCTTTCTTCTAAAGACTTCAAAGTATTAGGTAATCAAACCCTGGCTTTTTAATTCAATATATATTTAAAAAATGCTAAGCTATTTGGCCAAGGAGGTGGAGACATTTGCTGGCCTTCTGGTCTACAGATATAGACATATGCATGCATTCATGCAGCACATATGTATAGCATACATGCTCACCTCTACATGCGCCTTTGTGTCTGTGTATCAGGTAGGCATGTGTGTGTACAAGTCTGTGTATGTATTTCCCTCCCCTCAAGTGCAGCTAAGTAGGACATAGTGTATTGTCCCCTCTCTGGGTATTCAGAGGTTCTGCTATTTGCTGGCTGTGCAACTTCGTCAGCCTCTGCTTCTTCCCGTAGAATTGAGAGCCCTGCCATTTCTATGGGATAAGAGGAACATTCAATGCAACAATACAGGAGAAACAGGTGAAATGGAGAGCCTTTGCGGTCAGTGCTGGTGCTGGGAGAGCCTGGAATGGCCCTTTCTCCGATTTGATTGTGAGGACTGTGCTCAAGTCCAATCTGATAAACGTGCTAAGAAGCATATGGATGCATTTTTTTCTGGACAGATGGCTGCTGTGCTCTGCCCTGCACATGAATGGCTTTCTGTCGAGTTACCTTAGCGTGGAGAGCCTCTTTCAGGAATCTTTATGGGGCTAAAGTGTGTTAGGTGAACCTCAACAAACAAGGAGCTACGGGCTTGAACCTAATGCAAACAGTTGGCCGGACGTCCAGGACTGGGTGTAAGTAACATCTTGAATGCCATCGAATGTCAATACTGCTGCTTGATGATAGTACATAAATTCAGCTTTAACTGAACAAGGATAAATGCAACTGAATGGACCCATTTATATCTCTGAATGCAGAAATGAATCCCAAATAGGGGAAATTTCGTGCCTTGGATTCAAGACATCCCCATACATAAAAGGGGTGTGTGTGTGTGTGTGTTTGCGTGCATGTGTGTGTGTGTGCTCATTCTTCCTAGCTTGACAATTCTTATCTCCTTGGGAACAAAGTCTTAAATAAATAGACCTCCTCAGATACCAGCTGCCCCAGGGGCTCCTTGGTGAACAGGGGAAGGGTGATTTATGTCCCAGGCGAAACTGTTTACATTATGTGGTAGTGAGTGTGTCCTGGCGCCATTAAAAATTAGCAACCAAATCCATCTTTAACAACTTTAAATAATATTGTGGGTTCGGAAGAGGGTCAGTTTCTGGGTGCTAGCATGTTTATAACCTTGATATAGATAATGTAGATTTAAGCAGACCCCTGAAGTTGACCAGCGCTGAGATGTCATAGTGAGGTGTGGAGCTGGGCACTCTAAAACTAGCGTTTTTAGGTATGAAACCAAATACATCACCATCTAGCCATCCCTTGGCCAGGTGTCTGCTATCAAAATAGAAAGCATATATGTAAAATATAAAACCTGAAAGGATATTGCGGCTGGTGAGCAAAAAAGATATTCATTTGATAAAGGAAATCTTGAGGGGAAAGATGAATTACAGACTCTTTGCCACAAAACCCAAATGTTGATACCGAAGGGGATCATCAGAGGATAAAACTCGGTTTGTATAGAGTAGAACCTGGGTATTTCCTGCCCATGGTCTTGCCCCCTACTGTGTAACTGGTGGAGAATCACTGCTTAAGTTCTCCTCCATAGTGGAGGCTGTGCATTCGTGTGCTGTTACTGCTTTTCTCAGGCTTGTGACTATTACACCTTCAGTAGCTAGAGCGAGGAGAGGAGAGTTCCGGCTCACACATTCTGAGGGATTGGTCCACTGGAACCCCGAAGGCATGGCAGCTGGCATGCTCTCTTTGGTGGAGACGAAAATCTTGTGATGGCTTGTACAGAGATGGCACCAGGAGGAGAATTTGCCAGAAGCTGTAACCCCCGAAGCCTGCTTCTAGTGGCCTCATTTCATCAGCTAGTACATCCTGAAATTCCACAGCTTCCCAAAACAGCACCACAAAATGTTGTATAAATGTGGGAACACTTCCTTTTCGAGGACACTTCCTACTGAAGTCACGACAACACCCATTTACGGGTGTGCTGTTCTCAGTGGCCTCTGCTGGCCTCACTAACGAGCCTGGTTCTACCAGACTTTCCTTGAATGGAGTTCACTCTGCACAGGGTTAACAGCTATCTTTGTTGTGTGTTTCTGGAGGGTTGCTGAACGATCCCCACCCATCGTCAGCTTTCATCATCAAGAACTCGGTGTGATGTGTACTACACGGTGTGCTGGGCACAGTGCCAGCTTTCATTGCAAATGCCTTTTACCTGCCCCCATGTTGAAGGGACACATTACAGATAATGCGAATGACATAGTATATTTAATAGTACATTCACAACTTGGGGCCTTTGACTTACACAGAAGAAAGGTGGAGGCATTGCCTGGGTCTTTTTAATCTCATTGGACTTCTTTCAGTTGATGGCTTGGTTTGCTCACAAGGACCCTTGGGATAATCCCTCCATGGTGGACTGCCACTAACGTGTCAATTCGTAGTAAGGATTTATTTGAAATCACTCAATTTAAGTCCTACGGATGGAGAGAGGAGACGTTGAACTATAGTCAGGATGTTGTTGGGTCCTTAATACCAAGGATACCAAGAGAAATGGCATACTAGTGGGACTCCCAATGATGCACCTGCAGGTGATACAGAGCCATCTATAAACCAGGAGAATAGTCCCCAAGCTGGAAGATCCAGGTATTGGGAAAGATGACATAAAACTAACTCACCACCAATAACAGAGGTAATAACGTAAACAGCACAGATATAATTATGGATCAGACAGATAGCTCACACAGCAGCTCAGCAGCTGTTGGGTAAATACACTCAGTTGTTCTCTTTTGAGAAGGACATGGGGCCTCTGGCATGGTCAATATCAGAGCCAGGTGTTGGCTGAGCTGGAGTTTGCCCCTGCAACTCCCAGTTCAGTGATGTGCAAATCCCGCTTCCAATAACACACATTGGTTTTTAAATAATAACGCAACTCTGTCTGTCTCTCCAAGCCCTCACTGACTGCCGCCAAGTGTAAGCCACGTTTACAGATGAACCATCCCAGTGAGCAAGACAGCTTACCTTGTTCAGTACCCCATGGATTTCCCCCCCCTCTACTTATTTTTGTTTTATATTCCTATATAGTTTTTCCTTGGTTCTGGTTTTGTGTCCTTATTTACGTTTCCCCATACTTTATGGTGCGGAGTCATGTACCTCAAATCCTATAAAAATAAGGCAGAACATAAATAAATCAATCTCTACATCCAAAGAGCAAAAGCACTGAATGGGTTGTAAAGTTTTGCTGGTGTCCTTGAGCACACTATTCCTTGTGATATTTACTTCTGTCTAGTTCTGCAGAATTTACAGTCTGCATAGGAATGAGATAGATTTGTTTTCCTGGAGCTTCCCCTGTTTCCCTAAGTCATTAAATAAAAAGAAGCCTGAATATTTTTTTTAATCCCCCTGAAAGCTTTCCCATGTTGCGGTCATCATCATGCTGAATAAATTGCCGTGTTCTGATGTAGGTTTCTCCTGTGCAGCCTCAAAGATCCCTGCTGTGTTAGTTAGCTTTGCCTGTAGCAAAAACAGCTTAAGGAGGGAAGGGCTTATTTTGCCTCACAGAAGGCACGATCCCCTGGAGTGAAGAAGGGTTGGCCCTAAGAGTCTCTCTCTAGCCATGGTCTAAAGAGCAGGAGGTGGCTGACCGGACTGAGTCCACAGTCAGGAAGTCCGGAGAGATGAATGCTGGTACTTAGTTCACTTCCTCACAGACCCCCGCCCACTCCCATCTTTTTATCCTCTGGGACTCCAGTCCACAGGATCGCAGGACCCACATTCAGAGAGAGTTTTCCCTCCTCTGTGACACCTCTCTGGAGAGATCCTCACAGACACATTCAGAGTTGGGTCTCCCAGCAAGGTGGACGACAAAGACTAATCTTCACACTGAGGTATGAGAACAGTTTTTAAACTTAGGTCCCCAATCCACCCAAGAACCCTTCTTTCAGTCATGAGTTTCAACTGGCAGCTTTCTACCAACCCTGGGCCACCACAGTACTTGAGTTAAAGGTAGGATGCAAAATTAAACCTTGAACTCTTTTGTAAATCAACTAATTAATGTTTTGCTTCTGTCATATTTTCCATCCTGACTGCAGTTTTCCCTCTCTCCTCTCCTCCCAGTCCCCCACCCACCCACCCCTTCCCCAGATCCACTCATCCTGCATTTCTCTTCAGAAAAGAGCAGGCCTCCCAGACATATTAACCAAACGTGACATACCAAGTTACCATAAGAGTAGACACATAACTCATATCAATGCTGGAAGAGGCAACCCAGTAGGAGGAAAAGGGTCCCTAAAGAGGTAAAAGAGTCAGAGACAGACCCCACTCCCACTGTTAATAGACCCATAAGAATATCCAGCTACACAACTATACCATTATGTAGAGGACCTAGGTCACACCCATGCAGGCTCTGTGAACTTCTGAGTCCTGGTTACTTGATTCTGGGGGCCTTGTTCCTGTGATAAGCACTGGGTACTTTATGATGATATAATGAATATACTTTCTACGTTTTGCATGCCCCAACTTTTTTCTCACACTGTATGGAGAATATTCACAGTGAGATGCAGTTTTTAATCTGTGCTGTTTTAAACTCAATATTTTATTCTGAGCAGCCCCTTTTCCTTTGATTTTGTCTCCTTCCAGTACCTTTTTGGGATGATGGACCAAATGTGTGGTAGAGAAATAGAAAATCTTTCCTCAGATCATGATGGTGGTCATCGGTGGAGAGTTCTGATCTTGCCGCCTGACAATTGCATTTCCGATTTTGACCCAAAGATTCTTTACACAGTGGTTTTAAAGGAGACATTGAAATCCTCAGAGCTTCATTTTCCTTATCTGTACAATGATGACTGTGATTTGCTTTCAGCCCTATGAAGAACAATTGAGACACTTTATACAAAACATCAATGATGCCGGGTGGTGGTGGCACACACCTTTAATCCCAGCACTTGGAAGGCAGAGGCAGGCGGATCTTTGTGAGTTCGAGACCAGCCTGGTCTACAAGAGCTAGTTCCAGCGCAGGCTCCAAAGCCACAGAGAAACCCTGTCTTGAAAAACCAAAAAAAAAAAAAAAAAAAATCAATGATTTGGCTCTCTATTCACCCACGCAACTGTCTCCCATGGTCACATCCTTGACCATGTCGGGCTAAGCATCTGTTGCGTGTAAGGGCAGCACACACCTGCAAATGTAAGGCCCTGGCCTGTCTTCCTTGTCTGCTGCGGCTCGGGTACTCATTCCTACTCAGGTTAAAGCCTTTTGCTGTACTCTGGGCGTGGGTTGAGTCAGTGTTATACAAAAAAAAATGATACAGGTTGCTGAATATTCTCACTTTAATGTTTGGTCACAAACCTCAGTGAGCTGCTCCATGCTCCTGTGACTGCTGCCTTACTTGGTAATGACCTTGGCTCATACTCCTTAGAGACCACAGGCTGTGAGGCAAAATGCCTCTCCCCTACCTGTCACGGAGATTCCCAGCCTCCTCTGTGTGTTTTGTAAACTGTTAGGGACCTCTGCATATTAATGACTATTTCAGTTTGACAATTCTTGGCCAGAGATATCAAATGTATTCGGAATCCTTTCTAAAAAGAAGAGTGCCCCAGATTTGGCTTCTACTACACAGAGAAGGGAAGAGAAAAATCGCGGGGCAATCTTAGGAAACCTTTCTATTGAAAAGTGTGCAGAAGGCATGGAAGGCACACAGCGAGATGCTGAAGTTTGATCAAGGCAATGAGCAATTTGACCATTTTGTCATTGATTTTTTTTTAAAGGATGTTTATATTTGAGGGTATAAGGAAGGACTCAGATTTAATAATAATTCCACTAGAGACCAGTGTTAAGTATAGCAACATCATTTCTATTTAACTTCTACAAACCCCACAATAACCCATGGTTATGCAGCTTGAGATCTCAGCTTCTGTGCCTGGGGATGCAGCTCAGTGGTGCAGTGTTTGTCTAGCAAACTCGGTGCCCCGACGTCAGTCCCCACTGATACAAACGAAACGAAAACAACGACACCATGCCAAGTTCCAACAAATTTCAAAAGATTCATTTGGACTTTGCACCTTGTCATTTGCAAACCAAAGCCCCATTGGCACAGAAGGTTAAGCCACGCAGAGAAGGCCATCTTCACCCAGGGCTAAACATCCTCTGGGAAAGGGCCCTTCATCAGCTGCCTCACAGGGAAGCAGAAGGAAGACGAATTAGCAACTTGAAAACTAAGGCTGTGTTTTCACAATCTGTCATAATCTCTTTGATCTTGTTATGAAAGCCTTGTCAGATTCCTCCTCCTCATCTAATTTATGGCTCAATAAGGATTCCAGGCTCCATGGTGCTGTCATTACTAGGTGTTCAGAAGAGCCTGCCTTGACACTGTCCTCAGTGCCCAGTCTGCTTGACACCTGGATTCCTGCTCCTTACAAGTCATCTAGTCCAAGGCCTGAGCACAGGCTAGCCAGTGAAAGGCCTGAGCACAGACTATTTAGTGTTTATTAAAATCATTGACCATGTAGAACACTTTAGAGGGAAAAATGCAAACAGGGTTAAAAAAATTTAGCTGAGAAAATTTATACTTTAAGAAATTAAAAAAAAAACATACAAAACCCTGAAAACTCCACTGTATGATCTTGGACATATTCCTTGACCTCTCTGTGTCTCTTTGGCTATAAAATTAGGGATAATACAAGCAACTACCTCGGTGGATATTCACATAAATTAATAGTATATGTAAATCAGTAGACAGTACCTGCTCTAGAAGACAGGTTACTTCTATCCTGATGTTCTTCAAACTTGGAGCAGACAAACCACTAACATCACATAAAACTGAGCAAATGAAGCCTGTGATATCGTCTCTCACTGCATGCGAAGCTAAGACTCAAGAAATAAGGGTTCTGTTTCAGTATTTCTATCTGTCCTGTTTCTAGCCTGGCACTTGGGTAAATGCAGGAATGGATGAACGAAGGTGCGAAGTAGAGGATCTCAGCTGGATTAACCTACATTCTTCTGACCTTGGTAACTATAACAGTATTTGATCGACTAATACTTTACAAGTCATTGTTAGCTCATGTTTTTTTTTTTTTTAAATCCGAATCCCCATATGGTTAATTTGAAATTCATCAACTTATTAATTTGAGACTAGGATGGCCGACTTGGGATTTGAACTCCCAGTATAACTCAACGGAGAAGCCAGTTTAGCTCCTGGATGTGGCCAGAATCTAGGTTTCCCTCTTGGTTCCCTCTTGGTTTCCCGATTGCTTTCTTTATACTTCTGCAGCTTTCTCCATGGCTTTGGTGATACAAAACTTCTTATCTGAGCAGGAGGGGATGCTCACAGATTTGATCTCCTTGTTGGGTACCGATAGTTATCACTAAAGCTATAGGGCTTCATGCTAGTGTGTATAGTTTGAGTGATTTGAACAAATTTGCATGAATAATCAAGTCGATTGGCATGTTCCCTTTGTCAGGTTGTCATTTGAATGATATGTGAGTTCTGGGGAATGTCTAGGAATGCTGGGTTTGCGGAGGGGACCCAGTGACTGGCTGAGAACTCTTAGATTCCTTTGGTTTTTTTTTTGCTCCACAGGAGAGAAGCACCCGAATTTGTACTTCAGTTTACAAGGCTCTGCTTTGGGTATGGCTGAAATAGGCGTTACACTCGGCAAGGTTTCCTATCAATATCAATCCCATCTCAAGTGCAGCACTCTTGTTGGCTCCTCTCGGGGCAAGCAAGGAAATTTAGTCACAATTTCCTTTTTATGTGAAGGTATTTTTTCACACTGTATTTATTTCATTTTTTATTTCATTTTTGCTGAATTATTCTTCTAAGAATGCTGTGTTATTCTTCAGTCATCTAGGAATGGCTCTTCCTTTCTCTCCCCTCCCCTTTGAAGTTTTGGAGTCATCAAAGGCCTTTCTTCTCTACTATGATAATAAGGGCTTTCATCAGCGATAGTCTAAAAATGCCTTTTAGAGAACAATTTTTAAGTCATAAATATGGAGAAAACCAGGGAATGTTTGTCTTCTATTTTAGGTGCAAGGCTTAGGAGCAAATAGAGCTTGAAATATGTTCTGTGGCGGAGTTCTGAAGCCATGCAACATGCCTCTTAAATCCCAATTTCAGTTCTGCAAAGACAAACAGGAAAATGTGAGCAATTACTGGGAGCACCCGGCTTGTTCATTCATGTACATGAGCTACCATCACAGCACAACACCTGAAAGAACATTGGAATTGTTTTTTTGGTTTCTTTGTTTTTTTTTTTTTTTTTTTTTTTTTTTTGCTCTACCTAGAATCTTGAGTTTGGCTATGCTATTTAAACTTCAAGAGCAGCCCTGGCTGGAAGTGAGATCAGATGAAATAATAGCTATGAGAGAGTCGATGGACACAGAGTCTTCTGTGTATATACAGTAGGTCATATATCCAGTACTGCTTGAGAACTCATTAAGTGATGTTTCGAATGGACCTGTTTTTTTCAGTTGTCAGCTAAACAATTGGTAAACACTCCTATTCAGATAACATAAAGGCAGCTGAGTATACTCTGTAAGTTCTGGGAGATCTTGAGAAAGGCTGTTTTCGACTTAATAAGAAGGCATATCCATTTAGCTCCATTTCAGGTAAATACCCCCTCGTAGAACTATTGGCTCATAGTTCTCTACTCTTCGCGATTTAAGAGCATTCATAAAACATCAGAAGGTTTTTAAAATTCATATGTCTTTGATGTCACAAACCTTATTGAATACAATAAGACAAATTTGATGTTCAATGTATGTTGAATGTTGCATCGACAAAGAAGCAACACTCCATTGTATTCTCCAGCGATGACATCCTCACTCAGGCACCAGACAGACGTCCCATGATTCAGTTCAAGCCTGACACTATGTAGGTATATTGAGCGTCTCAGTGCACTTGACCCCACTTGGGATGACAGTCAACAGTCTTCTGTCTCTTGTGTTTAGGTTCCCACGTTCCACTTCTGAGGTTTGGTAATTTCCAAAAGTAGTTGAAGGAACTCACTAAACCCTTTGCACACGTGTACTCGGTCCTTTTGAAGGATGCGATCAGGAGCAGACATATAGGAGCGATGTATAGGGTAGGACATGGTGGAGGAGATGCCAGCTCTCACTGGGCACCTGCCTGTGTCCACCAACTGGGAAGCTCTCCCAGTCTTGCTCTTTAAGAGTTGAGGTCTCAGTTTTGAGCCACTTGTTCTTCTAGATTCGTCCAGACTACTTCATTGGTAAAAATTCAAGAGTAATCAAAAGGAGTTTTAGTTTTTGTTCGCTTTGATTGATTTTTAATTGGCAAAAATTAGAATGCATTTACTATATACCTTTGCTTTTTTTGAAATATATGTATACACACACATATAAATACATGTATACATAGAGATACAACTTTGGGATGTCTAAGTCTACCTAATTAACATACATGTTACCTCACAATGGTGTCTATTTTGGGTTGAAATCTTTGAAAAATTTACCCTTAGCATTGTTCAAGAATACAACATATTGTCACTAACTACAGTTAGCTCACTGTATAGTAGATCCCATCTCAATGAAAGTCTGCCACCTTTGACCAATGTATCCCAAGCAGAGTCATAGGTTTTGGCCTCAGTTCCTGGCAACCAATACTCTTGACGTTACCTTTAGACTCCAAGGCTGTGAGACCTTTTGGTAATTGTGTTCTCTGCCTGGCTTCTCTCTGTCTCTCTCTCTGTCTCTGTCTCTGTCTCTGTCTCTGTCTCTCTCTCTCTCTTTCTCTCTCTCTCTCAGACAGGACTTCTCTCTCTTTCTCTGTCTCTCTCAGACAGGACTTCTCTGTGTAGTCCTGGCTGTCCTGGAACTTGCTGTATAGAGCAGGGTGACTTCAAACTCAGAGATTCACCTGCCTCTGCCTCCCAAATGCTGGGATTAAAGGTGTGTGTCACCATGCCTGGCCTGATTTATTTCATTTAACATAAAGTCCTCTGGGTTTATTCATGTACTGCAAATGACAGAATTTCTTTCTCTTTCTCATGGCTAACTAGTTTCCATTGTTTAGACATATTCCATAGTCATTTATCTAGTATTTATCTGCATTTATCTAGTAAGAGATACTTAGGTTGTCCTATCTTTGATAGTCCAAAACCGTTTTTGATAAGAAGAAGAATGAAGCCATTTCTTTTTTCTTCCTTTTCTTCCTTCCTTCCTTCTTTCCTTTCATTCCTTCCTTTCTCTTTCTTTTCTTTTTCTTTTGCTTTTTGACAAATGGTTTCTTTGTATAACAGCCCTATTCTGGAACTCTGTAGACCAGGCTGGCCTCAAACTCACAGAAACCCACTTGCCTCTGCTTCCCCAGTGATGGGATTAAAGGGATGTTGCCACCGTACCTGGCTTGTAGACATTTCTTAAACATGCTGATTTCCTTTCCTTTAGAGAGGTGGTTCTCAGCCTCTTGCTGCTGTGACCCTTTGATACAGTTTCTCATGTTGCGGTGACGCCAAACATACAATTATTTTGTTGCTACTTTAAAACTGTAATTTTGATGCTGTTATGAATCCTACTGTAAATATCTGATATGCAGCCCATGTTGGGTGGAGGTCCATAGATTGAGAACCACCGCTTTAGACACACATTCAACAGTAGGGTTGTGGAATCATATGGTAATTCTATTGTGAGTATTTAAAGAACTCTTTCCTGGTATATAATGGCTATATTAATATGCATCTTCAACAAGGTCCCCCCCCATTTCCCAACATTTACCTTATTTTAGTAATGGTCAATCCAGCAGGTACAAGATAACTAATCACTGTGGATTTTGTGTACATTTCCCAGATCCTCTGTTCATATATCTCTAGCATGTTTATTCTATAAGTTCTCTGGCTATGTGTCTATTGCTATATGCCTATTTTTGCCTATGTTTTTAAATAAGGTCATGGTGTGTTAGCTATTGAACTGTTCAGATTCTTCCATTTTGGTATTGTGTCCTGATGAGCTATGTAGCATGCAGTGATCATCTATAATCCCGTTGATGGCCTCTTCCTCGGCCGCTTGTTTCCACTAGGTTCCTTTTTCCTTTCCCGTGGTTTTATACTTCTGAAATAGGGGCCACAGCTATAAACACCACTGCCCAGACGGATACAAGGGAGCTTTCCCATGCATCTTTCCAGTACTTTTAGACCATGCTCTCACGTTTATGTTTTTCATAATGTGGCCTGTGGTAAAGATGCAGTTTCCACTCTTCTACATGAGAAGTTTCCGGTTTCCCCAGAGCCGTTAACTGGGAGGTTGATCTTTGTACATCACGTGGCTGTAAATGCATGGATTTACTGCAGGGGTTTCTCTTTTTCCATTGGTCGGTGGGGGTTTATTTGTTTATTTTGTTTTATTTTTATGTTAGTGGCATGCTGTTTGGCTTACAATATATATGTAGTATATTTTGGAGACAGTATGATACCCCTGATGTTGTGTGTGTGTATGTGTGTGTGTGCGCGCGCGTGCACTTGAGGCTAGACGGGATGAATCAGAGTGTAAGAACAATTGTTGTGCATTCATGAGGATGGGAATTCATATCCTCAGCACTAAATTAAAAAATGAAAGAAACAAAAAGACTTTGTATGCCCATAATTCCAGTGCTGGGGGAGGGGCAGGCAGCCTAGTCAAATCATGATCTCCAGGTTTAGTGAGTTACCCTGTCTCAACTGTCTCAAGGGAATAAAGGAGACAATGATAGAGCCCAAGACACCTAATGTTTTCCTCTGCCTCTGCTTACAGGGGGCACACACCTGCACATCCATGTGTGTGTGTACCTACATATCCTACACACACACACACACACACACACACATTTTGTGTGTGTGTTCTCCGTTTCTATCCTAGGAGGTCTCTAAGTTGAGTCACTCCTCAGTGGCATGAGTGACAGAGCAAAGATATGCCACCCCATCAAGAGCAGCATGGAGAGGAGACAGAACGCTCATCAGCTCCTTGGCATCCCCAGGTAGGATTCTAAGTTGTTTCATTCATTCAAAAGCACACGGGACTTTCCTTTATCATCAGAGGACACATCCTATGGGGGTCTATATCAGTTCTATGGAGTCAGAGAGATACCCCCCCTTGATACTGCTGTGCTTGGGAACATTCTTTCTCAGCATGCCTTTTAATGACGAGGTCTTTCTTTTGACTGCAATCTAAGTCATGCTGGAGAGCGTAACTCAGAGACTCTGGAAAAGTTGTCTAGGAAAAGTTCGTAAATAAAGGGATGGCACACAAAACCTTTGTACAAAGTGCTATTTGGGTGCCTTTGAGATACCAAATCAATTATTATTTTAAATCGTAATATAATAAGTGGGCCACTTGAAATTGAGGGAGGCCTCAGTGGCAATAAGGAGGACAGTTTTTGGTGCTTGCTTCTCTGTAAGTGCTTGATGAAGCCCTGTGTGCTGCACACGAGCCTTCCCAGCACTTGGGAGCGAGATACTCCAAAAATGAAGACAGAACAAAGAAGCAAAACTTCACGAGGTGCTAAATGACATTCAAAAAGGGGAAATAAAGAGAAGCACATAGGATCCCCATTGTAGGGTTCTGAGGCTGAGCGGCTCTCACTCCTCATTTGGGAAACCCCCTGTGGTAGAGAAGTTGATGCAGAGAATCACAACTGGTTAAAGTGAGAGAGTAAGTGACTGAGGAGTGTCCATCCCCCAGCGGTCCATCTACCTCAAATCAGGAGGATTGCTGCAGATTAGGTCATCTGGACGGGACAGGGAAATTGCACCCATGAACTCTCACCCCAAGGCTTGCACAGGATCAAGTCAATCAATGTTACAGTACAGAGGTGGGGAGGGTCCGCAAGCCCCCCCCCCTTAGTTGAGGAGCTGCAGGCCACTGAGGGCTGCTAGGGGCGGAGGAGTTGTTGTTTGGTCCCTTGTAATTGCCCTTTCCCCATTGGACAGCCCTACACCTGTGGCCATACAGGCAGCACTCATTAGACTCTGAGTTACACCGGAAAAAGAATAAGGAGTGGGAGGAGGACCTGATGTGTGGTGAGGGCTGAGAGGAGTTGGAGGGGGAGGAGGAGCTGATAGAATCAAAGCACATTGTATTCGTGTATGACATTCTCAAGAGTAAATAAACATATTTCCTAAAGTACCACTGTAAGAAAACACATGACTCCAGATACACGCGTGGAGATGCACACACACCTTTGGTGGGCTCTCAAGGTTCTTTTCTGGGGCTCCTGCTGGGTCTGTTTGCTTACTTGCTTCTGTGAATGAGGTTTCCAAGTAAGGACTCTGCAGTGCATCCTCACAGGTGAGGCTTTCTCAAGACCACAATTCTGAATGCTTGGTAATGGGGGGGGGTGGAATGGGAGTGAGATGGGGTGGGGATAGTGGTGGGGGATGGGGTGGGGCTGAAAAGAGCTTAAATACTCAGCCAGCCAGGTTGCTTGGTTCTGCCCCCACCCCCACCCCTTGTTCTTCCCATCAGGCTGTGATTTTATAGAATAAAAGTTCTGGCCATCATAGACTCTAAGAGGATTTAGGCAGATACTGCTGGAGAAAGTCAATAGCCCTATGAAGATTGTAACTTCAAAGATGCCTTCCAGCCAGAAAGGCCCCTAACTCATGAATAATGAAAAGAGGGAGGAATGGACCTTTTTCAGTGGCGGGGTGGGGTGGAGTGGGAGGAAATTGAAGGTGAAATTTCTGGGCGGGATGTTTGCTGATGCTGGATTTCCCTAGCATTAACACAGCCCCAAACTTTTAAGCCGTTTTCCTTGTTCAGGGACATATTAATATGCTTAGCATGGAATGCAGGGAGTGAGTGAGTTTATTTTTAGATTATTATTTTTTTTAAAATAAATGGCCCTTTGGATTCTGGCTAAAACGCGCACAGCTGTTTTTATCTATCACATACACAACTCTTTATTATAATACTGTATGACTCAATCTAGAATCAATATTCTTTTAACTCCTAGTCCTGTACATCTCCCACTGAGAACCAGAAATGTCACTTCTCTGAAAAAAAGGGGAATCGTGGGATCGTACCTTTTCACTACATAATACAATGCAGCTTCTTCCAGCAGAGCCTACATACCAAGGGCTACAACTATACCGTTGTCCTTTGGCAGTTTTTTTCTGAACTGAAACGATCTCTCTAAGACTCTGGAGGTTAAGCAGACCTTGGATGTCCACGAAGGCTGAAGGCTAGCTTTACAAAAGCAGTCAATGATGCTGGGAGGAGACTCAGACCAGCTGAGTTGCAGGGAGCCAGTCTCTCCGACCTACTGCAGGTTGAGCAGTGAGCTCAGGGTTACACTTCTCATGCGGTGTCAGCCTTGTTGGGATGGGTTTTTGGGTAATGAACTGCTTTTAAGTCATCTCTTTTAAGTAACCCTTCATCCCTACTCCTGTGGGTAACTCCCAGCCCCCTCCTCAAATCATTGATTCAATCTATTGCAGTTTTTATTTTGGTCTGTGGTGGAGTCCCTTTCTGAAGTAGGTGTGTCTGTGTTGTGTCTTCCCAGGAAAAACCTGTCACACAACGATGACAATAAAATTTGGGCTCGTGCATATGGATTGGCTTCTGTCCTCCCAAGATTCCTACATGATGTGTAAACTCCCAGTGTGGTTCTGTTTGGAGACATTTGCTCCTGAAAGAAGGCAGTTGAGATTAAATGAGGTCTTCCAGGTGAAGCCTGAATCCAATAGGACCAGCGTCTGCATAAGACCAGGAGCAAACACTAGGAAGAGCACAAAAGGGAAGCCGAGTGAGCATGCAGAGAGAAAGCAGGAAAGAAGGCTTCACCCGAAACCAGCCCCGCCAGTGCTGAGTGGTGGCCTTCTGGTCTGCAAAGCTGCGAGAAATAAAGATTGTAGCTTAGACCTCAGTACACGGTGTCTCATGGCAGCAGATTCTCTGTGTTGCTTCTGGAAGCAGTAACCGTTGAAGGAAGGGTTCGTAGATGTCACAATGTTGTGTAGTTGGGAGATCAGGGTTTAGAACCAGCTCAGGAAGATAACACGGATAACAATCTCCTCGTTCCTCCCTACCTCCAGTGGACAGCCCAAAGTGGGCAGACTAGAACATTCTTAGGAAAATCTCCCCTTGACCAGGCCAGATAGCTGTGTTGGTCATATCCACCTTCTGGCTTTTAGCCTTCTAGCATTTATTCATGAAAAATGGATATGAAGTTTATGTCTTAAAACAAAACTCTTTGCTTAAGTGTACAGTAAAAAAAAAAAAACAACCTCAATTTTCATTCTATAATATAGATGTGACAATTCTTTGAAAATGTTTTTTTTCAGCGCATGCTTGAGTCCCAGTGCTCAGGAGGCAGGGGCAGGTGGATCTCTGCGTTTGAGGCCAGCCTGGTCTACACAGTGAGTTCCAGGACAGCCAGGACTACACAAAGAAACCCTGACTAGAATAAATCAATAAATGAATAAATAAATAAATAAATAAATAAATAAATAAATAAATGTCCTTTTTTCCCTCTGTATTTTAAAAAAAACAGTAGCTTAAAAAATGTCAGATACTTCCATGGGGGAGATTTTAGGATTAGATGGCTATTATCCAACAATAGAATTCAGTATTGTGAAACCTAAGTTCAGAGGAGAAGAAATAAAAGAAGATGAACTTTGTTTTAAGAGTCCAAGAATTGGCAGTTTTCTTTCAGGCTATATAATCTGTTACCTGTAAAATTAACAACAATAGAAAAACAGAGATCCACTCTTGTTCTGGGTCTGAAAAGCTTTAAAGAGTTTACATATACACCGAATGAAGCTGAATTAAAAAGTATATCATCAGGGGCTGGAGAAATGGCTCAGTGGCTAAGAGCGGATACCGCTCATACAGAAGACACGGGTTTGGCTCCCAACACTCACATGGAGGTTTACAGCTGTCTTAGTCAGGGCCCTTATTCCTCTAAGGAGACACCATGACCACGATAACTCTTATTAAGAAAAATTTATTCCACCCTCCCTTCTTCCCCCCTCCTAAATTTCTCAGGAGGGAGGTCTTGTCTGTTTCCCTTTCCCAGGAGGATCCATGTATGTCTCTCTTAGGGTTCTCCTTGAGGCCCAGCTTCTTTGGGATCCTAGACTATAGGCTGGTTTTCCTTTGCCTTATGTCTAATATCCACTTAAGAGTGAGTACATACCATGGTTGCCTATCTGGGTCTGAGTTACCTCACTCAGGATGTTTTATTTTTTTTTTCTAGTTCCATCTATTTGCATGCAAATTGCAAGATGTCATTTTTTTTCCCTCCCTGCTGAGGAGTATTAAAGGGAAAGGAGAGGTGAGAAGGGGAGCAGGGAGGAGGAGAAAGTGAGGGAATGATGCTCAAGAAGGAGGAAGGACACTGAAGGAGAGAAAGGAAAGAGATATCCTGACTGAGTGAGCCATTAAAGGGCTATCGAGAAACATAATACTAGGGAAAATCCTTAAGGATGACCCCAACTAAGACTCTCAACAGCAGTGGAGTAGATGCCTGAATTGGGTTTTCCCTGTAATCAGACCGATGACTACCTTAATTGTCACCATAGGACCTTCATCCAGCAACTGATGGAAGCCGATGCAGAGATCTACAGCGAAGCTCTGGGCTTTTCATTGCTACTTCATACCTGTAATTTTGCTACCATTATGAATTGTAGTGTAAATATCTGTGTTGTCCTATGGTCTTAGGCAAACTCTGAAAAAGGACCTTTTGAGCCCCTCAAAGGAGTCAGGATTCACAGGTTGAGAACCACATATACATATATATAAAATTATAGGAGTAAAATTACGTATTATAATGACCAATGAATTTGCAGCTTTTCTTGCAAAAATTTGCTTTAAAATTATGATTCAAATTGTTGGCCTACTTCATCACCAATTCTTATAGCTCTTTTGTTTGTTATTTTCTTTTAATATTCAAAGTATCTTTTGTCTTCCATGTTCTACACTGCTGCTGCTTTCTCGAACTGCTTGGGGCTTCTCTGTGTTTATTTCTTCCCTCTCATTTCTGCTTCCGGGGTGTTTTGAATCCCGTCCCATCCCCTTGTGCTGATCCACTCCAAGCTCTAGCTCCCTGTTGGAGGAGACTCTCAGTTCTCCTTCTGCCTCACATCACATGGCCAGTCACAGTGTGGAAAGTTTTTCTTAGTCTTGAAGGTGAGAAAGGGGAATTGCAGCCTGATGCCACCTGGGCAGCAATAGAAAACACCAGGTGCACCTGTCCGCTGCCGCGCTGGCGCACCGAGCTGCCTATGTCAGCAGGAAAGTCCAGCAGGCCAGCATGTTATCAGCAGTTACTTCCAGGGTTTGTCTCCATGATAGTCTTTCTGCTTCCTATTTAACCGGAAGCTACTGCTGCCTTCCACAAACTCATTCTCTCTAAGCAGACACTCTTCCCCTTCAATCAGCACTAGAGATTGGTTTTAAAAATGGTTGAGTTTTTTTTTAATGTTAAAAACCAATTAATTAATTTTGTACTTTTAGTGTTACTTGTATGTGTATGGTTTTAGGGCTGAGTACTTGATATTGGATAAACAATTAGGTGGTCATCCCTGGGGAAGACTGCTTATATTGTGTACACATACACACACACACATGCCTGGATATGTTTATGTGTGACACACACACACGTGTGTGTGTGTGTGGGTCCCTGTGGAGTCCAGAGGAGGGTGTTGGATCCTGTGGAACTGGAATTATAGGCAACTGTGAGGTGCCTGACGTGGGTGTTAGAAACTGAACTCAGGTACCCTGGAAAGACAGCAACTGCTCTTAACCACTGAGCTGTAATTCTAGCCTTCTTTGAAATACTTTTGAAGCAAATATTTAATGTGCATCACTACTTTTACTGGCACACCGAAAATAACACAAATAATGCAAGAATGTACACGTATACATGCACACAACATGCGTGTGGCCACAATGATTACACGTAAATGAGAAAACATAAATATCAGAGGGGAGATAGAAAATCGAAACAACAGTAGAGATGTAACAATACAGGTAATTTAAAAATTAAATCTATTCTAACAGAATTCCAAATGTTGGTATCTCATATGCCAATTGTGCTAAAACTATGGTTGCCTACTAGCAGGAGTATACCCAGCAAACTGTTCTTAGGGTGGAAGTTCATGATTTGAAAGGGGTTGATACCTTCTGATACTCATGAATCATGTTAATTATTTACAAAGGTATTTTTCTACTTGCGTAATTTAAAAAATCTAGTGGCATTGTTTTTACAGAGAAATATAATTCCTACTGTTTTCACGAATAGAGTACAGTATATTTATTTATTTATTTCGGTTTTTTGAGACAGGGTTTCTCTGTGTAGCTTTGGAGACTGTCCTGAAACTCACTTTGTAGACCAGGCTGGCATCGCACCCACAGAGATCCGCCTGCCGTTCCTCCTGAATTCTGGGATTAAAAGTGTGCGCCACCACCTCCCAGCTTAGAGTACAGTTTAGATGAACCTCCTCCTGCTCTGCTCCAGTAATTAAGTAGGCTGACAGCATTTCTAAAGATGTGGTCCCCATCTTTTACTCTCTTTGTGCTAGGATGGGGACACAGCTATCTGTATGTTTAAGCATACCCTGCAGGCTTGCTATGTAACCCAGGACAGCAGATGCTCTCACAGAACCTGAATATCTAAAGGCTGCCTTTGGTCTGGTGGGCAGGAGAGTTTCAGGACTCAGGAAATCTAGTCCTATTCTCCTGGGAGATAAAGAATAACAATGTATACACATTGTTACACGGTGCTGATGTGAATGGAACACTTGCACCCCCATCAGTGTTTTCTGGAAGGAAAGTAAAGCAGTTAAGAAGTATCAAACATCCCAGCACTAGGAGGCAGAGACAGGCGGATCTTTGTGAGTTCGAGACCAGCCTGGTCTACAAGAGCTAGTTCCAGGACAGGCTCCAAAGCTACAGAGAAACCCTGTCTCGAAAAAAAACAAAACAAAAACAACAACAACAACAACAACAAAAGAAGTATCAAACAGGGTGCAGCAAGGATGAGAGCTGGCATGGGTGTCCCTGCTGGGCAAGGCTGGCAGGTGGAAAAGACAGAACTGGAGCAGGAGCAGAGGTGACGGGAGTGTCCTGTAGCACATGGCAACCTCAAATGCCAGGTGCACACAATGGGTAGTGTGGTCACCATCAGCCTCCCACATGCCTGCTGAGGAGATCCCTCATGGGAGCAACTGTGCCTCTGGGTCACGTGACTGAGCCATCAACTGGAACAGTTTTTCACAGGTAACTCAGTCCTGACTCTAAGGCTGTTTAGCACACGGGAAAACAGGAAAGGGTACAGGTCAGAGCTGTGGTTCGTCTTTGCTCATTGATGGATAAATGTGTTTCAGAAGTTTCCTCTACCCTAAAGAAGGCACATTTCACCATTTACAATGGAAACAGAATCAAGTGCTATGTTTAGGAAGAACTATACCCATAAAATTATCCTTAATACAGCCCCATTATGCTGGGAGATAAAGAATATCCAAGAATGACAAATCCTATGAAAGGGAAGACTATCTTTTTATTTTAGCTAAAGAATTGAGTATTTGGGAAAGGAATAAAATGCAAATGTCACAATAATTTTGCAGAATAGTCTTCCTATGTCAAGGTCTTAACTTAATCATAGCCATAAAATCTCAAGTGTAGCACGAGCAGCTTGTTCATAGGGTCCAGAGCTTAAGGTGTAGACATCTTAGGGAATTATTCTAGTGCACGCCACCCTAACAGTAAAGTGTGCACATATAGGACCAAAGAATGTCAAAAAGATCTCAAAGGGATTTCCAAATCGGATGGCATTCCATTTCTACATGTGTGTGTTATTGTATACATACATATACCTCTGTTTACATGTACGTGAACTCATACGGAGGGTGTGAATACATGTTTGGGGGATGGTTGAAGGCAAACGGTAACATCAGGCATCTTCCCAAGTTGTTGTCAGCTTTCCATATTGAGGCACAGTTTCCATATTGATCTTCAAGCTCACTGATGTAGCTAGCCCACCAGTCAGCTTGCGCTATGGTTCCTTGTCTCTTCTTTCTGAGTGCTTGGATTGCGGGCATGCCACCCTCACTTCCTGGCTGTTATATAGATACTGGCGCTCTTGGGTATCTGACCACTGCTTCCCCCACCGAGCCATCACCCCAGCCCTCATTCTTACTTTCAGTGCCTGTATATTTTGTTTCTAGATTTGAAAAGCAGCACACCACCACTGAATGATGTCAAGGCAATAGAAGTAAACCTGACCGCAGGCACTTGAGATGTGCAGGTACCCACAGAGGTGCTGCTGCGTCAATGACTTGATGGTGGCCTACAACCTTTCAGAGAGATGGCATTTGAGAATCTGGTTGCTTAAGGATAGTGCAGCAACCATTCAAAGATTTGAGGTGGATTATAGCAAACAGTAACTTGTGGGGAGCTGACTAATAGGAAACAATCTTCCACCAGAGAAATTACCCCTAGTCTGAACTCCAAGTATGTTTGGTACCGTATTTCCTATTCCACTTGCAGAGTTGGTTTTTCATTCTTAACTCATCTGGAAGGCTAATGAATTGTCTCCTTAAGCACTGTGTACTTCATTTTATGGTTTTAAAAAATTAGCATTATTAAGGCATCTGAAATAAGAGCTTTTCGGAATCCCATTGCATTTGGCTAGTGAAAGCGAATTGCATAATTATTACTTTGCTGGCTGGCAGCGTTGGCTCTGACGCTCAGATCCACTTCCCCAGAATTTGAATGAAAGAAAGAGCGAGCCTGGAATCAGGATGCTATGATACTAAAAATGAAAAGCTTTTTAGGGTGAAGAACGCTTGATACCCATGGCCGGGTTTTAGATGCAGAATGTGCCCTCAGCCTGGGATGTTTGAGCTGTGGTCCCAGGAGGGTGGCGCTGTTTTGAGAGATTGTGGAGCCTGGTTGATGGAGGGCTCACCCTGGAGTTGATCTTTGAGGCTTACAGTTTGGTTTTATGTCCACTTTCTATCTATTTCCTGACCTGACAAGATAAGAACTAGTAGACTCCCAAGCTCATGGTGCCGGAGTCCAAGTAGCTTCAGTCACCCTGATGACCAGTGTCTTCTGGAACTGTGAAGATAAATATCTCCTTTAAGTCATTTTTTTTTCAGGTATATTGTCAGAGGGATGAGCAAAGGAGCTAATACACCCATACCAAAAAATGTCTGCCATGTTTTTAATTTTGAAAATTAATTAGGCTGGGCAGTGGTGGCACACGCCTTTAATCCCAGCACTCGGGAGGCAGAGGCAGGCGGTTCTCTGTGAGTTTGAGACCAGCCTGGTCTACAAGAGCTAATTCCAGGACAGGCTCCAAAGCTACAGAGAAACCCTGTCTTGAAAAACAAAACAAAAACAAAAAAAAGAAAAAAGAAAAAAAGAAAATTAATTAGCATATGGATGTTCATATATATGTGCATATATATATATGCATGTTTATATGTATGGATCTGTAAGTTCAGATGGATTTGTGGGTGTCAACCTCAGGAGCCAGTTACCTTGTTTTGTGAGACAGAGTCTCTCACTGGCCTGGATCAGGAAGGCTAAGGTTAGGAAGAGAGCTCCAGGAATTCATCTGTCTTCACCTTCCCAGTGCTGGGATTGCAAGTACAAGTCATGGCAGCTGGCATTTTATGTGTCTGCTGGGGGCTCGAACTCAGGTCCTTATGCTTACACAGCAAACCCTTACTGACTCACCCATCTATCTAGCTCTCTTGATATTTTAAAATCTGGTTGATTAATCAATTTCTCATGCAGTAGAGTGAGTGTTTGGCTGCCTTTCTGCTCCACATTTCTCTTCTCCCCCTTCTTCCTCACAGCCTATTCAAAGTTCCACTGCCTCTGTAGCCTTTGATGGTGGCAACTGAGCTACTTAGAATGTCTTCCTTGCATTTGTCCAGGGATTGGAAAAGCTCCCCCAGTCTTTGTGTGTTGTTTCCTGGCCGGGATTTGAGTTGATGGTTTGTGACTCTGTCCTGAATTGCATCCCTGTGCCTCTTGAAACCATTTGGAAAGAATACTCAAGAACAAAGCTAACCAGGCAAAAAGGAGAAGGAAGTAGAAAGAATGGCAGATATTTGGAGGCAGGACGTAGATGAAGAATCTAAGTTAAGCAACAGGATTCTCAAATTGAGAGAATTTGGTATCTGTTACTTGCATCTAGAAACATCTCAGTGGGGCTTCAGACAATTTGTAAGTACCTTCTCCCTTCAGTCAGCACAGACATACCTCATCTGATGACCTGGCTTCATGCCAGGAATCCCATGTGAAACAGTGACCGGCTTCAGGATCATCCCAGCTCTTGCAGAGGTCAACGGGTCTCTGGGAAATGAACTGAGTTTGTGTGTTCTTAATGTAGGCAGTTGTGCAGAGTCGGGTTAAGCACAATTCTTGGTCCACAATCAGCTAGCCTTGCAGAGCTTTCTTGTTTACATAATTTATTTTTTGTAATAATGAATATGCTATTTAGCTAAGAACTAACGTATTACCGGCATCTACTATGAGCCCGGCAGTTGCTTCTCTAGTTCCCTGTACAATAGCCACCACCTGGATGTTGTATTGTTATGCCCTTCTTTCTGCCTTCAGTTTGGTTACATGGTTTCTGCATAGAAGGATGTTTTCAACCCCTGCTTTTAAACGTCATTAAAGGGTCTCAGGCTTTATGTTGTCTTCTGAGACTTGTCTCTGTTGTCATCCTCAGGTTGTCAAGCTTGGCAGCAAGCTCTTTTATTCACTGAGTCATTTTTTTCTGGCCATGCAAGTGCTCTTCAAACAAAGAAACAAACAAACAGACATCCCAGATCATGTGATAAACTGCTAAGAGACACCTTACCTTCAATCCTCATACTTCATGGTCTTTGAAAATCAAACACAACCTCCAGTGTTAATTGCGATGCACACTTTCTGAGTTTCTAAGAAGAGTAAACTTTTGCCCAGTATTGTCGATCTGAATGTTCTTCTAGAAACACTCAGTCCAGCTTTTTATTGATGTTTTTAAGTGTGTTGATTTTTTTCTTTTTTCTTTTATGGTATTTTAGAGACAGGGTTTCTCTTGTAGACCAGGCTGGCCTCGACCTCACAGAGATCTGCCTGTCTCTACCTCCCATGTGCTGGGATTAAAGGCATGTGCCACCACTGCCCAGTGTATGCTGATTTTTAAAATAGATATAATGTATTTGTTTTGCTTTTATGGTCAGAAAACTTCAATGTCATAAATAATCATCTCCTGTGTAATATCCTAGATACTTCCTACCAAAATGGTGAAAGCTCTTCTGACATTTACATTCATTATTAACCAGGACTGGAGTGTTGTTTATTGCACGGAATAGGGCTGTTTGTAAAGGGTTTCCCCAGTATTTCCACGCAGCAACGCTGCTTCTGTGTTTTGACCTAGTTATCTAGAACATAAGCTCATTTACATATCAGCATCTTATCATTCCTGGAGTCTGTCTCTATCTTTCTTGTCAACTCCCTTTCTGCCCTTACTTTACATCCAACGGACCCAGTTCATCCATCTGTGGATGTGCACAAGGGGAGAGTGTCCTCCGCTACAGCTGCGAGTGCTTTGTCTCCTTTTGAGTCGT
Source organism: Dicrostonyx torquatus (assembly GCA_028555095.1). NCBI lineage: Eukaryota > Metazoa > Chordata > Mammalia > Rodentia > Cricetidae > Dicrostonyx > Dicrostonyx torquatus. The sequence continues at coordinate 4,629,230 of JAQHUG010000154.1, read as the reverse complement.
TGCTCCTCTCACAGCTATTTCACGATGGGTTGGAGATGCACACACCTGTCATCCCAGTGCTGATGAAGTGGCGGCAGGAAGATTTGGAGTTCAAGATCATCCTTAGCTACGTGGCAAGTCTGAGGCCAGTCTGCTGCAGAAGAACCTGTCTCAAGACAGAAAACTGACAAATGTAATGTTTTTGTCAAGATGTATGAACAATTTTGTTGAGCTTTTGATTCCAATTACACTCCCTCTATCCTTGCACTGAGTGTTCCTACCTTCAAGCTGATGATGATCATGCAATCTGTGAACACAGACTCTCTCTGTTTATTCAAAAGAAATATTATTAATATTTTCTCAATTAAAAAGTAATTTATCTAATTTTTCTTTTAAATTGCTTGTAAAATGTAGCTTTCAAACTTAGCCATACCTTGAACACAACTGGAGAAAACTGAAAACTAATGGCTACCTAAATGCCACCCAGGACAAGTGGTCCATATCTGGAGAGTGGGACCAGCCCTGGAGCTTCTAAGATTCAGATTTGCAGTCTGTTAAGAGAATCAGTTTTTCAAGATGATTCTTCCTAGGGCATTGTCTCTTTGAATTTGCTCTAACCAAATGCTTGTGTAATCTTTAATTCTCTGTAGGGTAGGCAGAGGAGGAGCCTCATCCCAAGCCATCTTTTCCACTTCTTTATAGGCACCTGTTTTGTAGTCTGTTGATCCTCAAGTTCCCTCTGTATGAGGGCACCCATCACATTGGATTAGGGTGTCTCCCCAAGAACCTCATTTGAACTCATTACCTCTTTAATGATGCTTTATTCCAACATGTCACTGTAGGAGACACACAGTGCAGGGGTTTGACATACAGATTTGGTAAGCAGACAATACAGTTTATAATATCTAACCTGCTTTCCAGTCTGATAGGATGCCCATATTTGACCTGTGCCTCACTGATAAGATCCATTGGTCCCCAAATTTAAATGTATACAGATCAGCAGAGATAGCAAAAAATTCTGCCTGGGAAAGGGAAAAGGCAGTGTTGGAAACAATATCCAGTTTCTGGGTCCTCAGTGGTTGTGGTGCTGGGACAGGGAGCTGTGGAATCTGGAATCCCAGGGTGGCAGCTACAGTGTTCTTACTAGACTCATAGACCTTCTATATTCATGGCATTTTATAAACCTGGATTCCCAGTCTTCTCTGATATCTGACAGTCATGATATACTGTTGACAATTTTCCTTCAAAATCAGCCCGAGTCATTTTCTATGGATTATATATAATCTATAACTTTGATTGATACATGCCATATGATGGAGTACTTTATAACCAATAAATAAAAATTTCTAAAAGCATTCATGGCATTGAAAAACTAGGCATTGATACAATATATAAACTATAGTCTCAGTACATATTTAAAAATCTGTAAGGATAGCCACATATAAAAATTGAATGGGTTGTTGTTGTTGGTATATGTCTTTAATTCTAGCATTCAAGAGGCAGAGGCAGGCACGTTTCTGAGTTTGAGGCCTACTTGGTCTACAGAGTGAGTTCCAGGACAGCCAGAGCTACACAGAGAACCCCTGTCGCAAAAAACATACAAGCAAACAAAAAAACAAAACAATTGCACGGATCTATATCAAGCATTTATTGTCATTGTCTTGGTACAGTAAATACGCAGTTGAGCCTGTATTATTCCTTAGACTTTCCTACTCCTGATTTAAATACCTTATTTATAAGAGAGAAAATCTGCCTACACTGGTCCCTTAAAACTGGATTTCCATGGCTCTGAAAAAGAGTAGTTTGAAGTTTCACCTTAGACACGGCCAGTAGAATCGAGGGTAGGTGATCATGAAAGAGAGTTGAATTGGAGATACAGTGATGGGAAAGGCAGATCATAAGACCGGAATTGGTTCATTCCCAGGGCTCCAAAGGAAAGGGCACATCGCAGAATGAGGTAGGACCAGGACAGATATATATATATATATAACATACAGTTCCAGGGGAGAAGATACATAGCAGAGGGCAGGCCTGTTGTATCTGCTGCACTTGAGTTGGGCTACATATGCTCAGGGACCAACTCACACATTAAATGTAATGCCTTGACACAGGAGAAACTTATTCTGTGCTATACAACAGTCCAAGATACCTAGTTATGGTTATTAGGAGATTTGAGGATAAAGAATCTTCTCATGGATGTATTGGCCCAAACGCCCTCTAGGATCTTGCTCTTAAGTAGGGAAGAGTGATGGGGAAAGGGGAAGGAGAGTAAGAGAAGTGGGGTGGGGATGGAGACTGGCCCAGAGATCAATATATTTATTGCTTATATTCTGTGGTTGTTTGAATGTAATTGATCCCCATAAACTCATAGGGAGCAGCACTATTAGGAGGTGGGGCCTTGTTGGAAGAAGTGTATCACCATGGGGCTGAGCTTTGAGGTCTCCTATGCTCAAGCTATGTCCAGCATCAGATCACTTCCTGTTGCTTGTGGATCAAGATGTAGAATTCTCAGCTCCGTTTCTAGCACCATGTCTGCCTGAAGGCTGCCTTGCTTCCGTCTGTGACAATGACGAACTAAACCTCTGAAACTCTAAGCCAGTCCCAGTTGAATGTTTTCTTTTATAAGAGTTGTTGTGGTCATTCTGTCTCTTCACAGCAGTAGAAACGCTAAGACAATTCCCTTGACAAAAAATATCATTATTTAATTATAGGAGCCAGGTAGCCTCTTCCTGAAGGTCTGTTTTGTGGCAGCGGTGGGTACCTTTGGGAGACAGTTGGTCTCTGGGCCTCAGTGTTCTACTTGTCCAAACAAGACTAAGAGAATGATGTTCAAGGGAGACTTGCTAAAATTTGGTGATTTTAGTGATCTGAACTCATTAGAAAAAAAATGAATTTTGCTGAGCGGTGGTGGCACACATCTTTAATTCCAGCACTCAGGAGGCAGAGGCAGGCAGATCTTTGTGAGTTCAAAGTCAACCTGGTCTACAAGAACTAACTCTAGGACAGGCTCCAAAGCTATAGCAAAACGCTGTCTCAAAAAAAACAAAAAAAATTGACTTTTAAGATTTTTGTAGAAGCATATAATACATTGAACTCTGTATTTCCCCATTCCTCTTTTGTTCCCCTAGGCAGCTTAACTCTATTTGCATGTCATTTATGCATATATGATTCTATGAAATGATATAAAAAACAAGAACCCCAAGTGGCAGAAATATATTTGTTTTTCTGAGACTGGCTTAATTCCCACAACATTATTATTATCCCTTGTTGTATTCATTTTCATGCAGGCTACATAACTACATCCTTTAGAGCTGAAATGCGCCACATTTTCCTTTTGGTTCCTCTGCTCTTGGACACAAGGGTGGTTCCATTGCTCAGCGCTGTGAGCAGTGCTGCCATACTGATGTGCAAGTGTGTCTATGATGTGTCCGCTTGGAGTCCTTGAGTAAATACTCAGGACTGATATAGTTGGGTATTATGGGAGATCTAGTTTTAGCTTTTGAGAGACTTTATTTTCATAGTGGCTTACATTCTCACCAACAGTACACAAGAGTTTTCTTTTGTCCATATCCTTGCCAACACTGTTGTTTCCTTAAAAGACAAAAGTGAAAACAAAAGCAAAACATGATTTATTCTCTTTAATGGTGTGCATGTATACCTGTGCATATGTACATATGTGTGTCAGTATCCATGGAGGCCAGAAGAGGACGTTGGATTCCCTAGGGCTAAAGTTACAAGTGTTCATGAGCACCAAATCTGTTTGCTGGGAGTCAAACTTGGGTCCTCTGCAAGAGCAACAAGTGCTCTCAGTCACTGAGCCATCTCTCCAGCCTCTTCCATTTGTCTGGATGATCGACACTCTCATTGGGCTGAGCTGAAATCTATATAGCCTCTATTTATATTTTTTAGAGGGTTAGTGAGGTTGGATACTGTTTTATGTTTACTGGCTGTTTTGATTTCGTCTTTTGTGTACAATTTATTCTACTAGCCCATTTATTAATTAGTTTGCTTGATCTCCCATGGTCTTATTTTCAGAATTCTTTATCTATTCTAGATATAAAATCCTTTGTCAGCTGTATAGTTAGCAAAGATTCTCTCCCATTCTGCAGTCTGCCTCTTTAACTATATGTGCATTTGTTCGTCACTGGCCTTGTTTCTTGAATGCCTGGGGTCCTATTCGGAAAATCCTTGTCTATGCCTGTGAATTGAGATGCAGTTTTTTTATGTTTTTCCTGTTTTCCTGTTTTAGAGTTCTGGTTATCATAGCAAAGTCTGTAGTCTGTTTAAAGCTGGTTTTTGTTTGTTTTGTGCATATGGAGAGATAGCAATCTAGTTTCAATCTTCTACATGTGGTTATTCAGTCTCCCAGAACGATTTGAAAAGGCTGTCTTTTCTACAATGTGTATTTTTGTTGTCTTTGTGAAAAATTGGGTGACTGTAACTATATGGGTTTATATCTGGATCTTCTGTTTTACATCATTGGTCTCTGTCTGTTTGTGTGCCAGTACCATGTTGTTTTTGTTACTGTGTCTCTGTAATATAATTTGAAATCAGGTGTGGTGATACCTATAAACTTTCTTTTCACCCAGAGTAGCTTTGAGATCCTCTGTAATATGTGAGGGACTAAAGCCATATTTTACCCATTAAATAGAAAAGAGTTTCTTGGGAGGATACAAATAAGAGAAGTAGAATTCTTTTTCCAAATAGCTAGGAAAGGCAAGAGCAATCAGGGAAAGGTCATAGATGTAAAAGTTAGTGATTTTTTTTTAAAAAGGCAAGTGTTTCATATTTATGATAGGGCTGACTTGAGTATGTGCATAAAGGCATGAGAGGTTGGTGGTTAGGGAGACAGGTGCAGTGACATAGGTGGCCAGTGTAGTAAGAGGTGCAGAGGAATATGTCTCGTGGCATCTGAGAGGAGCGCGGGCCCTTTTGTTCCAACCCGCCTGGCTCGTGGCCACTCGGCTGCATGGCTAGCTTATACCTGAAATAACCACACGAAAATTGTATTGATTTAATTACTGCCTGGCCCATTATCACTAGCCTCTTGTTGGCTAACTCTTATGCCTGATTCAGCCCATTTCTAATAGTCTGTGTCACCACGAGGTAGTGGTCTTACTGGGAATCATTCAGCATATCTGACCCTGGAGACTTCATGGTGGCAGCTCTCCCTGACTCAGTCTTCTTCCCAGCATACTGTTCTCTTTTCCCCACCTATCTAAGTCTTGCCCTATCAAAAAGCCAAGGCAGTTTCTTTGTTAACCAATAAAAGCAACACAAAATACAAAAGAACCCTCCTATACCAGCCAAGACAAGCTTGCACGAGAGGGAGACTAACACGGAATCAAGACACACATGTTCCTGGTTAGCAAGGGCAACTCATGCTGCATTGCATGGAAGAGCAGCAAGAAAGCCTTCTGCCAACAGGGCCAAGAATGGGTGTCATAAAACAGTGGGTTCTGCGTTACAGACCTAAGATGGTGGAATGTAAGGAGGGAGATAGCATGGTGGCTAAGTGGAAGACAGTATGGCCAAGGTCACAGATTTACAGGTATCCTAGCTAAGCAGTAAATTCCTTGCCCACACATTGTAAGTAGATGTTCTCTCTCTCTCTCTCACACACTCTCTCTCTCTCTCAGAATTTTTCTAAGTGTCAGGTAGCTGAGTACGACTTATAAAATCAATCCAGCCACTCTTAGAACATGATGGGCATGAGCCATTCTTCTCTTACGTTGAGCCTGTGGGCTGGCGAAGGAACTCAGCGACAAGACCCCACAAAACAAATGCAGCACGCAGGTGACAGGTGTTATTTTTACTTATCATTTTTTATTTCAAATTGTTTCTGAGTAATGATCCCCGTAAATGTTTGCTCACAAATAGGGCTATGAATTCTGCGTGGGTGTTAATACCCTCTAAATACTGGAGTCTCCCAGGCTGCATTGTTCACGCAGGGGGCGGCAGCTATTTTTCCTACCGACACAGGAGTAAATACAAATAGCGCTCTCAGAAACGAGTGAAGTCTGTTTTACTCAGCTGAATGACAATGTTTTCCATTTTATGACTTTTCTCAGCCTGTAGGCTGTTATTTTGCAAGGTATATTTAAGAATAATGGTGTTTTTTTTGGGGGGGAGCTACTAAACCTATTCATAACTAAGACTCCTACCATTTAAGCAGAGTTTTTAAACTAACTTTTTCTAGGCCAAGAAGAGGCCAGCAGCCACCACTTAGCAGTCATTCTGTAACCCACTGATGTAGCCACAGCATCAAGGAAGAAAACGATGCTGGCTGGCTACCAGGCTCCAGGACCTGGAGTTCACCCACCATACAATGCATCTTCACACACAGGCGCATCACACTACCTGACTTCTAAACAGTTTTGACTTCTACACACTCGGACCTTAGTTTTCTCTGTCATAGCAACTTAGAATAAATATGTGCTCATAATTTGAAAATCATATGGGTTTATTTTTCCATTACACTTAGATTTTTAACATTATTCTCTCTGTCTCTCTCTCTGTCTCTCTCTCTCTCTGTACATGCATCCTGCAGAGGAGAATTTGTGACAGTCAGTTTTCTCCTTCCACTGCACAGAACTCGGGCTCAGTGGTACGCATCTTTATTAGCTGGACCACCTCTCTGGCCCTAGAAAGCATATTTTAATGTTAATTCACCTTCTAATGTAAATGCGAAAATATTTCTCTGCCATAGACTTGTTTTATAAATAGGAGTGTATTAAGAGGGCTTTAAGATCAATGGCTATCAATAAATGTACTTCATACAAGCCGTGGCTTTTGTATTTGGGAAAGAGAAATGTAAATATAACGTCACATTGAGTCTGGTTCTCACTGGTTCTTGAGTTCTAACCCTAATAGCACTATCCCCGAAGGAGAAAGTATCTCCCTGTCTCTGTTTCTGTCTGTCTGTCTGTTTCTCTCTGTGAGTATGGGGGGCTACATTTACTAAAATGGGTTCAATTTCCATAAGCAATAAATGAATAAAATACCACAACTTAATGAAATCACCGTAAGTTGGTTTATTACATTTTAATTCTTGTATATCTGATTTTTTTTTAAAGCTAGACGGGAAGAAATACCAAATGTTTATAGACAGATGGTTTAAACTTAATCAGATTAAATATCAACATGGAAGTCAACTCCAGGTCTGAAAATCTCAAGAATGCCTGAAAGACTGTAACATGGCAACTTCATAAGACAGAGTCAAGGGGAGGGCTCATGTTTCCTCTGTCGGATTTATTCTGCAATTGACTTGTTAAGCGTCCCTCAAATAAGCTGTCTCGGTAAATGGCTGCCAAAGTGGATTTCTACAGTTAGTATAAATGTATTGTTTGACAGCTGGGATTTGAGAAGTTGAACTAGTTTCTTCTGCTTTAAAATCTAGCCTTTTTTTTGGCACGAGATTGTCGAACTTAAGCTGTGGAAATGGGTTCCAGGCTGGTGGCTCCCATGTTCGAGTTCAGGGTGGGGAGGCTGTGAGATATTCTCATCAGTGATGGATACATGTTTGCTACGATGTAGAGTTAATTCATTAGTTTTGTCCTAACCCTGTACAGAACCTCCTTTATTTTCATCTGTGGAAGTAAACAGGGATCAGTTCAGACAGACGAGTCATTGAGCTTCCCTTTAGCTAATGAGGTGCCAGTGGCCCAGCTAGCTCCAGGGGGTAGTCCTAATACAGGGGTCACACCGATGGTCCTGGTTAAGCCAACTGGGTCCCAGAACAAAATCAAAAGTCATGAATGAATCTGAAAAAGGGACCGGTAGAGCATGGGAGGGACTGACAGGAACAGTGGGGGCTGGATGTTAAAGAACATGGGAAGGAGAAAGTATTCAGAATGTATTCTACACATATATGAAGTCGTTGAAGAACAAATTTAATTAACAAATTTAAGCTTTAAAAAGAGTTTATCAGCAGGTCTCTCTCAGGACCCTAGGCCACTGATTCACGCCACACAGCTCCAGAAGTTCCGCATACAGCCCTGCTCTTTGTGATCTTCACTCAAGGCTCTCTCGCTAGTGCCTTCCCCTTGACAGCTCTGCTTACAGTGCTGTGTAAAGTTTCTCTGCTTCTTCCTTCTGCTCTGCGTTCACAGACGCCGCAGAAGCCACTCAGCATCTTAGGCCGGGGTGGGAAAGCCATCACAGGACAGACCCACGCGTGAGTGTGGATGGGCGACTTCAGATGAGTACATACGCTTGTTCCCACAGATATGCCCAGATATGATGACAATCAACTTGGCGCCACATTAAAAAAAAAATCCCAAAATAAAACCCGAGAATTATCTAGAGTTAGGTTGACCCACACCAAGACAGCCAGGTCTAGTCACCAAGATGATTCAAATCCAGATATTTTTCAAATCTACCATATTACTGACAATCTATAACTTACGTTAATTAGTGTAGAAA
>JAQHUG010000154.1:4573415-4619612 GCA_028555095.1 Dicrostonyx torquatus | reverse complement strand
AAATGAAACTTTCAGCTTAAGTACCAGCTTCTTAAATGTTGTTTTTATCCCTTAGCTTCAAAATAAGACTTCCAAAGAAAAGAAATTACATTTTTTTTGCTATAATGTTTTACTTTCTTATAGGTATTCTTTTTTAATTCACACAAAGGGAAAAACAGCTTGGTCGCATGAGTATGTCCAAACAAATTAAATTAATTGATAATAACAAAACATTGATGTAGCTCTGGGTCTCTGTATTAGTCAGCTTGTCGTTGCTCTATAGACACCCCGAGGTAAGATACCTGGGGAAGAGGCTGCTTCAGCTTGCCACGGTGGAGGCTGGCAGTCTGAAGGTGCCACCAGCCACAGTGAGGGCTCTGTGCTGTCACGATGAAAGGACTTGTGCATCTGTGTGTGGGGCTTCTCTCCTTAGAAAGCCACTGAGACTCAGTCCTGGGAGTTCAAAGCCAATGTCCTAAAGCAATCTAACCACCTCTCACTGCTTCAACTTTAAAGCCATGGTTAAGTTCGACTGCATCTGCATCATCCCAGCTCCTCTTGTCCTTCCTCCCTCCAAAACTCATGAGTTATTCTTGTTACGGCCTCCCTCTCCCGTCAGTCATGTACACACAACCATCTGAATCCATTTAACGTTGCTCACATATACGTGGATCCAGACTAGCCGCTTGGGATCGGACATCCTGCGCAGGCACTCATCCCTGGAGGAGGCTGCTTCCCTTCTCTCAGCAGCCATCACTTCTTCATCTAACGGCGGGAATGTGTAGAATTTCCCCTGGCCACATTGCCATGGCAACTGTTGCGGTCCATGGGCTGGTCTTGTTCAGGTAGCCATACCATTGAGATTTCATGGCTGCATTTTTTTTTCTTTCATGACTAGTGAACATCTAGCAGCAGGTATACTGGGCCTCTGGCTTTTACAATCTTTCTGCCCACTCTTTCAAGATTTTATCTGAGCCTTAGGTATAGGCATTATATTGCCAGATATATTTGTTGGTGTTGGGCCCCACCAACTCATTTGTTCTTTTCATTCTGACCTCTTTCATTCTCCGTCTGTAGTAGTAAGAAGTTTCTTTGATGAGAGGGGCGAGCTGTACTTATGTGCATGTATAAGTAAAATAATTTAGGATTAGAATAAAGTTATAAAAACATATAGGCATAGGAAAATGGCAATAGTAGACTCTCCTGTAGAGTCCATGAGCCTTCTGGCCACAGGGAGGTGGCTAAGTTCAAAGTACCAGGCATGAATTCCCTCTTTGTTGTCAGGTTTTATATTCAATTAGACAACTGCTGGTTACTCCCAGATAAAAGTGCCACTACTGCAGGTTTGAGGACTATCTTAGCGTTCCAATTATTGTGAAGAAACACCATGACCCCAGCAACTCTTATAAAGGAAAAACATTTAATGGGGTAGCTTATGGTTTCAGAAGTTTAGTCCATTGTCATCGTGGTGGGACATGGCAGCACGTAGGCAGAATGGTGCTGGAGCTGAGAGTCCTACTTCTTGATCAGCAGGTAACAGGAAGTGAACCGAGATCCCGGGTGTGGCTTGAGCATATATGAGACCTCAAAGCCTACCTCCGCAGTGACACACTTCCTCCAACAAGGTCGTACTGGCTCCCACACAGCCACACCTCTAATAGTGCCATTCCCCATGAGCTTATGGGGGTTGATGTCTTTCAAACCACCACAGGGATATCTTGCCATGCAGGCCATTGCTGCAGTTCATTAGTTTAAGAGCTAGGGAGGGCCGGTGAGTATCCCACTCCCTTGGCGGCTTACATAGCACCTGCTACTGAGGTACTCTTAACAGGTCCACACCCCCTCTCCGTGTTTCTCCCAACCTATCCCCCTCTTGAAAGAGCAAGAGGTAAAGAGTAGGGAGGGGGTCAAGTGCGGTAGAAAGATGATTAATGATGGTATTTGCATTCATTTTTTTTTTGTCCTAGAACTCCAAGAACAAATGACTCTCACAAATGCTATTTCAGTAGAGATTTAGAATTCACCAACGTCTTCCCAACAGCACGCGTATTCACATCTGCGACGCTGGGAAATAGGAGAGTCTACGCGGTCAGATTGAAGGTTGTAGAACCTGGAAGACACCAACATGAACCTGCTCTTTGTCCAGAAGGCTGGGGCTAGAACTGCACCTTGATAGTTCAATCTAGACTGTGCGCATTTGCATGCACTACTCAACCAAAACCTTTTCAGCTGTCTGCTTCTGCAGCAGCAGGCATGCCAGCCAGCTAGCACTGAGGACGGTTAGAGGGAAGGAGAAACCGGCCCCGGGTGAATCCACTACCCAGTGCACTCTGAAACAAAGGTGCCTTTGGGATGCAACTGCATTGGAATGAAGTAACGGTAAGCTGGGAATGGTACAGAAAACCTAGAACGAGTTCACAATTAGGCCAATGAAAAACGAGGCCCTATTTTTTTTTTATCGAAAGCATAGAGATCATCTTCAATTTGAGTTTCAGCACTGTAATGCTGACATCTAACTTACACACAGATGATTCGTGTCGGGGTGAAAGGTTAGCCAATTAACCCATTGCATCACCCACTTACCTATGTGTGCCAGCTGTTTGGAAGAACTTGAAAAGAGGATGTAAAGTTCTTAATATTCTTTGACAGCCCAATATTTGTACTTAGATTCTGGCTAGTCCAGAATGACGCTCCCCTCTTAGAATGGCCAGTCAATCTCACTACATGATGGAAAACAGATGGGAGATTAGGATGGAAAGTGCTTTTCCAGATCCTTGGTCCCAGCATGCAGCAGAGCAGAGCCCTAGAGTTAACCAGCCAAGTGCTGACACATGTCTTACAGCAAAATATCCCTCACAGCCACAGTTCAAAGGCCTCGCTACCCTCCAGGGCAATTAATACAGCATCGCGTTCAACAGTGCTTGAACCGAATCCACCGAATCCCCAGGGGAGAAATAATGAAGCGATCGCAGAGCTCCGACAAGAGCAGTGCGCAGGAGTGGCTACGGTCTCAGACCCTGAAAGCCTACGTCAGGCTTCAAGGAGGGAGACTGGCCCACTGGCCCGATGGTCCTTCTAGGTCAGTGTTTGCAAGACAGCACAGAAACAGCAGAGCCCACAGAAGGGAAGGAGGAGACAGGAAAAGATTAAGAAATGGGGGAGTGGAACGGTTTACGTATGCCCATGTGGCCCTCATGGAACTCCTCTGATTTGCTCACTGGAGACAGAAGCAGAAAACTACTCAGTAAGTTGGTAGAACTGTCTGTGTGTTCTATCAGAAAAAATAAGAGGCATCCCTTTCGGAGACCTGAAGCGACTGGGGTTTAAATCCACCCAGGGCAGATGTGTGAAAGAATGATGTTTTCTCAGGGGTCTCCAGCAGTCCTTTCTTAAGGTTGGTTGGATGGAAATGGCAGTGAGCAAGCCATCTGGGTTAACTGTGCAAACAAAATGAAAGGGAAGCGCTGGCAAGCGGTGCTTTGCCATCTCTTATCTACGTAAATTCTAAGCACAGAGATTTTACTTTTGATTAGACTTGGAAACAAGTTCCAGGACTCGCAGCAGCTTAACAAGGCAACCTGCATCTGAATGTGCTAGAGACAGACTATATATATACATACATCTACACATATGTATATATAAATATATATAAGTATACATGCATATATAATATTTTTTAAATCTCTGAAAATCTTACACATGCATGGAATGTGCTTTGATTGTATTTACCTCCCCCCTCCCCCCAGCTCCTTCCCTTAATTCCTCCCAGGTCTACCCACCTATACCCCGGCTCAGTGTGTGCCCTCTTTCTTTTCTTTTAGTTTTTTTTTCTATAATCCACTAACTCCAATTTATGCCGCCTGGATATTCATGCTTGTGGGTCCGCGCTAAGAACATGTTAGTTAAGACCTAACAGGAGTCAACCCCTTAAGGAAAACTACAGAGTCAGACTTTTGTATGCGACGTGTATTCATTCAAACAACTATGGTATTTTTTTAAAAGCACATGAGCAGTAGCCCACCGGCCTGCAGAACCACTCTCCTATTCAAGCCAGCTGTGGGACCCATGCTGTTCAAGGGGCAGTGATCAGAGGCAGCACATCGTTCTTAGGCCTGGCAGCTCCTCCATCGCTACATCCCTGGGCTGGTGAGGAAGGTAACATTGCTGCCCCTCCCCCTTCCATATGCTCAGGTTACAGAAAGCAGAAGCTATTTGTGTTTCTTTCTCCCGCTTCAAAATGGATACACACACACAATATACTGTTCACCGCAGACTGCATGGTTGAAGAGAAATTAAAGTAAAAATTTAGTCACTCAAGGATAACCATGTGAAGTCTTGATGGATGTCATTCTATATTTTGTTTTCTGTATGTCTGCATTCAGGAGTGGATTTATGAGCAAGTCCCCACATGTGTCTAGACAGTGACAGGCTTAGGCTGGAGAGAGTGAGCAGGCGCTCTCCATAGCCAGGATGCCTGCTTTTAAAGCCCACATTCATCAGTTGTTAGCTGTTTTATTTTTGGCAAATTACTTTAGATCTCTGGGTTTTGTTTCTTGATTGATAAGCCAGGGACACTATCAAGGAGGTAAAAACCAATAACTGTGAAAAAGAAGCAGGAGCCCACCTTCTGCTTTACATAGGATCAGGCCCCATTACCTCTTACAAATCCATTATTCACTTAACAATGAACATCTTTCCATGTCAATACATACACACTGGTGTCATAATTTTAACTGGTGTATGGAATTAAGTGGTTTCTATAGCTATCATGGTGTACTTTATCACACATTGAAAAGGTCTACTTTTATTTCTGCAGACTAAATTATAAAAAATAGCCATGAAAATTCATCAATGTACATTGATATCCCATAAATTCCTAGAAGTGGAATTAATGATCCAATGCATGTTTTTTTTATAAATTTATTTTGTATTGCCAAATTATTCTCTAAAAACTGTTTACCAATTTTACTTCAGTCAACAGTCTATAAAAGAGTCTATTTACCCATATCCTTGCTATCACTGAATATTATCTCTTGGGAATCTTTCTTAAATATCCCATCATTAAAGGAACTAAACCAAAAAGACTTAAAAAAGAAATTCTTAGAGCACTTTTGAATCTTTGAAAATGTCATCAGCCACATGCCCATCTTTGTTTAGTCCTGCATGTGCACACACGTATATGTGGGCACACCTTTACACCTACAGTTATACACTTTGTCATATTTGCAGAATTCCATTAATTTTATCTACTAAAGTTTTCAATATTTTAGATTTTTTTTGTTGCAAGGAACAAACAAAGTATTAATTAAAAAGTAATTGTTCTGGCATCCTTCAGAATGGGAAAAGATTTTTTTTATCAATTACACATCCAATAAAGTTCTAGTATCTGAAATATATAAATTCAGAAAACCAGATATCAAGAAAATGAATAACAAAATGGGGTATATATCTAAATAGATGATTCTCAAAAGAGGAAAGTCAAATATCTGAGAAGCATTTAAAGAAATGCTCAATAGCCTTAGTCAACAGGGAAATGCAAATCAAAACTAGTTTGAGTTTTGATCAGACACACATCAGAATGACTAAGAAGAAAGAAAACAATGATAGCTCATGCTGATGAAAATGCAGAATAAGAGAACACTCATCCGATGTTGGTGGGAGTGAGTGCAAATTTGTATAGCCACTGTGAAAATCAGTGTGGCACTTCCCCCAAAAGATGGAAATCACTCTATCTCAAAAGCCAGCTGTACCCCTCTTGGGTATATACCCCCCCAAAATGCTTTACCCTACCCCAGAGACATTTTCTCAACCATGTTCATTGCTGCCCTATTCACAACACCAAGAAACTGGAAACCTAGATGTCCCTCAACAGAAGAATGGATAAAGAAAATGTGGTATGGGAAGTGGTGGCATAAGCCTTTAATCGTAGCACTTGGGAGGCAGAGGCAGGTAGATCTCTGTGAGTTCAAGGCTAGCCAGGCATACAAACCTCATCTACAGAGCAAGTTCCAGGGCAGTCAGGGCTACACAGAAAATCCCTGTCTTTAAAAAAGAAAGAAAGAAGGAAGGAAGGAAAGAAAGAAAGAAAGAAAGAAAGAAAGAAGGGAAGAAAGAAAGAAAGTGTGCTACATATACACACGGACTATTTCTCAACTGTTTAAAAGGCCAAAGTTTACAGTTGAATGTACAGAAATAGAAAAAAATTTTCCTGAGTGAGGTATCGCAGACTAAAAATGACAAATATAGTGTGTATTCGTTTATATGTGGATATTAGCTGTTAAGTCAATGATAACCAAGCTCCAGTCCATATGATCACAGAGGTTAGGTATAAATAGGTATAGAGTAAGAGACTGGGAGGAACAGCTAGATCTCCTTAGGAAAGGAAGATAGAATAGACAGTTATGGTTAGATGATGGGAGTAGGGGGCTCGAATGGGAAGGATAAGGTCAGAATGTGAAGTGGAAAGGGAGACGGAGAGAAATGGGGAGAAACAGCTAAAATCAAGGACCATTTGAGGGGTAGTATGGAAACCAAATACAGTAGAAGCTTCCTAAATATCCATACACGAAGGTGACTTACATGAAATCACCATATAACGGGTAATACAGAGCCCTAACTGGATATCTCTTGTCATCAAATGAAACTTCTACTACCAAAATTTAGTTACAACCAATTGAGTTGTTGGCCAAAGGGATCCCCTTGCCAAGACTCTAAAAACTGACAGCAAGATCCTATTGCTGAAGACAACCTCTGTGCAATTCACTGAACACAGAGAAATTTTGAGTTGGGACCTACATAGAGCTTCCACTCCTACGTTCTAGTGTTTTAGGTATAGGAAGGTATTCTGCAAGCTACCAAAAGAGTCTCCACCCCAGTTACAAACCCTTTGATCTACGATGTGTCCTGCTTGCAAGATACGTTAGTGCAATGATGGCACAAAGTTTGGGGGAGTAACCAGACAAAATCTGATTTGATTTAAGGTTCTCTCCAGGAGATGGAACTCATACCTGACACTGGTTGGGTGACCAAAACCCTGAGACTAGGTAGCCCCAGGACCTATGGTAAAATCTACTGCTTCACTGAAAGAATGTAGCAGTAAAACGACTCCTAATGGTTTTCTGCTATAGTCATAGAGTAGTGTGTTACTCAGTCATCATCAGAGAAGCTTCATCCCGCAGCAGATGGGAAGGAATATGGAGACCCACAGCAGGAGAGTGGGACCTCAGTCCTCAGTGGGATGTCTCAATCCAAAACCTCCCTTCAAGACTTAGGGAACACTATGGAAGAGAGGGCAAAAGGACTTTAGGAATCAGAGTGGATGGAGGACACCAAGGAAACAAGGTCCTTTGAGTCAACATGATGGTTGCACATATGAACCCTCAGAGACTGAGGCAGCACACACATGGCCTGCTTGGTCTGTAGCAGATGGTGTCCTAGAGCTGAAAGGAGAGGTGGACCCTTAATCTAAGAGCTTTTTCCAAACTATAATTTCTTATCATTAAAATTTGGTTTTCTCTAAGGGACTCTGACTGGGGAAACAAACTCCTTTTAAGAGTAGGCTGCATGCATGCCCAGCAGTAGACAACCAACAGAAGATGAATTTAGTGGCATCTTCCGAGTTTCCCTGCCTCATTATGTCAGGTCAAGGCTATTACCATCATTGTTATCATCATCATCATCATCATCATCATCATCATCATCATAACCATCATCATCACCATTATTATTTAATTTTATCTTACTTTTTATTTTCATTTTTGTTTTCTTTTATATATATATATTCTCTCTTTTTAACCAATAAGTCCTTCAAGTGTATTTTATAGTTTCCAGTTTAGTGTGTTTTGGGGATCCCCAAGTGTGTGAACAAGTAGGTTTCTGCATCTGTATCTGTTCCTTGTGCCTTATTTTGGACTCTTTTCCTTCTGTTTCTTTGTTTTGTCCTATTCCGATGTGTAGTTTTTGTTCTATGTTATTATACTGTATTACATTATATTCTGTTATAATCTCTTGGAAGCCTGTTTGTTTCCTAATGAAAGACAGAAAGGAGGTAGATCTGGGTGGGAGGGGAGGCTGGTATGAACTGGAAGGAGTAGATGGAGGGGAAACTGGAATATTTTATGTAAGACAAATAAGTCCAATTTTCAGTAAAATAAAAAATGTTCAGTGAATATTCTGCTGCTCACACACAAAAAGTGTTGGTATATTTCACAGCACTATTTTTTTCTTTTGATAAAATATCCTATTGATTTTCTTTAGG
Source organism: Dicrostonyx torquatus (assembly GCA_028555095.1). Taxonomy (NCBI): domain Eukaryota; kingdom Metazoa; phylum Chordata; class Mammalia; order Rodentia; family Cricetidae; genus Dicrostonyx; species Dicrostonyx torquatus. The sequence goes on along the minus strand of JAQHUG010000154.1, from coordinate 4,611,376 downwards.
GATATATTATATAAACAGCAAAAGAACAAAGTAGATACAAGAATTACTATGGGGATCAATTAATAGATAGTATCAATGTGAACGGCAGAACCTAACACAACTAAATTTCACTTCTTTAGCTGATAAGGTTTTGCATCCTATGGAGCCCAGATCTGGAATTAATTACTGGCTTCTGCCTTATAAGCATTCCTCCTCCTGTGTCAGGTGCAACACATCAGCCTCTAGCACCCCTCTAGCACCCTAACTCCGTAAGAGAGCCGAGCACCTTAGTCTTTTTCTTGTCTTAGGAACTGCACAAATGAATTTAGCACTTTCTCCTTTCTCTGGTTTGAATGGTTTAAAAATGTCCTTTTCCTTCACTGGTCTCCATACAATTGGAATCCTGTCTGTCCCGCTGAGAAACCTGAATGATTTTTCAAAGCAGCCTCTTGTTAGTTCATGAAATGGAGCGTGCGCTTCACGATCTGCGGGCCCCACGCACCACCTCGCTGTGTGAGACTTCAGATGACTAGGATTTCTGTTTTCATTTCTGACCTTGTCTGAATCCTGTTCCTCTAGATAATCCCAGCTGCTTCTCTGCTAGTTTTCAAAGTAAGGCTGTGGAGCTTATATCAAAAACCTGGGGTCCATTTCTCTCTCTCTCTCTCTTTTTTTTTCTTAATTTCTCCACATTGTTCTTCAGGGTAATTAAAAGGTCACTGTGTAATTATTTGTGAGAACTGGGCGTTCTGTTTGTTTTTTCCACTTTTTAGTTTCTACATATGATTGACACAGTGCTCTATTAGATGACGGAGAATCTGGGCTTTGGTGCAAATCCATGGGTTTGTTCATAGAACAGACTGTTTCATCCTTACAAACAAAGCTTCACCTAACAAGCTATTTTTATTAAATTTATAGCCTTTTCAAACACACGTATCTTGCTCTTTTAGCACATATTTATGTAAAGTAAATGAATGGACACATGATTGTTCTACATTAGAAAAATTAGGAATTTGAAAGTAACATTCACCCAGGTATAAGCAGGCGTTTGATGTGGATGGGATTCCTCTTTGTAAGCTATGAATATGTTTTATTACCATTGGTTAATAAAAAAAAAGCTGTTCCAGCCTATAGCAGAGCAGAATATAGCCAGGTTGGAAGAGACGTGGAGAGAAAGTAGGCAGAGTCAGAGAGACGCCATGTCGCTGCCGAAGGAGACAGATGCCGGATCCTTACCAGTAAGTTACAACCTCGTGCTGATACATAGATTAATACAAATGGGTCAATTCAAGATGTAAAAGCTACCTAGATATATGCCTGAGTCATTGGCCAAACAATGTTGTAATTAATATAGTTTCTGTGTGATTATTCAAATCTGAGCAGTTGGGAAACAACCAAGCAGCCTCCATCTACAGATATTTGAGGTTGGCTCTTTTTAGATCTAAAGTCAGAAGTAGCTTCATGGTGGAGGGAGAAGAAAGACCCAGGAGAGTGGTTGTCAAACTTACCCTAAACTGACTCCCCGGGAAATACTTACCCTCTCATTTCAGTGGGATTTGTGACTAGGTGCATATGCGCTGCATCAAAGGCCCCGACATTATAGAGCAGAAAGGCTCTGCTCATCTCTTTACTCTTGATTCCATGGGAAACGAGTACAAAAGTCTTGCTAAAAAAAATAAAAACCCATGTTTCCCCATATGAATCTATTTAAAATTTAAATATGACAGCCTCTGTACTTCACTTCACCACCAATACTTAGTGGGTAAAGTGAAGGGAAGGCTTGAGATCTTCGTGACATCTTAACTTCATAGTCAGTGGGAGCACATGCCCCAAGGCCGTGCTGTCAGCCAGAATCTATTGCTTTGGTCAGATGTTTTATTAGACTTTCCTAAGCTGTTCCACACTTCACAAAAACATAGCTTGAGAACCAAATTATGATACCATTCATATTTTTATCACAGTCCTCTGGGCTACTTCTTACAACACACTGTGAATTTCAGTTCTATGAGGTGAACTTCCGCATTTCTTCCCAATACCAGATGAAATTCATCATGAAAGATGCAGCAAAACTCTTATGGTTACCATATCTGAGTTGGTGCTTTTGGGAAGTGGCTGCCTGGGCTGGTAACATACACATCTTTTCTCCAGCCATCATGGTCTGGAAGACTACACCTCAAGAATCACCTCCATTTCTCCACTTCAGGAATTCATCTCAGACAACCTTGTTTAGATGATTTGACGCATTATCATCTTGAAGGATAACTCCCATCATCTGAGTGACAACTCTGGGAGTCAATTTGCTTCTCAGTGCTGCAATAGGGACTTTGTTTTCTTCACGTTATCCGACACTCGCATGGGCTCATAGTTTAAGAAGTTGTTTTTGAGGTCATGCAGCTAAAAGAAGGGATGCCATGTTCTACTAGCCAGTGGTTCAGGAAGGAAGGTATCTATCTCTTCACTTGTCAGTGTTCGTGACTTGTTCTGCTTGTACAAGGAGTCTTAGCGGGCAAAGACAACAGAGCAAATGAGCCCTGTTTACAGGCACCTTAACTTGCAAGGTGTATGAATGCCAGGAAAAGAATGACACAATTCCATGATGAAGCTCTCACTTACTGAACAATTATAATTTTTAGTGTTTTTGATAGATTTCAGACCTTTGAAGAATTTTAAAGTAATAATATTAGAAGTTTGCAATATGAATGGCTTTATTGCTTAAACTAACTTTATAGGTAAGCATGGTTTTAAAAATTTTCCAGTCTTCTATATCCCAATGATGATTTAAGCAATGCGACTTCCCAGGAAAGACTTTTCTTACGGATTTGCATCTGTGGCCAATTTGGGCATGGTTTGGACTTGACTGTTGGCTATAAGTACTAAGGAGGCACATTCTTCCCCTGACTGCTTTGGAGAATTAAGCCTTCAAAAGTTCTTTTAAGCTAAATTTTCAACGCTAATTCATAATAATGAACACAACTGATACATAGGACACTCTCCTGCTTCAGGCTAGGGGGTGCCAATAGCTTACTGCACAGTTTAGAGTTCACCATTACAATGGTATCATTTAAAGTGAAAGGTGTGCATTTTTTTTACAGTCAAAACTTAACCCCCACCTCAAGTTTACCTTTGTGTTGGTAGATTAATCCAATGTGTACTTTGATTAAGAAATTAACTCTCTGCGGATTATTTATTATGTATGTACACATATTTAATGTTTCAAAAATAAAATATGAGAAATAATATCTGTTGTGCATTATGAACATGTCCTGTGAGTTGCTTAGAGAAGTAGCTCTGTTGTCAATAGGAATTTGCATTAGGCTTTGGAACTGAAAAGCAGGGTGGTTAAATTATGTTATTATTTTCACAGTACACTACTATATCCATCCTCACCAGTTGAGAGTAGCCCCAACCATCATTTTGAAATTTAGGCAAATAACACCATATGCTCAGTATTGAAGCCTTTTGGTCTAAATATAGCACCATGGTTATGATGACTGTGAATGCAGACCTTCTATTTGTAGACTAGGAAAGGGCTGGAGCAGCGGCTGGATCGATTAAGTGCTTGCCTTGCAGACTCAAGGACCAGAGTCAAACATGGTAGTATCTGCTTGTAATCCCAGTGATGGGTTAGTGGAGGTGTTTAGACCCCTGGGGCTCACTGGCCAGCCAGTCTTGCACACATGGCAAATTCTGTCTCAGAAAGCTGTATGATGGCTGGGGGACAGAGACTTTGAAGGTTTGTCTTCTGGCATCTCCATGCGTGTACGCACTCACCCATGAGTATGAATGCACAAACACACACTTAATAAGGGAATAACTCAGAAAGTGTTTTTCCAGAGATACTTATACATGACTAAAATAAATAAAAGGCAAAAGAGAGCATTTGCATGTTTGTTCAAGGGAAGTAATAGGGAATGACAAGATGGATCCTCTGCTTTCAGGAGGAATGCTTTATTTTGTGGGTGCAAGCACCAAAGATTAGGTTGCCCAGTGAGGAAGTACAGAGAACCCACAGTGGTAGGGAAAGTCAGTGATTTGCATTCCTTTCTAAACCTCCACACAACTGCACTTTGAGAAATTTTTGGCTGTTTTACATGGCTTTGTCTTATTAACTCTGAACTAATTCCACACTGAAAACAGTTTAGGTGCGATCACAGACTCTCCTCTGTAGACAGAATGCATCGTTAACACTCTGTAGTCTAGGAATGTCTAAATAAGTGAGGATTGAGATGCCCTTATTGGATACAGCCTGTGGTCACATTCAGGGTCCCATCAACTGAGTTTCCAGGCAGGGCTGCTCAGTCTAGAGGTCAGGACACATTTCCCAAGCACCTTTCTTTCCTGGCTTTTCTGAGCCTTCTGTTCTATTATTAAGGCCACACATGTGCCTTTTCTGCACTTCTTAAGGAGTATAGGATGACATTCTTCAGACAACTTCCAAGACCACCTTAAATTGACTTCTTAAAAAGACTCTAAAAAGAACCAAATCTGATCCATCTTCCTCTATCTTCTCTAGTCTTCTTCTTCTACTAAGCTTTTAGTGACTGGAAACCAAATGACCTATCTTATGTACCCCTGCTTTTTGCACAGCAGGTAGAGGACCGCTCTGGAGAGAAACAGGCAGTCGTCACTGCCATATGCTAAGGCAATCCTGGTCCTCAGCTGACTTTGTGGGCCGACCGAACTCATGCTCAGAGAATTCCGCAACTGTACCATTAAGTGATCTGTTTTTCTCAAAGGATTATAGGTTATCACGAGCATAAATTGTCAGCGTTGTGGTTTTTTTTTTTTTTTTTTTTTTTTTTAGTGAATCTGTTAGCAAAAAACATGAGCTTGGACAGTAAGGGCATTATGAAAGTCAGGGTTGCCTAACAAACGTGGCTGGCTGTACTTTTCCTTGCAGAAAGTAATTATCATTGATTGCAAGGACAAGAGGATAAACTCTATATAAATATATGTATGTGTATATGTATATATATACATACATGTGAACACCAAATACATATAGACATCATAAATATATATATAATTCAAGAAAAACATATTTGTTTTTGTGCATGATTTACCTGGTTATCATCTCATTTAATCTCCACCACCTCCCATGTTTAGCATCTAGGTTGAGAATTGATTCAGAGCTGCCGAGAACTATCCCTCCACAGTCTTTGCTGTGTTAGAAAGCGTCTCTTCTGGCTAGATAGAGTGCTCTAAATGGAAAAATCCTGCCATCTAGATGGTGCTACATTCTGAAGGCATTTACGTCTTTTGTTGGCCTCTGGGGGCAGAAATCAGCATTTTTAACTGTCCAGAGGATTTGTTTGAGGTTGTTGGTGTCACAATGATTTGTGGTCCCTATTAAAATGACATTTGCTGATGACATGATCCGGCGCGTTGTATCAGTTCATCTCAGCGTGAAGACGCGCTGATCTTTTCATCACGGCCACACAGGTAATCTAGTAACCTGCAGCTCTAATGTGATCAGCTACATCGCTATCGCCAGCATTTGCATAAGTGCTGTGCAGAGATGGACTGACTTTCTAATTCAAAGTCACATCAAGGGAAAATAGCTGTTGCGGCATGATTTATCCCTTTATTGACTAAATGAAATTATTCAGATCCTGAAGTATGCTCTCTTTCCTTCAGCACCAGAAATTCTAGTGGCTTCTCCTTATTCTACTTCTTCATATTAAGCACCCCACACTGGCATGCATGCCTATGTGTGTGTGCGTGTGTGCATGCACATCCAACCACATTACATTTGCACTCACACTACCTGTATACACACACGTGTATAACCACAATAGACTTTTGCACAGTACGGGATGCCTTTTAATGTGTTTAACTAGTCTTTAGTATTTCTGCTCCCAAATAGACAATCGATGAACATGGACTCATTAAGCAAATAGATAACTATTGTAGATCTCACACTCTTTGTGTTTACATAGAGGACCAGCAAAAAGGAACTTTCCTTTCCTATCAACTATTCACAGGGGCAGAGGCAGCAAAGAGAAAGGGAGCATAGATTTGTTTGAGGCACACATAGCTTTAGAAGGTGTCACTTGTCACAAAAGGAACACGGCCATATTGACAGGAGGCATCTCCCTGCAGTAGTGACTACATTTCATGTTCCCTCTTGAGCACCATGGGTGGATAAACATATTTTTTAAACCTATCAAAGAAAACAAAAATGAATAAAAATCATTCTTGGGTCAGTTTTTAAAGGTCCCTTTTATGAAATTCCCCGGTTTTCTGTAGTGGCTATTCTAAATGGGGAAGCCCTAAACGTGGGTACTGACACTTTCAAGATGGCCACGTGTTAAAGGAGCAAGAAGGCAGCTTTCTCCCCAGGTATTTTACTTTATCCCATGCGAAAATAGCAGGCTGAGGACATTTCATAACACAGCCTGTTTTCATGGTTCACATTATAGACCAGCAGGGTTTGGATATCTTGGACCAGGCCCAAGTTTCTGTATCTGCCCGCCTTTGCCCATCAATATTTGAAATCCGTCAGTTCCCAACACTGAGTCCTTGTGATGACAGACAGCACACTGGATATGAGACTGTAAAAACAATGTCCACCTGGCTCAGTAAACCCATCACCTAGCTCCTGGCCAGTCACACGGCCAGTCCTGAGGATGCTGGGTGATAAATCAGAAACTGCAGTTTAAGGAGAAAGAAATACCTAGTTTTATTTTTAAGCAACAGACACCTCAAGCCACCTTTCAAAAACGACTGTTGTTCTCTCCCGTCTTCATAAAATAAGTCAACTGCAGTTTGTGGGGGTCTTGATATCACGCTTTGTACTTTTAAAATAACTGTGTGTTATACTACAGCTTTGGACATTGATCTTTCAAATATATGCTGCCGCCCCAAATTGAGATTTCTAGAATTAAATTTATAGGGAATTGTCTGTCCAAGTTTTAATAATGTGATATAAAGAAAAATAAGGCTTTCAAATCATAGACCGATAGAAATTTAATTTAGGCCTCTAGCTTCTGCTCGCAAATGACTCACATCTGTAAGTTGCCACTTATTTATAAATGCCCCACACTTTCAAATAACAGAGGGAAATGTTTTTTTTGCAAAAGTGTGCAAGATAAATAACACTGCAAGACTAATTATTGAGCTGTTCTTATTGACTGAATTAATAGTCCAAAACATTGCACAGAGTGAAAACTTAATGAACAGAGGCAGAGTCATGTAAATAGAAATGTCTTTACAATAACTTAGAATATAATTGAAGAAAAGCTTTTGCCTTGCATCGTTTTTGGAATTTGAAATTGCTTTTATTTTATTTTTTTTAATTCCAGGATCATAGATAGGGATTAGCCATTTTGTAAATATACAAACTCTTAATTGTCTGAGCTTGTCAATGGATTTCATAGCCCGTGGGGATTCAGAGAACCGAGTTTAATAATACTTTTAAACAACGGCCTGGTTCAGTCTGGTGTTTTAGCTGTTTTATAAATAATGAAACAGCAGACGAGTTACGGTAACGTTACTGCAGCTTCCCCAAGTGTGCGGCAGTGATTTTCATGCTAGAAGCGTGACTTGGAACATGTGGCACTTGCCGTCTGCTCTGGGCTAGTGAGTGTTTGAGCCATCCTTGTCGGTCTTCATGGAGACAGGCATCCCGAGACCATCACCACTCTAAGCATTCTCGAATTTAAGAAAAAAAAATTAATATGGCAATTCAAGTGTTCCTTAGTTTTCTGAAATTCCCTCTTTGGGTTGGTGCAGTGTCACTGATTAATCAAAAGAGTTGTCACAAGTGGACTTGCATTTCATGTTCACCGGACTGAATTATTCCTATTCTTTTTGTCATTTGTTATCGGCAATCCTTCTCCAGCAAAGGGAGGGGGGCATATGGGTGATTTCCCAGTGAGAGCCATCCTCTGTGGAGCCTTGGAGTTTGGGAATTTCTTTCCACAACAGGCTTCCACTAGAGGTCTCCCACTAGGTGTGGTGAGCGCCATGCCACCTCACTGTCAGGTCAAGGGCGTTGGAGACACTCAAGGTCGCCTTGTACGGAGGAGCTCACTAACATCTCTCCCTTTCCTCATGCCAGGAGCTACTTTAGTTAAAACCCAGACACACTCATCTAAGTGCTCAGGTCTTATTAGAAAATCAATCTGGAATTTTCTGCATAATTGTTCAGTTCTCCGACAGTGTAGTTATAGGAACAGAGGTGTTTCCTTAGTGAAACTGGTCTCTTTAGTCTTTTTTTATGCAGAGAGAGAGAAAGAGAGAGAGACAGAGAAAGAGAGAGAGACAGAGACACAGAGAGGGGGGTATTAATTCATATAAAGAATTCAAAATATTAAATATCAAAAGAGCAAAGAATTCAATCAATAAATTTATAAATGAATAAAACACACGACCCTCAAAAGAAAAACTACAAAGAGCCAATAAATATAGTTTTAAAATTAAGATCTTTAGCTGTTAGGGAAATGCAGAGGGAAACTACAATGAGATCCCATTCCACCTCAGTCAGAGTGGCTATCACCAGGAAAATAAGAACAAATAAACTAACAAATCAACATCTGAGGAAAAAGGAACATGGCTATACTGTCAGTAGGGATGTAAATTGGGACATTTGCTGTGGAGATCACTATGGAGCTTCCTCAAAAACCTAAGAGAGAAGAACCTAAAAGATGAGTGACCCGCCTGAACCATTCCTGGGTATACACCAGAAGGAATCAAGGTCCCACTAGAGTGCTGCCGGCAGCGCTCCTCACAATAGCCAGGATGAAGAGCCAGACTAGCTGTCCATCAGCAGAGGAATGGGTAAAGAACATGTGGGGTGTATATATATACATATACATGTGGGTATATATATATATATATATATATACCCAAGGAAGTATTACTCGGTGAGACAAAAGGACAAAATACTGTGGTTTACAAGGAAAAGATGAATTATTTTAAAAAAAAAAAAAAGAGGCCGGGCGGTGGTGGCGCACACCTTTAATCCCAGCACTCGGGAGGGATCTCTGTGAGTTCGAGACCAACCTGGTCTACAAGAGCTAGTTCCAGGACAGGCTCCAAAGCCACAGAGAAACCCTGTCACGAAAAACCAAAAAAAAAAAAAAAAGGAAGAAGAAGAAGCCAAACTCAGAAAGACAAGCATCGTGGGGCATCTCTCATATTTGTAGTGTTGGGAAAACAAAGACAACAGTACAAGGAGGGCTGTTAGGCAGGTGAAAGGGACGAAGGGGAGGCGAGGGACAAGAAGGGGCCACAGACAGGGTGAGTGTGATCAAAGCACATTACATAAATGTATGGAAATGTCTTAATGAAACCCTTTACCTTGTTATAGTTAATACCCACTAATAAAATGATGCCAACTGCCGGCATCTAAGAGGGAGGAACCAGGAACGTATAATCCTATCTGATTTCGGGGTTTCATTCAAAAGGCAGGATTGGGCTTCAGAGAGGTTGAATGTTAACAGGGCAACAGCTTAGGATCTACTCAGATAAAAGGGAGCATTATTGAGTTGGCTGGCGGGAGCCCAAAGGAGAATGAACTTTCTTTAGTGCAAATTGCCTCGCCCTTCAACACGGTACCAGCGCTGCAAACGGGACATATTTCTTCTCCAGCTGAAGCCAAAGTATCATATTTACTTTTTCCGAATGTAATGATTAAGCCATTAAGAAGGAAGCTCCTAGACTGGACTGTGTTTGAAGGAAAGACATCAAGAAGGGCCTGGAAATAGCATTTTGTTTCCCAAGTTTCACCAGTCATTCAGTGAACTCCAGCAAGCTGGACAGGCAGACAGTGCCCATCCCCGGGAGGAAGCTGAATTCATATAGCTGGTGGGTTCAGAAAGTCCAGCCCATAATTCCATCTAGACACAGTGCAGCTTCTGCTATAGGAGGCATCACAGACTCCTAGAAACCAAGCTTCACACTTGTATGTCTTAACTGGGAGGTAGGGAAGTCTTGGGTAGGAAAACATTTTCTATGTTTCGCCAGTCTCTAAATGCAGTTTAGCATTTCTGTCTACTGCTAATCAAAACAACACACCGTCCCCGTGCGAGCCTTGATCTTGGATTTGGCAACAGGTTCGGCGGTTATTTTTCTAGCCTGCCTTCATTGTTCGACATCACTCTCAATAGTGTTTAAACTCATTGTCTCTCTGAAATGATTGGAGCTGGAGCTTGCGCTAGCTAGATTTTGTTAATGATCAGAAACACAGTATTATTGTACCACAAGTTTATTTTTGCATATTTATGATGACTTTATTTTAATATAATTGTATTTTTGTAGCACTAGACACATTTCATTGTTTTTGAGAATGAATTCATGAAATTTTCACACTGTCAGTGGGGACCATGGCACAAAACAGAGTGTTTAATACCTTTGAAAAAGGTTCTGTTGATGAGAAGAGCTTTTATGTGTGGTTCAGTTTGTGTGTGTGTGTGTCTTGATAGATTCTGTGGTAGACACTAGGGATACAAATATGAATTGCTGTATTATTACTGACTTTAAAAGGCCTGGCAAAGCGTTAGATAATTATATACCAACAACAATGACTGTGCCAACTATTCATGCTAAGCAGTTTATATGCATCGTAACTTTTTATCTCCTCTTTATAGACAAGGAAGCTATGGTACAAAGAAGTAAATGGCTGGATCAGGTAGTTGGTGCCACTTGGGTTTGTGCCGAGGAGGTGGCACTCAGGGTCTGTGTGCTGAACCACTGGGCTGACCCATTGTTCACATTGGAATAAACACATGTGCACGTGTAAATGTTCTCCAGGAGTGAAAAGGGCCTGGAACCAGCCTGACAAGTGCAAGAGGAGAGGGTCTTTGGGTGTAACTTCCTTGAGTTGTCCCAGATAAGGTTAGCAGACTAGCCACTCCCTGTTAGGCAAAGGAAGGAGGTCCTTAGAGTCCTCTGAAGGGCAGGGACACACGCCATGAGTAATGGAGCCATTCCAACAAATTTTTACTGAGTATGTTGTAGGAATAGCAAGGGGAGCAGTTGGGTCTAGAAGGTAGGTTAGCGTAGACAGTAGGCATGACAAGGAGAGCAAGTGTGTGTGTGTGTGTGTGTGTGTGTGTGTGTGTGTGTGGTTTTTACCAGAACATTCCCTAGAGCCCATGCTGCCACCATCTTGGACTTCCAGCCTTCTGAACTGTACATCTCATTCTGTTATGGCAGTTCAAGCTGAGACAGACGCCACCTGGGCACCACCTTGTGCTCATCAGTACCTCTGTGCCATCTTAATTAATTCTCCTCACAAGTCCTCCCTAATTTACAAGCCCAGATTGGGGTGTGGTGAAGTTTAGGACCTGGGTGCAGGTAAAGGCTGAGTTGCTGAATTAACCTGGGAAATGTGTCTCCAAAGATTTTACCCTTAACCCATACAATATGATTTGCTGGCTCCTGGACTTGAGTCTGTGTGTCCTCCTTCCCAGCAAAGGCTCTGCCCTATAGGCCAGTTATCTTGTCCTATTCATCCACGCCCATTATCACCCATGCTGATGATTGGCGTGCCTTATCCTTTCCCCTCCAGTATGGTTCCACTCACTGTGAGCAGCCACAGCATCACAGGGAACTAAACCTTCAGCCCAAGGTGTTCTCAGACTACACAGCCACAATGATACAGATCAGCCTAGTAATGGAGCCACTGGTGTGGGCTTTCCCTTCTGTTTTGGTATAGAACATTCCATTTATGGTACTGTGTACTCTGTCATACTGACATAAACTCTCTTACTTATGTCTTTCCTTCATCTTTGAAACAACTGGGAAAAAGTCATCCTTTGGGTTTCCTTCCGTACCCAGCTCAGAGCTGAATGTTGAATCTACAAGGATGCTAACAGAGCCTTGCCTCCACACAGGGCTACTCCGTATCTCTATGGCCCAAGACAGTGTATAGAACTGCATGGCAACAGCTTCAGAAGTGATGTTGAGGATGTCCAGGGCGGCATGTGCTCTGAGACGTCACTGATTCATAAATTGGAATTACACGACTTCTATGGAGACCTTCATACTTTACTCAAACAGCTTCTAAAATATTCAAAACTAAAAACTGACTAAATACTTTGGAAAGAAACTGGTTCTTTAAAAATAAAATTTATATCCTTTTATTTTAAGAAGTTTTTTTTCTTGTTTTCTTGTTTGTTCTTTTTTTTATTGTCGTCGTTGTCATTGTTTTTTATTTTCTTTCTTTCTTTTTTTTGGTGTTTGTGTACATGCATTATGGGTTGTCTTGAAAGAGCAGCCAGGGCTCTTCATCACTGAGCCACCTCTTCAATTCTTACTGAGAGCTAAGATATCAGAGGCGGATTAGCTCCCCCAGCCTGTAGGGACTGTCATTTGCTAATCACTTGCCACATTTCGGAGGTGCTGTAAGGATTCTTTAGGCGTCACTCACTCTGTCATTAAAACAGGATGAGGAAGATTCATTTAATTCCCACCTCACAGGTGAGGGAACTGTGTCTCACAGATGTGGAGTAACTTGCCTAAGGCTGTTAGGAGGTAAAGGTGTCATTCAAACCCAATCCATCACGGTACAAAATACATCTGAACTTGACCACAATTCTATGTCCTTCTCCTCCCCATGTTTCAACAATACCCGAACAATTGCTCTGTCTACGGACAATGATGTTCAGATTGTGTACATCTACATACACAATTCTCCTTAAATCCATGATTTTCTTTCCACTTGTAAAGGGAAAGTCATGAATATACAGCTTAAGAAGCTGAAACATTGAAGCCTAACAATTGAGTGCAAACGTATTTCAATTGTGAAATTTGAACAAGTCTTAAGCATTCTTATAAATAGCTGACGAGTTCACTATGAGTTCAGAAATCCTCTCATTCGCTTGAAGTCTTCATTTCTTTGTCTCCAAAGACCCCATCAGTTCCTTTCTTTGTCAAGAAAGTATTCGTGAATACCCCAGCCGAAAACGCTCCTGTTACTTCATCCAGGAAAATTAACACTATAGGAGAAATAAATCAAAAAAAGAGGAGAAATGCATCGCTCACAGCCACCTAATTAAAGTAGCTTGGGAAGCATGTTGTTTTAAGTTTATTACTCCTGGTTGCCTTTCCAAAATGTTGCTTGATGAATATAATCCCCCCTCCGAGATCTACAAACCTACTGATCAGTCATCTTAAATTACACGAGAACATAACATACAGGAATGCTCTCACTGGTTCCCATCGATTAGCAGTTGTGCCGCGCGCGTGCATGTTTACTAAACATGAAAATGATTTCTAAAGTTTGTGGAATTTGAATGTCATCTAAAGGTACTCAAAACGATTCTTGGAAACCTTTACATATCATAGCATGTGGTTTGGGGTAAAAGAGTCGTGTCTTGGACCTCGTGCAATATGGCATATTTAAAGCCATGTGAACAGCTTTAGCAAACACTAGTGGCCCTGGAACAAAGAGTATGTTGAGGAGGCAAGTGTTGAATTATAAGGATGTAATAATTACCTTTCGTGTATGTAAAAAACAATTAAGTTTAGTCATAGTTAACCTCATTCTGGCCCAAGTTATTATCTAATTCCTACATTAACACAATCTTTTCAATAACTGTAAAATATAGACACACTTATTACTTGAGTAGAGTAAGGGACCAGGACACGGGGAGTTTTAAAGGTCCTATTATTGTTACTAAGTCTAGTGAGCCAGGATTGGAGCCCACAAATTGTGCTCCAAAATGTGTGTTTCTAAGCACTAAGCATTCCCCCGTCTCCACCAGAATACCTGGGCATGCAATACAGGTATTAGAAAAGTCCCGGATACAGAAGTTTGCTGAAGTTTCAGGGAAACTATTGTATAGTGAAAGGACCTGCCAGATCCTTTCAAAATAGAACAGAGATGTCTCTCTAAATTAGGATGAGACCATACAATGACCTAAGAAGCGGTTGTTCTAAAAATCTACATCAAAAGACCTTTGATCAAAGTTATCCATGTAATATTCAGGAGGAAAAATCGAGAAGTCATACATTATTGCTGATCGAGAAGGAGAAGTGAGAGCTGGGAAATAAAGATGTAGAAGGAGCATGCCTGTCGTGTGAGAACCTATGAGGGTACATACCTTGCCTTCTGACAGGTCAGGGAGAAGCCTGTGAGAAGAGCGAATTTTTGAGTACCAGGCTCTTTCTCAAGGTAGTTTACAATACAAACAAACTGATACCCACAAAAAAGGGAAAGAAAAGTCAGGGCGCTGGAGGACCGGCTGAGGAATGAAGTCCTTGTATGCAGATAGCTGGCTATGTCCTCAGGCGACTTTTTCTTTTAAAACTTTCTTATGTTTATGGATGTTTTATCTGCATGTGCATCTGTGTACCGTGTTTGTGTCTGGTGCTCTTGGAGATCAGATGAGGTGGTAGATCTGATAGGTAGGTTCTGGAAATCTAACCTAGGTCTTTGACAAAAGCAATGAATGTTTGGAACCTCTGAGCCAACTTTCCAGCCCCATGTGGCCGTGTTATGACTTCTGTGTATCCTTGGTACCTCTCTTTGAGACAATTCCCTCTTTATAAAGGTAGCAGTCAAATTGCATTACAAGCTACCGAAGTGACACTTAATGTACACTACCCATTTAAAAGCCCCATCTCCAAATAGAGCCCCACTCTGAGATCTATTATGAAGTGGCACCATTCAGCCAATAAGTGAGAGCTTATAGTCTTATCTTAAACAGGCGACAAATCCCCACGGAAGATGAAGAATCACAATTATGGAAGAAAAAAAAACAGTTTGTTCTTTTGTATCAAATTTCTTACAAAATAGTATCAAGTAGCACTTTACCATGTTGTACATAAATATAGATAATTGATTATGATGTTATTGAGTTATAAGAGAATTTATGTGATGATAGATAAGATGTTCTGAGTGCTTTTGAAAATGATACCAGCCCCCTCAAACATCTACACCACGTCACCATTGTTATTCTTTTGTTCCGTGACAAATTCATTTCCTTTTCCATTCCATTTTTTCTTCCTTCCTTCCTTCCTTCCTTCCTTCTTTCCTTCCTTCCTTTTTGTTTTCTTCCCATTGTTTGCTTTTGTTTTTTGAAGACGGGATCATTTCAGCTTCTTACTGAGTTAGTACTTGCTATATAGCTAAGGACAACCTTGAATTTTAATCCTCCACTACCTGTCCTGTGCTGTTTTTATAATCATGTACTGTGCTTAGCTTATGTGGTTCTGGGGATGACACAAGGGTTCTGTAACATATGCACCAATGGAGTTGTATATATCCCCAGTCCCTTGCAGACATACTTTCTAAGATCAAGGGGAACAATTCTGTCTTGGAAAAGGCCAAATTGTGGAGATTTTTTAACTTCCTATGGCTCATGGTCTTTGTCACAAATATTCCATTCTCTCATTATAATATAAGAATAAAAATTCATAAATGAATGAGTATGACTGTGCATCAATAAAATCCTTATTCATGGATGCTGATAGTTGAATTTTACATAATTTTCATGTCACAATGTACCATTTGCCCTTTGTGTTTTTCCTCAGCCATTTGCAACTATCTAAAAACATCCTTATTTCTTACACTATGTGGAAAGAGAGTGGGACAAACTTGGTTTACAGTAAAGCTTTCCTATTTCGTCTCTAGGAGAAAATGATGCTAGGGACTTCAGAGCTGTTTCTGGGGCAAGAATATCGTGATGCAGTAGAAACGCCCATTCTGATGTCCTGCATTCAAAGTATTGCTCGAGAGCAGTGGTTCTTAACTTTCCTAATGCTACGACCCTTTAATAGAGCTCCTCCTGCTCTGATGCCCAAACATAAGCTATTTCACTGATACTTCATAACTATAATTGTGTTACTACTAAGAACTGTAATGTAGATATATGATATGCAGGGTATCTGATATATGACCCCCATGAAAGGGTTATTCAACCCCAAAGGGGTTGTGACTCACAGGTTGAGAACGGCTGCTCTAGAGGCTATAGGCAAAGGAGTGAACAAAGCAGTTTTTTGCCCCCAGAGAGAATATACTTGCTTGATTTTGATAGTTAGGCAAAAAAAGTAATAAAAATTTGCTGAGCGGACGCCACACATATGTGGGTTCCTTCCTCCTCCTTGTTGGTGGGTGATCAGATGCACACCTGGTCCAGTCTCTGATAGGAGCAGTGCTTTGATGTTTGGGAATATGGAAATTCCCCTTCCCCTCAAGAAGTCACATAGCCATTAAAGGGCATCCCATGATGTTCCTGCCCTAGCTGAGCATCTTATGGAATAGAAGAGCCATCTTTTTTCAGGAATGTGCTTCCTGAGAGACTACCTATGCTTCAGTAGATCGTGCACACGAATGCACATACAGGCAGCACTAAGTGGACTCAGTGTGTGTGTGTGTGTGTGTGTGTGTGTATGTGTGTGTGTGTGTGTGAGAGAGAGAGAGAGAGAGAGAGAGAGAGAGAGAGAGAGAGAGAGAGACTTAAAGTTGGGAAGGGAAAGTGGTGTGTGCATGAGGAAGAAATGGAATTTGAGGAGCTAGAGGATGGATTTGATTAGAACACATTATACGCATCCATGATATTTTTTAATCTTTTAAAATCAAGAGATAGGTCAAGGTATGGTCTCTTTATTTCCGAAGTCCGCATCTATTGCCTTAAGTTGTTCTGCCACGGTAAAGAGATAAACACTGCACTGCTCTTTGAAGATGCGCAAAAGTTGAGGTCAAATGCAAGTCCACTTCATCCTGTACTCCTCCTGCTGGGCATTCTTTCATAGTGCCATTTAGAATGAGATTTGAAAATTTGATTACATCTAATCAAAATATTTCCCCAACATTATTCTCATGTATCAAGTTGGCCTTACTTTCTTTTGGGTTAACTTCATGACATTCCTTTGTCTCTTGACTTCTTGCCTTTCTCCAGTCACCAATATCAACACCGAGAGCTTTCTTAGGGCCACATATAATCTTCTGAGCCAGCCTATGGAAAGGAAACCCTTGGGTTGGATTTCTGTTCAACAAACAAGGAAGTCAGTCACCAGGAAGAAGCTTTGCTATAGCTGAGAAGCAAAACAGGTAATCCTAAATCTGTATAAAATTGGGAGCTATGTGACAAAATCAGAGAGCTCATTGAGGTCCTGATTTCAAATATGCCTGGAGTTATGAAATTGCTCTTCATTTCCCTCACCTAAAGTCTTCCCCATTAGTAAAGGGACATTTTCTTCAACCTTCAGCAAGACAACCATTGTCTACTTTTGCTAGCCAAACCCCTGAGTCTAGTGGACAGACTGTCAATTTGGACAATCCAGCTATAAATCGGTTCATTTCCAATGGCCCTTTCTAAGGACTAGATAGAATATGAGTTGGGTTTTGAAAGGAAAAGGTATGAAGACACTAAAATATCTCTGGGGTTATTGGATAATTAAATAATTAACAGTATATGAAACTTAAAGCAGGGCCCAGTAGAGTGGCTGTGTTCAGTACATAACTGTAGATGATATTCTTAGCGGTTCTAGGCTGGGAAGCTCTGGCGGGAACCAGTTGCCCAATGGTAAATTATTTATGAGGGCTGGTTGTGTGGACTGCCCCAGATGTGCAAGAACATCTCATAGATAGCTAAGTCCACAGAGGTTTCTTGGGAAGTTTGGAGGTAGGGCTACAGGGAGTTGGTGTCCGTTGTAGGGTGCAAACCACCAGCATGTCTGTTCCCACAGTGAGGGCAAGTCAGCTGGAATGACCCACGTTCCATTTGACCTTCATTTTGCTAATCTGGGCTCGGTCAGTATTTCACTTTGTTTTTAACCTCTTTTCTTCATTACCCTTGAGGCAAAATGAATATGATGTCTTCTTGCCTCCAAATACCCATGACTTAGCCCTCCCCCAGAACTACGGATACCTTATTTGACAAGGCAAAGAAGCTATGCAGAAGACATTAAGGACCATACAATTGAGAGTCTTGTGTTAGTCAGCTGTCTGTTGCTGTGACGAAAGACCTGAGACAACTGAGCAAGGCTTCACTTCACTCACTGGTTTAGAGGCTTCGTTCTAAGGCCAACTGTTTCCATTGTCTTGGGTTTGGATGAGTGAAGAACATCTTAGAAACAGGATCCTGTCATAGAGAGGCTCAAACAACAGGACAGGAACACCCTTCAAAGGTACAATCCCAGTGGCTTGGACCAAGCTTTCAACCCACAAATCCTCAGGGAACAGTCCAGATCAAAACTATCACATTCTGGATCACTCAGGTGAAAGCAATCTATGGGCAGGGACTCTTCAGAAGGAGCAGGTGGCCTCTGGCAGAGAAGGGACTGACCTGGCAGAAGCAGAGGCAGAGGGGATATGAAGACACTGGCCAAGGATACAGTGATTCTCTTGACAGAAGACAACCATGGGCAGCTTTTGGAAGTCAGGAGAGGAGAGGAAGTGAGATTTTGCCTAGAGCCCAGGGAAGAAGTACATATTTACAGATAATTTAAAGTTTCTGAACCTTAGAACTAAGTGAATACACTATTATAATTTTGGGTAATTTATCTCAGTAAAATTAGGCAGGGAATTCACCCCTTGACTGAAAATCTCCTTTCTTACTAATGCCTTTTCTCACTAGATACCTTTATTTGATGCCAAAATATGATTAAGGTATAAACAGGGTTAAATAAGATATTTATATGTGTATTACATAAATATTTATGACTTTATACTTTAATAAGTATATGAAGAAGATACCTGTCTTAAAACCTATAACCAGCTGTGTGGTGGTGGTGCATGCTTTTAATCCCAGCACTAAGGAGGCAGAAGCAGGCAGATCTCTGTGAGTTCGAGGTCAGCCTGATCTACAAAAACTAGTTCCAAGACAGCCAGGACTATGACACAGAGAAACCCTGTCTTGTAAAACCAAAAGAGAAACAAAAAAATTAAACCTATAACCAAGTTTTAAGCAGGGTTACATGCCAAATAATTCTTTAATATCGTTCAGGTAACTTTGTGACTATCCATCATGGCTAAACTGAGTGAGTATTATGAACAATTCTCGGAGTCTAAGAGCCTATAGTCCCCTCTAAGTACCAAATATCCTTTCTCTCAATAGGCTAATTTTCCAAGTAGCAGGGCTTCAGATTTGTCTGCAATGCAGTGGACCTCCTGTTACTTAGGACCACGCCTAAAGGAATGTTTCCCATGAGCCCATTTGGCATGTTATCAGGAAATTTCCACTGTGCTTGTTCACCCCCTAGTCATACTCCTTGGGAAACCCCTCACTGCTGTGGTCCAGGTGACTCTGACTTTGATAGATGCTGCCAACACTTCCTCTGCATCAGGTACTCTGATATCACAGTGTGTGAGCAGGGTTCAGAGTGACCTTTGCTCTACTACACTCTGACAAAAGGCCCCACAGAAGCTCACCTAATGCCTGGCTCCACAGGAAGTCTCTGAATAACTGTTAATTTGCTCTCTGATTTTCCCTCACTATACAGAATCTGAGCACTGCCCCCCTCTTAAAACCTCACCACCCAACCTTTTTTTTTTTTTGCCTCCAAGTGACACAGCAAGGTCTTGTGCATATGAGTGGATTAAGATAGACAGTATTTGTGTTTGACAGGAAGAAATGTCTCTCTAGACTGGATGGAGAAAGAGAGAGAGAGAGGGAGGGAGGGAGGAAGGGGGAAAGAGTTACTCTTGAATAGTGAGGTACTGACCTACGCTTACATCCTCACTGTTGAGGTCTGGGACAAGGTTCCGGAGTATATTACTCTTGGAGTTTCTAGTATACCTCCTGACTTGTGTGCTCTCTGTCCTGTTGATACCTGACCCCAACTCATTAGGAAACAGAAGAGTTCCTGTTTAATAACTCACAGCCCTCCTTGGGGTTGTCTGAAAAAAGTATTCACATTGAGGCATGCTTCTCTTCTGACCCAGTATTCCTCTTCTAGTTTTAGTAAAGGGGAAACCTCTCATCACGTTGCTATTTATTGAGGCCCGTGCTGGTTTCTGTCATGTATTTAGCTAATCCAACTGTTCTGAAGACAAGCCAGCCTCCCTTTGCATCTATATTTTTATACGTCCCCAATATGGCATCAAGAAACTTAGGAACTGAGAATCTGTTTCTCGGAGGCACATCTCACAGGGACTTGGGTTGGCATAAAGAATTGATTTGAGCTTGAAGTTGAAAGTAGCCTGTTATAGTTTAGTGATTATCGTGGAAGTCTTGATAGAGTTGAGATGGAACTCCCTGGCTAGAGAGAAATGTGATTATATCTAGAATTTACTATCACTTGTGGTGGCACATGCCAGTAGTATATGATGAAGAGGCAGAGGCAGGAGGATGGTAATTACATCCCACTGAACAGGTTCCTATGGTAGATGAGGTTAGGCCTTGCAGACAATTGTTATGGCAAGAAGGAAATAGTTCCTTCTCTGCTTTGTTTTTCAAACTGTTAGTAGTTCTCCTACCTTGCGACTCTACCTTTTTGGAAAGATGAAACATGAAGAGAACATAAATTAAAAAGCAAACTTTAGGATGGTATTCTCAGGTATAACAAATGATGGAGACAGATATTTGTCTTTTGAGATTTAATTTTCTGTAAGTTTTTATTTCTTTCATAAAGGTTTATTTTTATTCTAATTATGTGCCCTGTGTGTCTATGTGTTTGTGTGTGTGTGCTCCTGTAAGTGTGGTCCTGGTAGTTCCCAGAAGAGGACGTCCTTACCTGGAGCTGGAGTAACAGGAGGTTGTGAGACGCCTGATATGGATTCTGGGAACTGAACTCCGGTTCCCTGGAAGAACAGTAAATACTCCTAACTGCCGAGCCATCTCTTCAGCCCCTGATTTCTGCTTTGCATATCTGATATAAAAATAGTCCTCATTTTGCTCCTCACAAAGCAATACCCATAGAAAGAAACGTGTTGCTAAAGCAGGAACGCAGGATCAAGTAGGAGGTGCAGTTCAAGATAATTTAAATTTATTGAATTTGTTGCTTGAATGTATTTACACACTTTAAAATCTTTAAAAATATTGTATAGAAAAAGTACCTGTCATTATTTCTTGTCTATCCATTGGTTTTGTTAAAATGTATTCCCCCTTTTAAAAAATTAACAGCATGGACATGTATGTGGGTGAGACACGTGTACCATGGAGCATGTGTTAAGGTCAGAATGCAACATGCAGGAACTGGTTTTCTCTTTCCACCATGTGGTTCCCAGAAATTGATCTCTTGGCTTGGCAGTAGAAATCTTTTCCCACTGAACCATCTCACTGACCCCATCCATCGTTTTTGCCAGGAAGAGATTTGAGTCCATCCAGTAAAGTGGGCTAGAATCTTTCCGGTTGGTACTCATTCCCAAATTGTTTCAGATAAATGGACAGAATTTTTTCTGCTACTGAGTTTCTCTTCTTGAAAAGTGGTTTTGACTTTTCCCTCTTCATCACGGGAAACTTGTGTTTTTTTCTTCCTGTTCCTCTGTAGCAAACACGAGCATATTCTCCTAATGTGTGGCTTATCAGCAGACTGAAAGTCATTCTTTTCTAGCAATAAGATTTTAAAACATCTGCACTTTATTTCATGAAAATCCTTTTTCAGTCAAGATAAGTAATGAAATAGAAAAGTTCAGATTTCTAGAGATAGTTGTTCAACAATGTAACACTCTATTCTTATATACATGTAACAGTAGGACAGTCTCCCCATGAAATCTGATCCAAGCCTCTAAGGTCATTGTGGATCTATAATTTTAGTCCTCAATTATTTTTTTAATTGAAAAATTTAGGATTGAAGAGTTACAGCCGTCATGGAGAGGACTGATCATAGCAGATGTCAAGATTCAAGCAAATTTGAAAGAGACTCTTACAAATAAGCTGAGGAGCTCATGACCTAGGAGACAGAGGCAGAGCTGTTTAATCTCTTCAGGACTTTTATCAAAAAAGAGTGAGGCCATTTCCCTTACAGCGGAGGTTTGGGGATGTTCCTAGGAGCAGAATAGAAGGGATTTTTTTCTTCCTCTTTAAATTCAGCTATGTGGAAAGTCAGTGATCAAATGTATGGGAGAAGTTCAAGTGTGCACATCCTAGAGGTCACAAGAACATGTCACTCTCCTCTTGAGACAGGATCTGGCTATCACATTCCTAGCAGACTCTAACTCAGCGGTTCTCAACCTGTGGGTTGTGACCCCTGTGGCAAGCTTCTATCTCCAAAAATATTTACATTAGATTCATAACAGTAGCAAAATTACAGTTATGAAGTAGCAAGGAAAATAATTTTATGGTTGGGGGTCACCACAGCATGAGGAACTATACTAAAGGGTCCCAGCCTTAGGAAGGTTGAGAACCACGCTCTAATTCATTGTCAAGAACCCTAGGGTTCTGCCGATCTACAACTTCTTCCTCTTGTGCCCTCAGCATGTCCTCCATACTCATCCCCCTTTCAGGTTTCCATACCTACAGGTCGTCTCATAAATTTGCTGAAACATCTCCACTCAGAGAGCTCCCTTCCTCATTTATCGCAAGGATTTTGACTCTTCCCATTAGGATGCGAGTACCAGCAGAAGCTTCTGTTGGCTCTGCTGTCATACCTGGCAGGAGACTGTCAGTGATTAGAAAGGTGATCATCCAATATGAGTCCGGTGACTTCTAAGACATGTTCCTTGTTTATCCCTCAAGTTTACAAATTACTCTGACCTCACTGGTCCTGCCAAGGTTAGTCAGCAGCAGTCAAAAGGTATGTCTTTGTCAAGGGGTCCAGACTGTCAGCATTTCTCTGTTGTCTTACAATCAGCATTTTATACATTAGCCTTTGCCTTTCATATCATCTTTTGATTTTTACCGTTTTGATCTGCTCGATGTAATTTCTGTCTCTCTATGGTAACAAGACAAGAATGCTTTTGTTTTTAGAGGATGATATCTGGAGGACATGTTGAGAATTTACAAATGATATTCAGCTTTTTCTTCGTAAAGATAGGAATAAGGAACTTAAGGAATGGTTAGAATCAGTGACGGTGTCAAAATTGGCACAATAGAGCTTTAAATTTATGTGTGCACAAAAGAACTCTGGAAAAATAGACTAGAAGTTGATGAACATAGACATCTTAGAGATGGAGACAATAGCTTAGAAAAAGAGACCAGACTGTGTAATTCTTCCACTTCTGTGCAGCCTTGGGGATCAAACCCAGAGCCATATGAAAACCAGGAGAGAGCTCCACTGTGAGACCATCCCCAGCTCTTGTTCCTCAGCCTAAATATATTTTTTGAAAAATCGTATCCGTTTTATGCACTGTTCTCACTAAATAATTGAGACTCCTTGGACAAAACCGACAATAATATATTTACATGTAAACAGGTCACACATGACCATTTTTGCTTTCAGAAACAGACAGGAAGTGTGGCGGTGTCCATACGGAGCCATGAAATTGAAGAGATGGACCTGTAGCTATGAAGGTTGTGCTCCTGTGCAAACCCCAGACTATTTCAGGAGTTCTAAATGTTAGCACATAAATTCTCTATTGTAGGAGCTAAAAGAAAACACATTACGAAACCTTCCAGAAAGGCCAATAAAACTTAAAACACATCTAAATCCCTGTGCTAATTGAAGTTGCTTAATTCTTTGTTTCTACTGAGTTGTGTGCATTATACATGTGGATCACTTACATAGCGATATCAAAACTGTTCGGACGAGCAATGAGTAGGGTATACAGACAGACTGAAGACTCCATTTAAGTGGCAGTGACATTGTATGTCATCATACATAATTAAGGTCTTTAATAGGTGATTGACAGTTATGAATTAGCATGGGCAGGGCAAAAATATGAGCAGCCTGCCCATGCACATGGTTAAAGGTGAATGAACTGTTTCTTCTTGGCTTCTGGGCTCATGAGCCTTCAGCTTTCACAATGAATAAAATGATCCTCTATGCAAGCCTCAATCCATTTCTCTGTATTTTTCTCCCTGCATATTTTTTTCCAGGTTAGCTGATTTAATTAAATATTTTCTAAAACACTGGATGTTAAGAAACGCACAGAATCTAAGACTCTGAGATCTCCCACTTTGGCATTGATTAAAATCGATGAGTTTGGAGTTTTCTGCTAAATCAAAAGCTCCTGGCTTTCAGCAACTCTTTATTTTTGGAGAAACAGCTTTTTCTTTGTGTAACAAAAAAGGCTTAGGAAAGCTTCTTTAAAAAAAAAAAAGGCTTAAAGGCTGCCGAATCTTAAAATAGCCCCTAAGAACTGCAGCAGGAGTGTGCAAACTAGGCTCAGAACTAGAGGCTCATGGGGCTTCCTAGTTCAGCACTTACCCTTTGCTGGGGTTACAAACTCCAGCTCGGTCCTCCTGCTGTGCTAGGCCTTCCCCAGAACTCACTACTGGGAGAAGGGGACATTTTTTTTCTTTCCCATTAATGCCATTCTTTGAGTAGCCCGCAGAATCACTGCACAAACTTTTTATGCACCATGTGTATGCCATCAGTTGACCAGAGCTATAGAAACTCTGAGTATGAAATGTAGTTTCCATGACTATGTTTCTTTACTCCCTGGAAACTTGATGTTTCCCCAGGGCCTCCCCTGGATGCCTGTATCTCCTAGGTTTTCACAGGTAAGTGACATATCTCTGTCCTCCAGCAAATCTTCCTATGGAAAGAAGAAAGGCTAGATGGTTCTTGCCATGTACTGGATATAAAAACGTTTAATCAATATCTCTTATTAGGATGGATGATCGCAATGTGGAAGTAAATGGAAGAAAGAATCCCCTTTCTCTGCATGCAAGTGAGAGTACTTGTTCAGGACAAGATGCCCCGAGGCACCCAGGATGTGAGAACACAAGGACTGGTAGAAATGCCCCAGTTTGAATCAGGAACCCCGAGGAAGATAACAGGGATGTTCAGTGCTCACTGGGACATTGGTTGATTTTGTCACCCTTTCACTCCTGTGTGGGGTGATTGGGACAGACAGGCTGCTGCTTGGTTGTATGTTGGAAGAGCTGGAGAATTTCTCTCACAAATGGGGTACCATCTATATTAGGACTCAATACAAAAGCAGTTTATTTCACATGTACACTGCACAGCAGGTAAATGTGTTGGTGGAACTGACGTTTCTAGAGATCATCCAAGGGCTGAGTTTTTGAGAGGCACAGCCATCTTCAGATGGCAAGTTATGGGGCCACTTTGTCTCCATTCCTAAGAGCAGCAAAACCTGGCAGAGCTGAATAGGAGGTGTCAGTAGACCACACAATGAGATGATAGACTGCATTTCTATTCTCTGTCTCGTGGACTGGGCTTTGGTTGATGGCTATATCTGACTACAAGGGAAGATGCGAAATGTAGTCCATCTGTATCCAGACTAAAGGAAAGAATGCAGGATTAGAGGCCTGACCATAAGTCTCCACCAGAAACAATGGGGCTAGAATGAGTGACTGCCTGGTCGGAGGAGTGACAGTGACATTTGTTCAGGTTAAGGCAAGTTTTCAGGTTTTCTTGAACAACTCAGAATCAAGTGTACAACTGTGATCTGTGGGCCTCCATGACTATATTAATGATATTTCATTTTAATTTAATTGCAAATTAAATTTCATTTATTTTCCTTTGCTTTCTGGAAGAACCACCTGTTAGGTAAGAAATTAGGCTTTGCAACTGGTATGAGATTTTGGCTAGCAGAACAAAATAATGTTCTGTTACCAGTTTCTTCTTTATTTATTTGTTTTATTCTTTCCATAAAGATTCATCTTTCTAACCCTTTTGGCAATGCTTATGAGGACACATGGTGGGGTTTTTAACCAACCACACTGGCAAATTCTTCTTGTGATTCTCATGCAAGCTAGGAGATGGGGTGGGTCTTGACTTAGTGGCAAGAGGAGAGCATAGGCAGCTCACACTTTGCAAATGTCCATCCGTCCCTTTATTTATCACATGTCTTGTATGTGCCAGGCCAACACAACGGGCATGGTCTAATCGATAGACATTGACTTTGTGTCAGAGTCCATGCTAGGTGGCAAACATCTGTTTCCTCTTTTAATCCTCCCCAAATCCTACTGAGGCAGAAGTTAAAGCCTCTGAGAAATGAAAAGGCCACTGAGATTAAATCACTGACCAAGGTCACTTATTAGTCACACACAGTAGTAAAACTGGGACTGGAAACCAAGTGTGTGTGACTCTAAAATTATCTTTTTTCCCAGTGTGACACTTTGGTTCCTTGGGTGACTGTGTATCGTCCTGATTGTGAGCATAACAACACACGAGAGCTTGGCAAATATTTGCTTATAAAATGAAGCAAGGGACAGGAAGGAGCTAAGGGACCAGGCCTCTGGGATTAGCCCCACCCCATATACTAAAAGCCAGGATTTAAAAGTATTAAGCACAGATGTTTTATCTTATTTACTCTGATGTGAGGGAAGTTTCCAAAAGAGAATAGAGAAAAACCATAGAAAAAGCAATCTTTTTTTTTTTCTTTTTTAATTTACCTTCTACGGAAATTCTCTCATGGCTGTAGCAGTGCTTTCCACAGCAACTGCTCCTGTCTACCTCAGATTATGGAGGCAAAACTACAAACCTCTCACAGAATGCCAGGGACATGCCGAGAGATATTGGTGCCTTAATGGAGACTATAGGATGGTTGGCCAGTTCTTAGTTGAGCTGTCTGGTGCGGGGTGACCATACTGATCAAAGTAGGTTGTGAGCACAATGTACCAAGAGTTCCTTCAGTTGGGGTAAACTGGAAATGTGACTCTGGGAGCCACGAGCTCTCATAGGACACTGGTGAGCTGTACTTTCCTAAGCCATGAATCAAAAAGTCAATGATAGCTATCAAAGATGCTTTTCTGAGCAAGGCATTCTCTAAATTAGAGACTTTAGACTATTGGCAATATCCATGCCTTGTTCATACAGTGTATCAAGAAAAATGACTGACATAAAGACCTGATATATCCAAAATTTTACTTTTAAGTATTCTATCGTCATATTTACTATTTCTGGCAAGCATTGGTGTTGATGCATTTCAGACAAATTAATTAGGCATCTACTGTGTGCCTACGCTAAAGATAAACTATTCAACAGCTAATAGAATCCATGCTCTAACCATGTCTCCCTTCTTGTAGGAAGTCAGACAAGGCTATCAGTACAAAGAAAAGGACATCACTAGCCACCGTGAGAGCTAAACGACCTGGAGGCTGTGGAGCAGCTTTCTCTCAAATGGCTCAGATTAGGGAGCTGCAATATTTTGGCAGCAAGGAGAAGGCTGCTTCAATGAATCAGGGAGCGTTGGAGGCAGTATCTGAGCGGGTTTATGAGAGAATGGAGGAGATTGAAGGCAAAAAATCCATATCTCAGGGAATAGCTACTTAAGTGACCCCAATTCAGAAAAGGGAAGACAAGCAGAGGAAAGCGGCAGGAGGAGGTAAGGGGTTTCCTAAGCCGTGGGGAAGACCTGAAATTTTATAATCTTCGTCTGAAGGGGATCTGTCAGCCTGTTAAAGGGAATCTGGGCAGCTTCTCTAAGTGGTGCTGTTGGCGCAGTTTGGGAAATTAACTGTATTTGTAGGTAGAGAGTCCATCTAAGAGGAGCTAGAAGTCTCCTCTCTAGGGTGTGAGGCTGATTTAACCCAGAATAATAATGCTGAGTGGGTGAGGCAGTTAAAATCTAGAGCCATAAATGGACACCTTTAGCTACGGTTCTTGTTTTGTTTTTTGAGACAGGGTTTCTCTGGGTAACAACCCTGGCGGACCTGGAACTCACTCTGCAGACCAGGTGGGCCTCAAACTCACTGAGATCTGCCTGCCTCTGCCTCCCAAGTGCTGGGATTAAAGACGTGCACTGTGCACCGCCACTGCTGGCCTAGCTGCGGTTCTTTCTATCAGGAGTAAGAAAGCCAAGTCTTTTCTCCTCTGGGAGTTTATATTCTAGTAGGGAAGGTAAGAACCACACAGGTAAACTAATAAAAAAAAAATCAGAGGTAGAAGAAATAGTGGCAAGTGGAATACAGAGGAAGTAAATCAAATATGAAAAATACTATGTTGCCAGGAATTTTCTTCCTTTCTTTTTTCCTTCCTTCCTACCTTCTTTCATTCTTTCTGTCATTCTGTCTTGTCTTTCATTCTTCATTTCTTTATTTTTTCATTTCTTTCTTCTTTCCTTTATTTCTGTCTGTCTCTGTCTCTCTGTCTCCTCTCTCTCTCATCAAAAGTTCTCATTTATGTAGTCTAGGCTAGCCTTGAACTCACTGTATTTGGGATGACCATGTACTCTCTGAATAGCATGCTAGTTGGGACCAGGTGCTCACAATACATGAGGAACACTGCACATTCAAATCATAGCAACATTTGTGTGTGTGTGTGTGTGTGTCAATACAAAAGGAACAACATTAGGCATTATATCAATATGCACATGAGATTAGTTGGTCCCCATTTCTAACTGGATCTTTTGTTTAAAGCTAATGTTTCCTTACTACAAAATCATTATGTCCCCCCTTAGTAGAGGTGATAATTAGCAAAAAGGTCCCATTACTTCTCAAAAGTTGAAAGCTTCATGAGCAGTTCCTCTAATTATTGCCTGAGTCATTAATTATGATGATATAGTTTCCAAATGTTGTTGTCTAATCCCACCCTTCCCTCTACCTTGAGCTGACTTTCTCTTGCCATCTATATCTATATTCTGTCTATATCTATCTTCACGAGTTCTCTTGGATTCCCACTTTGCTCAATATTTTGAATCATCTCATAGTATTCTTGGTCTGAACGTCTCAGACTTGGCTGCTGAGAGCTCCTTCATGCTGGGCTCCTGTGTCCTGTGCACATATCTCTATGACTGATTCAATGCACCCTTCTCCTTGCTTTCTGTACCAAGGGTTTTGCCGGGCTCATTGTTTACATCCCTTAACCCAATCCCTGAAAGAATGACATCTTTGGTAAGATTTTTTTGAGCTGTGCTTTTAAGTGTAACAAGGAGACAACTTGGTAGATAGCTGGGGCTCCGGGGGAAGAGGTAAAAAAATAATAAGCCATTGCATGGTTCAGTAGCAGGGCTACCTGGCCGGGTTTAAGGATCAGAAAGCAAGCCAGTGTGGTTCAAGTCTTGTTTAAGACAGAGCACATTAGACAAGGTCAGGAAGACTCAGGCTTGTAGCCATATTGTTATGAGCAAAGGATGTTGTTATATGTTTAAATACATACATATTTCAGTCCTAGCTATACAAGTCTAGCATCTTACCTCCACTAGTAGTGAAGAACATTTCCCCCCAGGAGGTCAAGAGCCAGGAGACAGGCAGGCATACATAGCATTACAAGAGGGAGATCAATTGAGACCCGGCCCAGGGCACCTGGAGGAGGGACTTTATTAGCAGCTAAGAGGAAGAATCCAGCCAGGGCTGATTTTTCAACAGATTCAAAACAAAAAGCCACAGGCAATAAGATCTTTTGTGACTAGTTCACCATCTGGAGGGGTGTGTGTGTGTGTGTGTGTGTGTGTGTGTGTGTGTTGCATGTGTGTGTGTGTGTGTTGAGGCAGAATTATGGAAAAAAGGGTGATAATGGTTATAAGGCAGAATGGTTATAAGATCACCAGGGGCACACAGCAGCAGCAGCAGAAGATGGCGGCTAGAAAACGCTTGCCTACTGTGCACAAGGCCCTGCTTTCTGTACTCAACACTGCCTGTTGGCACTTGCCTGCAATGCCAGCACTGGGGAAGCAGGAACAGGAGAATTCTGAGTTCAAGGTTATCTCTGGCTACATAGCAAGTCTGGGCTTCATGGGATCTTGTCTCAGAAAAACTAAAGAAGTAAAATAAAGGAAGAGTAAGAGGCTTACAGCCCATCTACGGTGTTCAGACAGGATTCCATTGTTCCTGGATTTCTGAGACCTCACATGAAAAGACCTCCATTTGGATTCCATTCAGGAGGAATCATGGGAAAGAGCTGGATGAAACATCAGCCAAAAGATCTTCTCAGACTTCCTGTACTGTTCCTAATTCCAGGCTGCACTTGGATAATCCAAGCCATTCTCTTTGTATTTCCTTTTGCTGTTTCCTCTCTCCAACCCAAGCTTGCTGGTTTTTTTCTTATTTTTGTTTCCCCCATTCCTTTAATCATATTACCAGTGTATGCTCTTAGATTTGTATTTTAGCTCAGTGACTTTATATTAATAACAAAAACTCCTAGTCATTTCATATTCTCTCTCTCCCACTATTCAGTTTGTCCTGTGTAAATACTTCTTGACTGTAATCATTTAGCTGTGAACTGCTTTGGGGCAGGGGGAGGGAGAGGCACCAACAGTGCCTGGTTCAAAAGAGAAGTTCAATGAGAATTTGGTTGGACAAAGGAATACACAGATTGCCAATGTTTCAAGGATTCAAAAAGGAGCTAAATGCCAGTCACCCGAAGAGCACTGGAGTCGGTTTAACCAGCATGGTCAGTGTCTGTTGTTTAGAAATGGGGATATGCATTTGTGATAATGTAGCCAACTATTATCACAAACAAAACAAAAGAATAAAAAGCAGTTCCTAAGCATATTTCATAAATATTCCCCATAATGAAAACCTGTTGAATTGTGCTGTGCTTTCTGTGTGGTTTTTGAACAGTTTCCCAGGATGATTTAAGACGCGTTCCTATGATCAGGACCTTTCCTTTCTTTGCTATTTAAATTGTATGTTGAGCCATTGTGGGTCTTTATGGAATTTAAAGATGCCAGGGGACCCGCACAAATGATCCCAGACACTTCTTTCGCACTTGAAGATTTACCAGGCTTGCATGTCAGTTCCTCCCCAGCCACAGCTCCAGCCACTACACCTAAGCACTGCTTCAGGCTCCACAACCCACAGCAAATATGGTCCCTGCCACTTAAGCAATCACTGGACCATGGCTTCACTTAGGCGAGTTCTCAAATGAGACAGAAGCACTGCAGAGGACCTCAGGATGAATGCTTTGAATGCATGCACACACACACACACACACACACACACACACGCACGCGCACACACACACATATACACACACGCACGAGCACACACACATACACACACACCCACGCACATACACACACACATACACACGCACGCACGCACACACACACACATACACACATGCACTCATGCTCTCACACACACATACACACACACACACGCACGCGCACACACACACGCACACACCATGTATGTGCAGCTTTAAGAAATTATGGAAATCGAAAGTAAAATTAATGTGTCTTATTGGTAAACTGTTTTCCCAAGAGTAAATAAAGGTTTAAACCGAAGTGTGTGCACAGCGTCGTCAGCTTGACGATGAGTGTCTCTCTGAAACATCACTGAAGGAGTTTCTCTGGAAACACCTTTAGTCTCTAAAAGGCCACAGGTGCATTACATACGATGCCCCACATACTCAAGCATGTTTATTCCAAGGCATAAACCAGTGACGCAAAAGATTGCCGGGCGGTGGTGGCGCACGCCTTTAATCCCAGCACTCGGGAGGCAGAGGCAGGTGGATTTCTGTAAGATCGAGACCAGCCTGGTCTACAAGAGCTAGTTCCAGGACAGGCTCCAAAGCTACAGAGAAACCCTGTCTCGGAAAAAAAAAAAAAAAAGAATACATGAGAGAATGATTCTGATAAAAATGAACAACTGCTTTGGAGTTGGTCTAATGCTTTGCTTTTGAATTTAGTTTAAATATAAAGAATACACTGAGGAAACAAAATACAGCAAAACGTCTCTCTCTCTCTCTCTCTCTCTCTCTCTCTCTCTCTCTCTCTCTCTCTCACACACACACACACACACACATACACAGAAATGCCCCTTTCACTTCTAGAACAGGCTGTAAGTAACCATATCCTTAGGTATGCTGTGAGGATGGTAACTTAAGCAGGCTTGGCGGATCCTGAGTGGGTGGCAGAGACAGGGCAACTCTGAATGAGCCTTTTGCTGGGGCCAAGCCTGTCCTATCTCCCAGGGCTTGGTCTCATTAGCACCTGCCCCTTGGGGCAGACCTCTGCCAAAGGAAAGACGACCCCAGGAGTGTGCACCATGCTGGGCATAGATTGGCTCTCAGGCTCACCCAGGCTTTTCTGTGTGGCTTTGTTGCAGGTCAGCACATGATCGTGGGGCGCTTGGCTGTTTCCCCATTCCCACACTGGGCCATCCTTTGCGAACCCGGTTGTCTCTCCCAGGTTGCGGATGTGAGGCCACGCATGCGCACCGCTGCTTTGTAGGGGGGGGCAAGTTCACCGCCCACAACAGCTGGCCTTCCTCCATTGTGAACCAGTAAATGCTCAAAACTTTTGCTCCACTCCCAGGGGACCCCCCATTAAGATGATCTTGCATTCACTACCTGCCAACAGGACCTGTAAGCAAGCCAGGAAGAGCAGCAGATTAAGCATAATTATGAATTCCAAGTGGAAGGGAGTAGTTCGAGATTGTTTTTCATGAAAGGTCCATTTTTCCCCCTTGCTGAAAATCCACACAGGGAAGCACTGAAGGCTCCCCGGAGTCTTTATATTTAAATCTGTTTTGCCAGGAGCGAGACCTATGCGTTCGCTTAAACAGACAGAAATCCTCGCAAACTTGAACGCTCTTCTTAGAATTGGATTTTGGTTCGCTCAGGATTTGTATCCAATTTTCTAGAGAAGTATTTTAACATTTATTAACAAGAACTGGTACCAAATGTAACCCTCAAGACATTTCCCAGGCTTAGCTGTCAATGAGCGCTTAATCCCCAAGGATCTAGAAACCAGCCCAGCCAGGAGGGATTCAAAGGCTCTTGCAGACTGTTCCTAAGTGCTTAGCACGTGGGCATGCGGAGCAAGTCAATTGTGCTATTTCTTGTTCTAGTCTTCGTAAACGAGGGGGAAAAAAAAAATCCAAGATGCCAGGCATAGAAACCCTTGCATTTTCTGTATACACCACATTAATGCCGTGCAGCCTCACCGCAGGAGGCTGAACCTAGTAACACCTCTTCACAAGCTTTCTTGATCTCGCTCATCTTTGCTCTCTTTCCATCATCTTTGCTACAGCACTGAAGATGGCTGGCGGGCGGTCCAAATGGTTGGTTGACTCCTCATACATTATCTTCGCTGTGTTTAAACCGTTGGACCAGAAGTGGCTTGACAATAAGAGAAACGCTGGCTTTTTAACAAGCCCAGTAAAAATCCTGGAAGGCAATCACGATAATAATAAAATAATAATGATAGCAGCCACAGGGTCCATGAACTTGCAGCGAGGAAGACTTGAGGCCAGCTTTCTCGTTTATTCTCTTTGAATCTTTGTAAATCCACGGGGCAGACGCCATTCTTACCTTTATATATGAGTACGTGGGCGATTGCGCCCAGAGTGTTTAAGTTAGTTTCCCAGGACTACGAGACTTTATTCATTTAATTATTTGGTAGGGAACAGATGAAATTTGAACCTTGACATCCATCTGTTTTCGTGGATGCTAAAAATATTTTTTAAAAATCTTTTGTTTAATTGCTTTCAGAGTTGGCTTATAGAACACACAAGAAAAACCACTCTCATTTCTTTCTAATTGTCTTTCTATAAGATCCTTCTGTTTTCCATATTCCTAAAAATTATTTAAATATATTCATTGTATGTGGTTTAAAAACCGACTAATGCATTTAGTTCAGAGAAAATCCAGATGTTTATTTAAAGCTGCAGTACCCTCAAATCCCAGTTGAGTTGAAAATCTTCACTTTTTATCCAATTGTGTATTTGTATATAAAAATTTCCCCTTTTATGTGTAATTTTAAAGCAACATATGGCACATTAAAATTTAATGCAACCTAGTTTATTTTCTTCATTGTTTATATGATTATGTTTACCCGTTGATATTGTTGTACTTATCAAACCATTTAAAGATGAACCAAATGCAAGACAGAAATAGAGCTCAGGAGGATGTGTCTTCCTTTATGGAATCTGTGCCTCTCCATGAGTGCACATTCCCTGGATTAGTGGTTTATGTCTTTAATCATGGCAACAAGACTTTTATTTTGCAAGATGGATTATATTACTCCCTTGCTTGCTGTTAGATGGTTTAAATACCTCCCAACAATGTCCAGTGAATTCTCAGATTCATGTTGAGTAGCTATCAGTACAAGACACCTTGCTGGTCTGAATTTTTTTTAACTTAAATAAACATACTCTCTTTTGGGTAGTCAAAGAACTTTTGCCTGCCCGTGAATTGTTTTATGAGAACAAGTGTCTGACTATAGACGCCCCATGTAGAATACAAAGGTTACTTTTGACAGACATGGTATGCCCAGAGTTTTGAAAGCATTTTCATGTCCGAATGAACCATGGGAAATGCCAGTGCTTGTCTACGATGGTTACACACAGCTCTGCATATTCTCACATTTTCATTGTTCTAATATAATAGTGACTGTGCAGAATGACCTGGAGAGGCATCGAAGAAGTGGTTTTCATATTTTTGGTGGGGTGTGCTGTTTGTTTGCTTGTTAAATATGTGTGCTTTGGTCTTGAAATACCCCAAAGGTCTTACAAGAGCCCTTCCATCTTAAGTTCATGAAACCAATTGCTGGCTTATGGGCAGCAACTGCATCACCCAGAAGAGCAGCAGGAAAGGGAAGAGAGGCAGATGAGTGTCTTGCGCGTTCCCATATTATAAATACAACAGAGAAACTACTTTTATTTTTCTCCCCTAATTGTAAAAATAATACCCATGTCATGAAAAATCAGGGAACAACTTATCCACAGGTTTTCTTGAAAACTATTTGACAAGTCTGATTAAGAATGCTGCCTCTGGAGGAACTTCTGCGCGGTGTTGTAGAACTCTTATTTAACTTTGTTTTGTGGAGTCTGGTATCTTTGTACTTCTCTGTGAAAAGTACAGCATCTCTTCCTTGATCCCAGCAATCCTTACACCTCATGCCCTCATACTCTGTGTCTTTAGCCAAAGACCCAACGTGGAGAGAGTACCTGCGTTGGGAAGTCTGGGGACAAAACTCGAGCCCCAGGGAAAGAAGGTAAATCTCGCAAAGTCTCTTTCTGAATTCACTGGTTCTTTGAAGCCTATGCGGTTAGATGTTCTGCTTGATGCTAGGGGTGCGATTGCACTTTTCCAAAAGCAATGTGAAGTTTTCATCTGATGAGTTGCTGAAAGAAGAAGATTGTCACCACGCAACCAGATGCTATTGACTAAAGTCGGTGGCTGTCTAGCGCACAGGCATCACACACTGAGGGAAGTGGAAATGGCTTCGAATGCAGGTGGAGTGGGCAGGCACAGCCATTGGTCTCTGCTTCCTGGGAAGAATAGGAAGGGGTCCGAGAGGAAGCAGCATGTACAACAATACAGTAAAGAAGACTTTAGGGCACCCTGCCATCCTGACCCTGACCCCTCAAGCGCACGGTAGAATGGGGTGATACGTGGGGCCCTTGCATAGGTTTGTCTGACCACTCGATACCTGAATATTCTTATTAACCCATAAAACAAAGTTAATGATGCCTTCCCCAGAAAGCACATGGCAAGATTAAATGAAATGTGATTCACTGTAGACACCTCAATCACAAGAGCCCTTCTCTCCAGCTTCCTTCTGGCACAGGCAACTTTTCTTCCAAAATTAAGGACATGTGTGTCTTCTTGAGAATTTAACCTGCTGGAAATTTAAAGCCATTGCTTATCTTTAAATGATGATATGTTCATAAATTAGACCTAGTTTATTGGACTTAAAATGTACCCTTTCAAACTCAGTGGGAAGACAGTTTAGAAATACCCAATTCATTATTTTTCATTTGCGCCCCCCCCCACACACAATGTAGTCAGTTTCAGAGAGAAATACTCAGTCATGCATCTGAACATTAGCAGGAGAATTAATTTTAAAATCAAACCCACCATGATGAATTATAAGCAATGGAACTGGACAGCTGGGTGCCCAGTATATGGCAAACTCTTCCGGGTGCTCCGGGCATGTCGGTATTTGGGTCAGGGAGGAGGAGAAGGGAGAGCAATTTCTTAACTTTGTGTTTTGACTTTACCTGCCACATACATAACTCGTGCTTGAGAAGGCATTTCTAAACTGCAGTCAATCTGCAATCAGGAGGATTTTACAGGTTCATTGATCCCGAGAAGCTTTAAGGAACTATTGCCTCAGAATCTGAAAACGCAGAGTTCAGAAATATGACCAGAAGCGAAGTGTGTTGAGGTTTCAATGACTCCCCGTGCTTGGCACTCACTCATCCATGCCCACTCCTTCCAGCCCTTCGGCCTCTCAAGAGCAAGCTCCATGCCTGATGTGAAAGTCCAGTTTTCTCTCTGTGAAGCTGACCTCTTGTTTCATGGAGAATGCTGCATTGTCGTTCGTGTGGTTCAGACATTTGTGTGTTCCGCTGCAGGCATCAACCAGCATCACTGGAGGAAGGCAGTCTGCTCTACTTCACAGACAAATAGAACTGGAGCCATCCCTGAATGGAGTCCACCCTAGTCCTCATTCAATACGGGACTTCTAGGCAGATGAGATGGCTCAGAGTGTGTGTGTATGAATGTGAGCGTGTGTACATCCATCTTAACCCCACAATATATATATAACAGATACACACTCATATACACACATTCACACATACATACATAAAGATGAGAGAAGGGGTTACATCAGAACAAATGCAGGGCTTTTCAGTCCAAGGCTATGGATTCGTGCGTAAAATTATATTTTGTTTACTTACTTATTTATTCATTTATTTTGTGTGGGCAAGTATGTGGTTGTGCCACGGTAGGGGTGCGGAGGTCAGGCAATAACTTGAAAGAACTTTTTCTATCCTTCTACCATGCAGGTCTCGGAAACCAAACATAGGTTGTCAGGCTTGGCAGCAAGCACCCGTACCTCAAGCCAGCCAGTCAGTTGGGGGAAACTGTGAGCTCTTAAGGGAGCCCCATTTTTTTTGCTTTTGTTTTTCATTTTTCTTTCGTAGAGTTCAGCCTGACAGCTGAACTTTAGATGTCATAGCAAACCCTTTGCGCGCATCAGTTTTTGTGCTGTACTGAATAGTACTTGGGTTCTTTTCCTCCTTCGTTCTTATCATTTTGGAAAGAGAAGCTGTTTTTCTGTTTCCTGGTGTTATGGACAGATTCTGATCAGTCACCCTCACCAGGAATTGGGCAGCGACTGCCAGCTTCCCCAGAGCTATGTGATGCTATGCTCAGGGATGTGCCTTCTAACTGCCCAACTCACGGACCAAGCTCCCACTGTTGAGATCGTCACTGCAAGAAGTACGTCAGAGCTGGGTTTGCCTTATGCTGCCTGATGAAGCCAAACAGTCATCCGGAAACTAGTAATAAGTAGACGAAGAACTAAGTGGATTAAAACATGAGCTTAAGTATCTATATGTCTGTGTCTCTACCGTGTATGCATATAGGACATATATGTCTTTTTATCTCACCATCAACTATCTCTATCTCTCTGTCTATCATTTATGTGAGTAACTAAATAGGAACATTTTTTTCATTAAGGAAAACAGTGTGAGAGGCTTTTTTGTATAAAAAAAATAGATTCTAGGTTGCTGTTAGGAATGTTATAACTAGAAGGATCAAGGCCACTCTTTCTATGAGAACCTTAATACTTCTTCCTAGATGATTCCCTACCCACAATGTCGCACACACAATTCTGATTGGTGTTTACTTTCATGTTGAAAAATAGGCCTGGATTATTTATGTGATTTAAAGTGGGAAGAAGTCTTCATTAAGACACAAACCCAGCTTTTATGGCTCCCACCCACGGCAGATTTCTCCTGACTCCTGTCAAATTCTGTGGAGCTTGGCAAAGGGAACACTACATGTAGTTGACGAGAGAGGGGAGGCTGACCAGTGGCTGTCATTCCCTCCTTTTCACCCGCGATTCTTTATTAGTGTGTTTGTTTGGAACGTGGGGTTCCAGTGCTTTCTGCAAGGGCCTCTGTTTGAGTACACCAGTGTATGTGAATGTTTTCGTGTTGGTTCCTGATTAGGTTCACAGGGGCACGATTGTGGCAGTTCTCTCTTGTAGAGAGCTCAGCCCGGCTCCTTGGTCTTTACTTTGCCTCTGTCTGTCATCTGTTGGCTGGGTGATGCTGTGATAGTCACTCTTCAAACCATTGCTTCCTCGGTTCTCTGATGATACAATGTTCTTTTTT
>JAQHUG010000154.1:4549927-4566445 GCA_028555095.1 Dicrostonyx torquatus | reverse complement strand
AAAAGAGAGAGAGAGAGAGAGAGAGAGAGAGAGAGAGAGAGAGAGAGAGAGACAGAGAGAGAGAGAGAGACAGAGAGAGAGAGAAAGAGAGAGAGAGAAAGAAAGAAAGAAGGAAAGAAGGAAAGAAAGAAAGAAAATCTTAGAGATGTGAAAGTTAGATAACTCGCCTTGGTGTTGTGGATGAGAACGACTCTATAGTCTCATGTATTTGGATGCTTAGTCATCAGGGAGTAGAACTCTTGAGAAAGATCAGACAACCTTGTTGGAAGTGTGTCACTTGGAGTAAGTTTTGAGGTTTCAATCTATGACAGGCCCAGTATCTGCCTGTCTGTATGACTGCCTGTCCGTCTGTCTACTGCCTGCAGATCAGGATGTAGCCCCCAGCTACTTCTCCATCACTATGCCTCTTTTCTGCCACTATGTTCATTGACTATTCCTCTAAAACTGGGCGAGATTTCCTTCAGTCACAGCGTTTCTTCACAAGAGCAGCAGCTAAGACACCAGAACATACAGAGAGCAAATGAGCTTCAGTTTGCTGAGTCCACACTCCTGCCTTTATGGAATGTTTTTATGATAGTCCTTGCCCGGCACACCCTGATTGTCTCGAGTCAAGAGGGAGCTCCCAGGATTCCTCTTGTCCTTTCTTCCTTGCCTCCCACTTTCCAGAGCGAGCTCTTCCTGTATCGCGGCTGCTTTCATGTGTTCTGTTTTGATCAACTGGTTATAATTGCTGTGCCATTCAAGTACTAACGAAGCCTGACCCGGCCAGCTTCTGAGATCAGATCTAGAGGGCACATTCAGGCTCCCATGGTCATGCATTACATTTGTCCTTTGGTTTTGTTTTATTTGAGAGAGATTTGGACACAGTTCCAGCTGGCCTTGAACATTCTCTGCTGATCCCCTTGCCTCTACCTGCTGAAGGCTGGGATTAGAGACACAAGGTGGGGATCAAGCCTAGAGTTTGGGCATAGCAAGCATCCACCGTACTGACCCAAGCAATATCCTTGGCCCTTCCGTTTGTTCTAGAACTTCAGTAAGCCTTCCAATTTATGTGTTTTCTCTCTTTTCCTAGAGAACTGGAAAAGTTCTAAACAGATTTTACTGCTTATATACATGCAAACTGATCAAAATTAGTATGTGTGTGCTGTGGAATCGGTTGTATTTTCCCATTTGACTACACACTCTGTGGTGGCATGGGCGATGCCTTTAAGTTAATAGCAATGATCAAACCTGCAATTTGTTTTGCAGAGACAATGTTCTTTCATTGTAACTTCTTACTGCGGAAGGTGATTTACAGAGCGCTAGTAATTCAACCAGCCTGACAACTGTTTCACCACAGGTATGTTTCTTCTCCTCTTGTCTTCCACGCTCGTGTCGTGAAATATTTTCACCCCCACAAGTAGTGAATTTGTTACCTTCTAGGGACACAGACATTCAAATAATACCATGCGGTTATTTATTGACTTTAGTAAATGTTGCCAGCTTTGATGCCGCACGCCTATTAAAAGATATTGAAAACCACAAAACTATCCCTATAAATTCTGGAGAAAGCTGCAGTTGGGAAGTCACAGCTTGTTTTTACTGTGCCGAATGAGGCTTGAAAGGAACCAGTCGTTTCTATTTAGCTACAAATATCTATGCGTATTCATTTGTATTGCCTCCTCCCCCTTCAAGTGAATTGACAACACCAGAAGCCAAAGCCACCCCTTTCTCTCCTAGACAACATTAGATAAACATTTAAGCTGCCATGCCGTGAGTCACTCTCTGAGCTGGAGGCATCAATTTTCAAACAATCATTCCATTGACAGAACCTTCCCATGTCTGAATGCTGCTTTGAGATTCTGGCTTGTTTACACGGGGATCACACTAGCCATCTGAGGGACACTCCAATCCACAGGGAATAAATTGCATGAAAACAGGTGCATGAACACAAAAAGGAGAAGAAGAAGAAGAAGTGTCCCTGCCTTCAGCACTTACAGGAACAGCTGGATTGCTGCCTAACCCCAGTTGTGAGTGGGACTCTGTTTCAATGGCCATACGTTAGGCACTACACATCTGCATCCTAGCTACTCAGAAGCACTTGGGAATAGCAATGTCCAGCCTGAAGGGAGGAAGCGGGTAGGACTTGGACATCCAAAAGGAAGCTTCAATGTGGCAGAATGATCTATATTCTCTGCTTCCCCCCCCCATAGGAGGTTTTAAGTGGCAGTGCCAATGTCTTTTATTGTTTTCCTTTAATAAGATAACTTGAAGAAAGAGTTTAGGGCAAGCAGACAGTCTGCTCGGCTGTTGTTCTCCTTGTTCATGGTTTTGGGGGAAAGTCACCTGATTGTTTTGAAGTAACAGTAGCTGATTTCAGATGGCCCTGGAGATCCCATCTGATGAGGACACACTTCTCTTGTTGTTTACAGGGGCATTGTCTTTGGCTTCCTAATTTCTATTGGCTGAATCATGGCTAAAGGACTCTCTCTCTCTATTCGCAGTTTTTAATGTCACACTTAGCATCTGAAATTATCTAGTCGCATAATATAGACAGTGCGACTAGAAATAAAATCACACACTGCTCAGCCTCTTGTCTAGGGAATCTACTTCGCTGTTAACTTTTTAAATCACTGGGAATAAAGATGTTTTACATATTTAAATGAGTAAAAGTTCAATAGACAAGCAATTGGTACAGCCCATGAAAGGATAGGATATCCACATTGTGCCTATAAATAAAGTTTTATTGGAACATGGTCACATCACTTGTTTCTATCTCCTTCATGGTTGTTTCCCCACGGCTATAGCAGACTTGAATGGTTAACAAGAGACTAGATGGCAGGAACAACTTCAAGTGTTAACCTGTTTGTCCCAGTAAAATGCTTTTCTGGACTGGGAAGAGAGCTCAGTTGCTAAAGTCCTTGATGCACATGAAGACCTGTGTTCTGTTCCCCAAAACTCACGGAGATAATTATAGCATGCCCCTTAAAAAACAACTAAAAAAATCTCAACAACAAAAATGAAAGTCAAAACAGACAAGCATGAAAACAAGGAAATCAGTCAAATGGAAAACACCCTCCTCCATGATGTCTTACTGTGGATCTTAAAAGGAGTCAACCTTAAGAAGATTTAAGAAATAAGATGCTGCTGTAGCTTCTTGCATTTGGCCAGATGTTTATGCCAGCTGTTTTACATACCTTTAAGAAAGGGTTCCACTAAAATGCCAGATGCTTTATTTACGTGGGTCCTAGTAGCTTATGGAAGATCTGGCAACATCATCGTTGCAAGAAGTTATCCAGGTTAGTTTGACATCTGGGTAGGGCACATCCAAAGAGTGATGGTCCTGGGAAGACACTATAACCATAGTTACCATGGGAGCTTTACTTCCTCTTTTCTCTGATACATCAAATGGTCTAAGAGCGATCATGCAATGCTGTTCCTGACATTCAGACTACCCCCTCTTGTGCTTGAAGGCCTCCATGACTCATCTCTGAACGATACGCACACTGCGAACCCCAGTCTTCCTCCCGTTCTCCAGTTGGCTGTTTACGTTCTTCAAGTCTTATCATGTTACCGCCTTAGTCATCCCTCTGGCAAGCTAGCTTCGTGGATGCATCGTCTGGAGCTTCAATCTGCCACATAAGTCATGTCTTCCAATTCCTTTATCATTCTCCATGCTTGTCTCTGAACTCTTTCCAATTTATCGCCTGCCTTCTCTCTGGAACTGTGATGCCCCAACTTGACTCTGGCATTCTCCGGGTGATTTCACCAACCCACAACTCCATACCTTCTTGAAGTCATAAATCAAGATAGAACTAGCCCTCCTCTTTTTATGCCACAGCATGATGTAAAATGGAAACGAATATATAAATCACTACGGTGTCTCCTTTCTGCCCTTGGTGGGCTTCATACATAGCCAGCGTTCCCATTATTGCGGCGTAGGAAAGAATCTTGAAAACTCGTTTTTTGTTTTTTTTTTTTGGTGCATTAAAATTTAAAGACAATCTCGGGTTTTCATTATACCTTACTGCAAGACCTGTAACAACGTGGGTAGTGTTTTTATTTTTAATGCTCAATAAGCCCTTCAATACAAATATTTTCTTCAACATGAATCTCTCCTCTTGACCTTCATTTTTCTTCACTCTTTATTTGAATGACTGTATGTGATCGTTATTTAATATTTTAAAACTCATTATAATTAAAGTGGGATGATCTTGAGAGATGTCTCAAGTGTTTTCCTCTCATGGGAAAGTGCCTGGAGAGGTGTTAGGTAGTGGAACCAGATTCTACTATCGTTTCTAAGTATACAAGAGGAGAAGCGTATTAGTCTAATGAAGGGAGTGGAAAAATAGCCCCGCACATAATAATTTGAACAACAAAATGATCTGGAGAACTTGGAGATCTTGATAAATGGGGCCAAGTAATTGACAGAGTGTTTTAATTAGGGCAAGGCATCTGCCAGCTAATTACCTTTTCCAGGATAAATAATTACAATTTTTCAGGTTCCCATAGCTTATAATTTCTCCCTGTAGTTAGCGTCTGCATTCTGCTCTTCCTAAGCCTTGAGATGGGATAGTAATGGTTCAGTTCTGGGAACTAAAGATAAAGCATGTTTGGTAGAATAGCCTGCGGTGGGTTTTTATTGCAGTTGCTGACATCCAGACCCGTCATCTCTGCTCCTGTTGACCGTTGCTAAAGGTTTCTTGGAAATAAAACAAGGCAGTCGTTTCTGCCATCAACTGGATCTGTAAAATGCAAGCTTCAAGTGTGAACTTCTGTCACTAGGGGGTTAATATTCTGTGATTTTGCATGGCCTTACAGATGCATATTTTCTGTTTCATCTGGTGTGTTTAGGGACAATACTTTCTGTTTAAATTTTTATTTAATAATAATAACCACAATAGAGATCCATCTACACATATTAGATTTGTAAGAAATGGGACAATA
This sequence comes from Dicrostonyx torquatus, assembly GCA_028555095.1. Lineage (NCBI taxonomy): Eukaryota > Metazoa > Chordata > Mammalia > Rodentia > Cricetidae > Dicrostonyx > Dicrostonyx torquatus. Next base: position 4,561,519 of record JAQHUG010000154.1, on the reverse strand, counting down.
TTTGGAATTGAATTCTGGTCTTTGGAGAGGGGAACTCTATTAGACTTTCCTTCAAGAGGCATTTTTTTCTTTAACTTGTATTATTTTCACAAAACATTAGCCAAAATTTTACTTCAATTTTTTTAGTTAGCATTTGTCTTCTAAAAGGACTTTTTGCAGTTCAGTTATCTGTGGGAGCAAATAAGTAACTACTCACGCATTGCCTGTTGAGGAGTTTGCAAGGAGCTATGTACTTGAACTAGAACTGTGATAGGAGTTTGTACTGGGAGGAAAGTGTCTGAACAAATACAATGGCTCTCCTAGTGCTTCAGTGCATTTGGCCTTCAGATTTGGAGAGAAGCATTTCTGCGAAGCCTCACCTAGTCTCTCTGCCACAAAGACAACCTAACCCGTGCGAGCTCAGCTTTATTCAACAACATGGATCCGTAATGATTGCCATTAATCACTGCGCTGTGATTGATGAGACCATGATATACTTGAGAGTTTCTTCCCGCATAAGATTGCTTTTTCCTGTGTAGCAGCTGACCCTAAATCCCTATCTTTGAAGTATCAGTATCTGCATATATATATATATATATATATATATATAATGGCAAACCATTCACATATATTTTTGCCAGAGCGGAAGCAACAGTTTGCCACCAACTGCGTGTACATGCACAGAATATCACTCATACACTGTCACAGACAGGTCCAAAGTCAGGGTGTTAGCAGGCCCTGTCTCAGACTAAAAGTGGTAAAGAAGAAGGATCCTTCCTCTCCCACACTCACCTTCTGGCAGTTGCTAACCATCTTTTTTCTTGACTTATAGAGTATAACTCCAATATCCACCCCATGTCACATGGCCTCCTTCTTGTGTGTTTCTGTGTCTGAACTTTTCCAATCCTAGAGGAGCACCAGTCCTTCTATAGGGCCTGACCTTACGTTGTGTGACTCCATCATGGCTTCATGACATCTCTGTGTCAATTTCCTCTCTTTTAGGATAACTTGAGACAACTCAGCTTATAAACAGGTTTACTTTGGCTCGTGGCTTTGGAGGATTCAGTCCGTCGTAGGTGTTGCTGACTGAAGGACCTGATGGCTTTGGACTTCCGATAGAGCAACATGTCATGGCTGGAGAATGTGGCAGAGCAGGAGTCTCACCTCGGATCCAGGGAAGAACAAGAAAGGGAGGAAGCAGTTAGGGTCACAAGTTCCCCTTCAAGATCATGCTCCCAATGAACAGCAGACTTTCCATGAGACTTTATCTCTTGAAGCTTCTCTTACCTCCAAATAACACCACCCTGGGAACATGGCTTTTGGGGGACACTTAAGACCCAAATGATAGCAATGTATATAATGAAGTATTGATCACAGGTATTGCTTTGTGACAAAGATTGCCTTGAAGGAAACATAATTTAGCCTACTAAATTAATATAATGAAACTAACCATTAATATAAACTAGAATATAAGAATATAGACTAGAATATTAAAAATTTTTTTTTGTTTTTCAAGACAGGGTTTCTCTGTATCTTTGGAGCCTGTCCTGGAACTAGCTCTTGTAGACCAGACTGGTCTCAGATCACAGAGATCTGCCTGCCTCTGCCTCCCAATTGCTGGGATTAAAGGTGTGCACCATCGTCTCCTGGCAAGAAAATTCTTTTTCTAAAATTTTTATTTACTTTATAAATAATGCCAACCAAAAATTTCCACTTCCTCCCCTCTTCCCACTTCCCTCCCACTCCCCCACGCACCCTCTCACTCCTCCTCCAGTCCTAAGAGAGGGCAAGGTACCTTGCCCTGTGGGAAGTCCAAGGCCCTCCCGACTCCATCCAGGCTTAGGAAGGTATGTATCCAAATAGAATAGGATTCCAAAATGCCAGTATATGCAGTAGAGACAAATCCCAGGGCCATTATCACTGGCTTCTCAGTCTGCCTCAATTGGCAGCCACATTCAGAGTGTCTAGCTTGATCCCATGCTCGTTCAGTCCCAGTCCAGCTGGCTTTGGTGAGCTCCCATTAGCTCAGGCACACTGTCTCAGTGGGTGGACCAATCCCTCATGTTCCTGACTTCCTTGCTCATCTTCTCCCTCCTTCTGCTCTTCAAATGGACCTTGGGAGCTCAGTCCAGTGCTCCGATGTAGGTGTCTGTCTCTATCTCCATCCTTCACCGGACGAAGGTTCTATGATGATATTCAAGATAGTCATCAGTCTAACTACAGGACAAGGCCAGTTCAGGCACCCTCTCCTCCACTGCCCAGGGTCCTAGCTAGGGTCATCCCCATGAACTCCTGGGAACCCCTCCAGAGCCAAGCCTCTTGCCAACCCCAATATGGCTCCCTCAATTAAGATATCTCCTTCCCTGCTCCCATATCTGTCCTTCCTCCATCTCAACCATCCCACTCTCCCAAGTTTTCTCCAACCCTCACCTTCTCCCTTCTCTCTCCCCCTCTCCCCTTCTCCCCACAGCACCCCAACCCCATGCTCCTAACTTTTGCCTGGTGATCTTGTCTGCTTCCCATTTCCAGGAGGATCTAGATATGTTTTTCTTTGGGTTCACCTTATTATTTAGCTTCTCTTGGATCACAAACTATAGGCTCAATGTCCTTTGTTTATGGCTAGAATCCACTAATAAGTGAGTACATACCATATTCATATTTTTGGGTCTGGGTTATCCCACTCAGAATAGTGTTTTTTATTTCCATCCATTTGCATGCAAAATTCAAGATGACGTTGTTGAAAGTGGTAAGAAAATTCTTAATAAGCCTGGGAAGCCCAATGCCATATCTGTAGGCACTGGGTGGGGGGTGTACTCAGAGTGTGTGACACTTCTAATGGCACAAAAGGCAACACCAAGATTGGGAACAATGTAGATGTCTGATAGAGACCTTTGGAACCAAATAAGCCTCAAATAGTAATGCCAACAGGGTGGAACTGACTTTCACCTCACTTTACAAATGAAGAAATAGAAACAAAGATGTCAGGTAGGTCATATAAATTCATAAAAATTGCGTGAACTCATTGGTTTGTAAGCACAGACCATTTGACCCTGAAAATCCAGGTTCTTAACAGTTTTCTAGGTTAATTTGCAAACAATGAGGCGGAAGTGAAGGAAGGCTGAGAAAGGAAGGAAATGGGGAGTAAGGTCGCTGTGGCTTTCCTCCTGGCTCGTCGTGTCCTGGTTTTGCCTGCTGGCTCTGCCGAGGTGGTTGAAGTAAAGCAAGCATCAGCCACCTGGAGAAAAAGTTCAAGCGCGGTCGTGGGTGGGTCCCCGGACTTTCAAGTCTTTAGAGTATCAGGTGCTACATGCCTGGAGGAGGCCCCAGAATCTACATTCCTCATAACGCCATATGAAGATCATAATGCTGCTGAGAGGGGACCCTAGCTCAGGGGCCACAGAGAAAACTGAGACGAGATCAGAGTAGAAAATGGTGACCTTAATCCCAGGGGTTAGCAATATTGATGTGCAGATGTATATCTCCAGCTGCCCCCCCCCTGCAAAAAACTAGCAGTGTAAGATACTGAGTGTGCATGACTGTCTGTACACACACACACACACACACACACACACACACACACACCCCAACAAACATAATCTGTTACTAGGTTTACTACAGTCAGAAAGCAAGATGAAGTTTTAGACTTTTGAAACAGAGGACTTGGAATTCTAGTCCAGGCTTGTCCCTAAATTAGTCACGAAGTTTTTTTGTTTTTTTCTACACCACACTATTCCACCCCTCAATATAAAATCAGGGAGTTGAGATAAGGACGTTGTTAAACACATTGTGGCAGTCAGCCACAGACTGTCATTTTTGATAAAAATAGTGATTTTGAAATAAAAAAAATGATCCCTAGTGGTTCTTCTCTTCCTAAATTTTGTACAAACATAAATGTTGATTATTAAAGCACTAAAATAACCAGACTATAAACATACCATACTCATAAATCATCTGTCCACAGCTGAATAAAATTAATACTTGGGTTGTTCTCTCAAAAATGAGACCCATGTATGTAGACACACACCCTTTTAAATATACTAATTTGTGATCTTCTAATTTTTATTTTTTGGCATTATTTTTATTAATGGGTTTCATTATGGCGTGTATGTTTTGTTTTCATTCATTCCTGTTTCCACTGCCATCCTCGCCTTGCTCCCCTCTGGCTGGTTCCCTTACTTTCCCCTTACATCTCCATTCTGCCTTTCTTTTATGAAGAATCCATTATCGCTTCTACTTTTCATCACCCTTGATATCTCATCCTCCCCTTCCTGAGTCTCATGACTTACATACGCATTGGCAAGCACACACACCTAAACATAATTTTAAATCTGGTTCCCTATGAAAGAGATTGTGTGCACCACTTGTCTTTCTGAGTCTGGCTATTTCACTTAACACAATGAATTTTTAAACAATATTCTATGCTCGTGCGTGTGCTGAATGCAGGTGTTATTTATGACTGTTAGTGTTTTCATAGCTTTATATATTTATGACAAGCTTACAATTTCTGTGTCCCATCACTTACACTCAACCATCTCTCGCTTATAGCTGATAGACAGCTAAATATGATGGTTGTTCTGGTGAGCACCCTAACATGTGTGTGGAAGGCGCTTGTCTGTCCTAAGGGTCAACAGCTGGATCAAAGAGGAATCCTGTCTTGAAGATTCATAAAGTATGACATTAGAGAAGGCTGTAAGATGTGTCAAGGGATGATCACATGCAAGAGAGAGAGAGAGAGAGAGAGAGAGAAAGAGAGAGAAGAGAGAGTGACAGAGACACAGAGAGCAAAGAGAGAAACAGACACGCTATGGAGAGAGACAGAGACAAAGAGAGAGCAGACAGACAGACAGACAGACAGACACACACACATACACACACACACACACACACGGCCGGGGGGGGGAAGAGAGAGATTTCCAGCATATGCAGTTAGTTCTTCTTTGCATCTATAATGCAGAAAACTGCAAGGCATTAACTCTGATGTGTGAACAGCTATTAGCTCTTGATTTCTGGATAAGAACGATTTGCAAATTGAATTCCTTGCCATTCTCTCTGTTTCCTAGTTGCTCTACACAGGGGGCGGGAAGGGGGGAAGCAGAGCTTTGGAGTAAGAAGTAACAGTGGTTTCTGCATCTAGCTAAGCTACCTGGAATGGAACCAGAAACATGAGAAGGGAACATCTGTGTGGGAAGAGACAGCAAGAGGAGAGGAATTCTTTTCTTTCTAGACTGCAGAGGAAAGGTTTGGCTTCAAAGGGGCAAAAAGAATAAAAAAAAAATGGAAAAGAAAACCTATCAAGGTTCAAATACAATCCATTTATCAATTCCCTCAGTCCTTGAGCTCCATCGTACTCTGGCAGAAAGAGCTGCTTCTTAGAAATCAAATTAGGACAGTGCCCAGGCCAGCATGCACCGTCTGCACCGAGGACTCTTTGACTGGCTTTGGTAAAGACGTTGGTGAACTGATTTCTTTTTATGGACCAAAGCCCGTGGAATAGTCCAACATCCTTTATCTGGAAGGCTACAAGGGGCAAGCTGCTGGAATCTAGGGCTTCAGGGAGCCCTTCCTGCCTGGATCCCATTCAAACGGTGAGAGAGCCAGCAGGAAGAAATCTGTACTCAGCAGAGGGTGCAAAGGAGACTCAGCAGGACCAGTGTGGGACGGTGGTCAGGACTCAGAGCAGCCTCTGCCAGATCCCTGAATGCCCAGACTCTGGTACCCCAACGATAAATTTATTTTCGTTGCTACTCCATCACTGTAATTTTGCTACTAAGCCGTGTCTCAGTTCCTAAGACCCTTGGAAAGACATAGTTTCTGATGGTCGCGACCCACAGGTTGAGAACCACTGGCCCAGAACAAAGGGAGGGGGCAAGGCTTCCGAGGTCCCAGTCTGGGCATGCAGGAAATGTCAGAGGCAGCAGCCTGCTGGAGGGCAGGCAAGAGCTTTGCTCCGCGTGGGAAGGCATCTTCTGATTGATTCCCTGGTACATAAGCCAGTGACGTTAGTCAATCAGCACAGGATCTGCGTGGGGTGGCGAGAGCGAGTAGGAGTGGGAGGAGAGGATGGAGGTGGAAAACGTGCCAAAAGAACTTGGGATGCCCTCTAGAAAGAGCATTAGCTCGGGGAGGGGAGGAGGAGGGATTGGGACGACTCAGTATTAGCCTTCAGGAGAAAATGCTGGAAATGGCTTTGCTGGCAGGGTGGCCACCAGAAGCACATAACCCTTTGGCCAGAGCTGACTGCTGTGCCATGTCCAGGGGAGGTATTGCTGGCAGAAGTGTTCTGTACCCTGCAGAGTATAGAGTAAAGGCCTATCCTGGGTGAAGGCCCTATGGGAAGCCAGTATGCCTCTGGAGCTTGGCAGCCAGGGCACCCATGGGAGCATCTACGAGACCATTGAAACAACAGAAACTGTGAGGGACACTATCAGATGACTCCAGGGTCACACCCTACACTCATGGCAAAACACCAATGTACATAAAGTAAAACTAAATAAATTTAAAATAATTGTAAAAAAAACTGTACATAGATAAATAAGCTGCTATTGAACACGGGAGGGAGTCACACAGGATTGTCCGTATGGCTCAGTCCTCAGACGGGAACTCAGCATTGGGAAGTGGAGGAGTCTCTAGAGAAGGAAATGGGGGGGTACTTTGCTTTTCACCACCCCAACCACTCTCCCACCTGCTTCATGACAAGGGTCCCATCAAGGTTTACTGTGGATCACTCCTGGCTGAGATCCCGGCTTTTTTTTTTTTTTTTTTTTTTTTTTGCCTAATGTTTCCTTCAGAGATCCCCACTTAATCTGCACACGCAACATGGTGACCCACCCCCAATACTGACACTTCTGTTGTCTATTGGAGTACTGTCATAGCGATTGCCCAAGGGTCACAGGTTATAATGAATGCCTGCTTTATTCTCTCATCTCCTTCCCAAGAACGGGCTCTCCCTGAAGGCAGAGCTTAGAACGCTCTGCTCACCCTCGTATCCCAGGGGGATGGGCTCATCATAAAGATTTCCTGAATAATTACCCAAGTGAGTAAGGAACCTAGGGAGGGGCCAGAGAAAAACACAAACTAAACGGAGGAGGAGACAGGCTGGGAGCATGACAGGCTGATCCATTCTGGGGACACTGATCTATCTGTGACATCCAAGGATGTTTAGCTACCCTTAGGTGTCACTGCTGGAGGATGGGGGAGCCAGGCTCTTGCCTGGCAATCCTAAGGCAGTATTCACATTCTTTGGTGTACACATCATCCCACTCACTCCCTCCCCCCTGCACCCAGATTCACTGGAAGAGCAATGCGACAGGACTAGGGAAGGGGCAGAGCCCTGGGCATTTGAAAGTTTGTTTGGTGTCAGGCTCTACGAAGTAGTTCATCGTAGGATCATCTCTCTCCCACAGGCAGATTTGTAAATCAGGTGTTAGTGGCACTCCTTTGCACTGAAACTAACAGATGTCACCAGATTTGCTTACAGGAACCCTGCTCAAGGGCAAAGCCAGGATATTAACTTAGATTTGTTTCTAATTCTGGCGTTCCTTGTTTTTTTCTAGACAACCTCTCCCCACAATGAAGTATGTTTGGAATGGTGGCTGGTTTTCGGAGGCTTAAAGCATTTCTGAGCAACCCAAGCTGTTCGGTGGTGGTGGTGTGGTGTGGTGTGGTGTGGTGTGGTGTGTGTGTGTGTGTGTGTGTGTGTGCATGTGCGTGTGCAAGTGAGTTCTCAAATGTGTGCGATGGGAATGCCTGTGTTCTAACTATTGCTGAGTAACTGTGCCAACCCTTTAAAATAACCTTTCCATCTCAATTATGTCACTTCCAGTGTGTGTGTGTGGGGGGGGCAGGTGGAATGTTAACACCCAATTTTAATGGCATCAATAATAAAAATCGATGTGTATTTACTCAGTGTGGGGTAGATGACAGGTCTTACACCTAACTGTGGTTGCACCTGGTCTGGCAAGATTGAGACGTGGCAAAGTCAGCCTGGATGACTGAAAGAAGAGAGCGGTCTCCCTGAATGTTTGGTTATAGCGCTCTTTAGATTTGCCTAGCTGTCACTGTCCTGTCCTAGCGACCTCGAGGTAGGCAGTTCTACTTTAGGTTTGCCTGAGAATTTCCTTGCAAGTTCACCAGTAATGCTTATCCTACCCATGGGACTCAGCTCCCTCTGAGTTGCCAAGATGACCCTGGAGCCTCAATCCTGGACTTGTCGAACCTGTGGCTTGGGACCTGCTGATTCTCAAAGGGGAGTCATTTCCAAAGAAGAGGTGAGTGGGAGGGTTGGATGGAGAAACCAGAAGCAGCCAGTCTCCCACACCCCACCCCTGCTTTTTTCTCCCACAGAGCTGTGGCCTTGTTACTGTATTTAAAGTGATTAAACTCTCTTGGGGTACTTAGGTTTTTCTTCACATGCAAGGGCACAGAGTGACTGGAAGGCAGCTGGAGGTCACCTGGATAGTATTTGTTTTGTTCCATTATCAGGAGCTCTACCCATCTCCAGCAGAGAATGGAGCTGTGGTTGGGATCTGTTTTTAGGTGGTCTTAGGCATTGGGGTTGAGTGACTTGTGACAAATGCCACCGGTGTGGAAGAGTCAGGGCTCTGCTCTGGTTCTGTAAAACTAGTTTGCTGACAAAATCAGCTTTGGCACTCAGGGGTGTAACCATTTTCGCAGCGTGCTCAGGTCTTGTGGCTTGAGAGCTGGAGACGGTTGCCACTGCAGAAGAAACTCTGCGCTTCCTCATAGTAACACCTTAGCTGCCTTGTGACCAAGGGCCAAAGGAGCCACTAGGAGGAGCTAATGACTGACCAAGTGTGTGCTCACCAATTTCTAATGTGAATTGCTTCACCAAGTGCCCAACCTGGGCTCGTTGCAGGCTCCAGGTATTTAATTATTCATGTGGTAATGGATGGACCAGGGATCTTCTGCCCTTCAAGCGGTTCACAGAGGAGAACAATTGTGTCTCCTAGTTTCGTTTGTGGGTTTATTTGTGCCAGGAGGACGGCGGCGCTTCAGCCTTACTGCAACATAAGGGCAGAAGAAAAACTGCATCAGCAAATCTCCACTTACACACACACACACACACACACCCCACATGCAAACCATTGACGCCTTCTAAAAACAAAATGCAACTCCTCCCCTACCAAAACAATGAAAACTATCTCAGATCACAATGAATACCTTTTGCAACATCTGAGGAGTCCTTCTTTCTGTTGTGCCCAGGGAGTGAGATTAAGAAGGGAGAGACCATGACATTTAATGCTTGAAAGCCAGCTCTGCAATTTAACAGTTATATATTTTGACACTATTTCTTAACCTCCGTATTCCTCTTTTCCCTCCCCCTGTACCGTCCTGTGGTAAGGATAAAATGAGTCTGGACATGTCGGTGCGTGTAGAGGAGGGAGCACCCAGCTCTGTTTGCTGAGTTTCCTGCTTCTCAAGGTTGGCAGAGCACATTTCAAATGACATCAGAGTTCAAGTACAGTAACGTGGCTCTCCTCTGCCTTTTCATCAGGCAGCTCAGCCTAGCTTTGTCAGCGGCAGCACAACCTCCACCCGCTTAAAAATTCTCTGCAAAGGTGCAGAAGGGGGGCTTTGGTATCTTTGAAAGTTCTGGGTTACATTATGCTGTCTGATTTACCTCAATCCATAATCACGTTTTCCCTGCTCTGGGCAGGAATTTTAGCAAACCACGTTGGTCCTTTCAGCTTGCTGCAGAGGCAAGAACCTTGAAGAACCTTCAGTTCTGTGTCTTTGGATATATTTTTAAAAAAATGGTTAAAATATGTAAAGCCGACCATACTCTTAATGCAGATGGGCTTGGAGGTTAAGTTCACTCACAGCTGTTTCAGAGGTTCAGTTTCCAGCTCTGGCATGGTGCTCACGGTGACAGGGTGCCTGTGACACCCTGACCTGATGCCTATAGACTCCTGTTTGTAGACAGAACCCCTAAACTTAGGAGGGCAAACACATATACACACTACAGAAATATATCTCAAACTCTGGGACTTAATGTGGTAACAGAAACTCTCTTTGGTAAGAAAACATTGGAAACTTACCATGGCCGTATTATACACTGTTGTAGTATGTGTGTCTGTTAGAGCAGGCTGCAGGGTTGCAATCCTACTGCCTCAGCCTCCCAAGTACAGGGAATTCAGTCATGTGCCACAGCACCTAGGTATGATCATTTTCATGTGAGTTTACCAGATGCTGATTTAATGAGCAGTCTGGAAATACAAGGTTAACCTTTCATACTTATCTGATCATGAGACTAATACACAGTAGAAGGAGATGTAGAGGATAAGAAAGTAAAAATAAAGATGACAAGCGCCTAGTAAGTGGACTGTTTTGCAATAAACTGTATTTTTCTTTGGGGGCTTTTCTTTTTGACATTCATATATATAAATATGTGTGTGTTATGTTTATATATGTTTATGCATATGTGTGTATACACATATGTATGCGTATATATTTGTTAAGGTCAGATTATCCTGCATGGCCTAATTATTTTCAGTTAGTAATTTCACAAATATTATATCATTATAGATTAAAAAGTACTATATCTAGGCCTTGGAGAGAGCTCAGAGTATCAGAGTATTGGTTTTGAAATTAAGAGATCCTGAGTTCATATCCCAAGCCACCCATGTAAAGTCATGTATGGACACATGTTCCTGTAATCCCATGTCACCGGATGGAGACAGATTGCGTTATGCAATATATACTCCATGTCAGTTATGATGGACGTTACAGAGAACACTAGGAGGAATGTATGTAAATGTGAGTTTGAATTTGTGATTCTCTCCTGAGGATGGGTTGTTAGAAATAGTATTAGTGGCACACAAGTTTTAAGTTCTATTTTTTTCCTTCTAACTTGTTCTTTTCTTTAGTTAAGCAAAACTGCAGGAGGGTCCAGGGAACCCTGTCTGAATCATGAGGACTGCCACTTTAAAGAAAAATGAGCAGTCATTAGAAAGTGTCAGACCAATAAGGGGTGTGCTCCAATATATGTCCCTCTAGTCTCTCTTATTGATATTTTTCTTTGACAGTTCCATTCACATATAGGGGAATTCTATTTACCCCATCATTTTATCTTACTGTCACAACTGCCAACCATTCCCCTTCCTGACAAGCCACTTTCCCACCTTGATGCCTTTTTGTTTTCTTTTGTGAGCCAACAAGTTTAACTGTGGTCATCCTTGAAGTTATGGATATGCAGTAGACGTTGGTGGGTTCACCAGTGGGGCTTGCTGAAGAAAATGGCCTCCAGCCTCCATCAATAGCCAATAGTTGCCCCAGAGAAGGGCAGGATAATGGACTATTTTCATGCATGACTCGGGCTGATAACTAGGAAGCCTAGTTGATATGGAAAATGCAGAGCAGATTCCATCAGAGTGATCTAGATGAGATGATGTAGGATGATATAGGAGTGTGGGAGGGGCGAGGTAGGACCCTGGTAGGTTATGAGCATCTTTAGCATTAGAGCCAACAATATCTAGTGCTCTGGTGGTGGGGTATTGAAAGGAGTGAAGATAAAGTGGCCACCAAGGGCTTTGGCCTGAGACATTAGAAGGACTGAGTCCTGGCAAAGATTGGAATGGGGAAGGTGAAAACAAA
>JAQHUG010000154.1:4510531-4549322 GCA_028555095.1 Dicrostonyx torquatus | reverse complement strand
ATAGTTTAATCATTGCCATTGTTTAGTGTTGTTGGGCCATGGTATTCATAAACAGAATTTTTTTTTTATTTAGTGACTAAGTTATTTTCAAGAAACTTTTCCACAGGCATTATACCCTTGTGTTGCTTGTGCCCCAAATGCACTCCTCCAGTCTCCCTGGCCTCTCTGACATGATTGTTATCCACATGGATTTACTCCAAAGGTTTCATATATTGGTGAATTTATGATGGAGTTAATGAGTTTTGAGCTACAACATCTAGAACCGGCTCTAGCAGTTCTAGTTCACAAAAGTAAGGTAGCATTAACAACCGCCCCTGCTCACCAAAGTACAAATAAACCATGTTAGCACCGAACTAAGGAATTCCTTTGGGGAAGTATAGCCATGGCTTTAGGGGAGAATGCTTAATAGTGCATAGTTTTCTCACAGTTAAGTTTTTACCACTGTTCTTCCTTGTCATAGTTAGAATTAACAATACAGTAACTCTATTGGTATCAAGGCATGAAGCCAGAAAATTCTCATATTCTCTTTCTCCATTGGTCTGACAGAGGAAAAACAATGTGTGAGAGCTACAAGGCCAGAAGTTTCTTTAAAATTAAATTCCCCCTGATCATTTGCATAAAGTCTTCCTAACTGAGGATTCCATTTTCATTGCTACCTATTCAAAAATTAAAATTCTCTCCTGCCAAGAATTTACTTTGTAAGCAGTATATATCACTATGAGTGAACTATAGAATAAAATTGGGTTCATGTATTTCTGTGAATCTCATAAAATATTTCACCACCCCCAAATAAAATTACAAGTTTTTATTTCAAGTTGTAACAGAGAAGAAACAAATTTTCCCATTAAAATAATTAGTCAACTTTTCGGATTGGTTGATTACTTAGAGACAGGAGTTAGATAACCACACTGGAGAAAGACTTGGTTTTCTTGTGGATGTGAGCTATCCATGCAGATGATGACTTTTTCAAAGCTCCTATGAGCGTATGCTCCATGGAAATCAGCACACTGGGCAATTAGTGCTGTCACCCGAAAAGCATAGAAACTAGTCACTGAACAAGACAGCTAGGAATCCCTTCACTGTCAGTTCATTCAGGAAATGAACCTTGCAATGAATCTGGCTTATGACCTCCCCTATACCAAGTTCTTCATGTGAACTTGGATTCTCGATGCTCAACACTACATGGCCATGCTGATAAGCCATGGAAGATCTGAAATTCAGTATCATTTCTCTTGCCTCTATGGAAAATGACATAAAGAGGCAGTGAAAAGTTTATAGCTGAAACTTGATGGGAAAATTGCACAGGCATGATTAAGACTACGGTGGAAATGATTTCTTCCTTGTTTTTATATTTGTAGTAATTTTCAGTTTTTTAAGATTAATATTTTGCTTAAAATCATTTTTCCATAATATTAAGTTCTGTACAAGATTTTATATCTATAGCATTGATTGTTCCCTCCTACCCTTTTATTCCTAAAAGAAATTATTTGAAATTCTATGAACTTCAGAGGAGAGTTGTGTCTCAGCTGCCATATTATCTCAGGTTAGCCACAGCAGAAACCTCCTGGCCAGAGAAGGGAGGCGGGGACTGGCTTTCTTAGAGCAGTGGTTCTCAACCTGCAGCAACCCCTGTGGGGGTCACATGACCCTTTCACAGAGTCCCATATCAGAAAACCTGCATATCTGATACTTACATTACAATTCATGACAGTAGCAAAATCACACTTACGAAGTAGTGGACAAACTTTGGTTTGGGGGCACTATGACATGAGGAACCGTATTAAAGGACTACAACGTTGGGAAGTTTAAGAACCACTGTCTTCGAGATTTCTCTAACTTTAGTGATGTGGCAAGGGCCTCCGGGAGGTTCCTCGTGCTAACCTTTGAGCTCGTCCCCTGAGGTGGGAAGTGGCTGAGGCCCACAAGCAGAACTTCACACATCCAGAACTTCGTGGAACTCCCAGCCTCACTTGGAGGTCATGGCGTTAGTCGGTAAGAAGTGGGACCCCATCACCCTTCTTAGGTGGCCTATGCGCCTCAAATCTGGCTTCTCATTCATCTCATTCTCAATCCTCCATTCATGGGGTGATAAACAGCTTCGCTCTGCAAACACACAACTCCGCTTTTGAGAGAAAAGATTTTAAAAAAAAAAATGGATCTTTTACCTCATGTCTAGAAAACCATTTTAAATCGCTGACCTGAATTGTGTTCGAGCAGGTCCCTCTGCATTTCTCTGGGAGTGCCTGGGTGGGTTTGTGGCACCCCACAGAGGAGGTAGCACATTTCCGTCCCTTCTCCGTGAAGTGTGAGTGTGTCTGCGATCCTGCTTTGCTATCCAAGAACAACCTGGTCTCTCCTGTGAAGGTCAATAAGGAAAGAATTACCGGAATGGCTACATGGGGAATGCGGATTATCTGAGATTTTCACCTACTCCTAGTAGGGCCACCTTGTCCTAGCAGGAATCAGCGTTGGCTTCTAATAGTGTGCCAGAGAACGAGGCCAGGGCCTGCGTATGTTCCTCTTAAAATGCATCGTTTGTTTCCAAGGGGAATAACGTGATTTGCCTCACAGAGGAACTCAGCAGTAGTTGGCTTGCCCAGAGGTAAATCAGGGTTAAGTTGCTTAGGAAGCCACATAAGTCACTGGGCCTGGGCAGATGGATGGAGCAACTTGGCAAGTTCCTGTCCAGACGTAGATCCCCTGACACCGGAACTGCCCGTCCATTCACAACTTTTCCAGGACCTTTTTCCTGGGTGACACAGATGCCAAGGGAAGCATGCAAAATGAAGATGTCTCTTGACTTCTAGTGAGGACAGTGTCACCTGCCCCCAGCACCCCAACCTTCTCCCCTCCCATCCCCCACACATGAAAGCTAAGAGATTTCACACAGCTTGACTGAAACAGATCCTGGGTCAGACGAGACTTCAGACCTGAACTGTGTAAACAACGCTGTGGGACGCAAAGCAGCAGGGACTGCCGGTTGTCCAATATTAGAGAGATTATGAGAAGTTCTTTTTCTTTTTCTGACTTAAACTTATCCATCCTCTCTTTCTAATTTTTATAGAAGTCGGCGTGTTTCAATTAAATGTGCAAAACTGCCAAAGCCTGTAGGACATATAAAGGAAGGTAGGCTAATAAAGTCTTCAAATGTGTCAGCGAAACCCAACATGTTTGTGCTCACAAAATCCATGATTCAAGGGTCTCACACTTCTCTGAGCGAGAACAACGGCTCACTGGGTGTGAGTGAGTCACATCCAATGCAAGTCCAGACGTTCAGATGGGCAGTGGAATTGAAGTATGGGGTAGTAAGCCATCCTGATCTCCTGGAAGACTCAAGAGCATCAATTCAGATCAACATATTCTGTTTAGAGAGGGTTATCAGTATTTGTCCTAACACTTGTGAGATAAACTTGTAATACCACTCAGCTTCCGAGGTAACCCCAGCCTGACTTTCTTTCAGAAGTACAAATTCTAGCCAGTTATTCTCTACTTGTGGGTCTCCCTCCCCACTGGGTTAGACAAACAGATTAGCTTTTTGAAACTGGTAAAGCAAAATGAAGAAATCCCTTAAGCGATGGTACGGGAGCTTTATTCTAAATGTAAATAAGAGGCTAGATACAAAAGAAGAAATAGAGGGCAAGGGGTTCCCCATGGCACAGTCACCCTGAATCAAGTAAAGAAAGTTCTTTTGTGAAAGACTTTTCAAAAAAAAATTAGGGAGACCTGGGGATGCAGTTGAGTGGTTGCCGAGTAAGCAGAAAGCCCGGTGTTCCATCCTTAACACCACATAAAACAGACAATGGGAACACACTATAACCCCGCACACAAGAGTAAGAGGCAGGAGGATCAAGGTCCTCCTGAGTTCAAGGTCACCTTCAGTTATGTAGCAAGTTCAAGGCCAGCCTGGATGATAAATGACTATGCCTCAAAACCAAACCAAACCAAAACAACATTTTGTGCCAATTCTGTACCGACTTTTGCAATATTATTTTATTGTGCTCAGAACCAATTTGTACTAAATATACAGATGTCAAACAACAGCTTGTCTGTTGATGAGGGTGCAGCGGTGTCTGTTTTGAGTCTCATCCTACTGGGCTTTGTAGGGGAAATGCAGGTAACACGCTGATCTCTGATCCAGCTCCCCAGAGAGAAAATCACAGCGGAAAGGTGGGCACTCTAGGCCTGCTGTTCTCTTGAACAGCTGGAGCTCCGCATAGATTCCCTCCTTCTGCCTTTTAAAGGAAACCCTCTCAAGAGAAGTGCAGATGCTGTCAGAACTGATGGCCCCGTGCACGGATACAGGGCAGTGGGGGGTGGGAGGGCTGAAATGCAGGAGAATGCAGGAGTCACATGACTCCCCTTCTTGGCCTTTCTGTGCTCATGGCTTTCTTCCCTGAAGATCCTATGGGGATTTTTAAGAGACCGAAGAACTTACATGTAGCCCTTGTCTGAGGGAATGGGCACTCCATGTCTGCTGTAAAGGAGAAAGGCGTTTAAAATACTAAAGTGTGTCTAAAGTGAACAAGAGTAAATTCTGGAATCTGAATGGCTGAACGATGAGAATTTGGCTCAGGCCAGAAACTGCATACAGGAAAAGACAAAAGCTGGCTTTCCTAGCTCTGTTCTTCAGGGCTTATTACTGTGTGCCATGCTATTTTTTTTTCTCTCTCTCTCTCCGAATAATCTTTTCAACAAAATGGGGATCAGGAAAGGAAAAGGAAATGTCCACAATGCAAACCAGCCCCTGGGAACCAGCACTGATTAATGGACAATTTTATGGCTCATTTGTAAAAAAGGAAACTTGAACAGAGCCCTCTGTTTACTTTGCTCCTACAATTCAAACCAAGGGGACAGAGAGCAAGATGTGAGAGGGCGGGGCATCTGTATTCTTCAGCAAACTGTGCAAATAGATTGGGAGCATCTGAGCATTTAAAGAGCCCCGATTTCCTGGGGATTTATTGCAAATAATGACTGTCAAGGAATGACAAAATGCTGGTACATTCTTCATTTTCCTTCTTACCAGTGTAAACTCAAGCCCACGTGAAACATTAGAAGCTTAGCCATGGCCCTCCACAAATGAGCACCTGTGATCATCGTAATGGCTAGTGGCCATCATGGCTGGTGTGCTCATACACTTGAGAGTGTGCGTTTTCATGTGCATGCATGTATGAGCATGTGTGAGGGGATTAGGTGTGCACTTGGAGCAAGCATGCGCGCTTTTATGAATTCAGTCTTTCTTGTGCCGAGCTGCTTCTCCACTGTGCTCCATCTGGGCCAGTCTAAGAACAAGCTCTGCTGATCTCACTCAAAGATGAGTGCTAGGCGGTTGTTTCTAAACCCTCCAAGCTTACCATGCAAAGAGGGCCACTTGAGAGCTTAGAAGTAGGTGCTCCCTGCCTGGCAATGCAGGATTGTTTGAATTGCATTAAATCCCAGGCTTCTCTTTCTGTCACTCAACCTTTCCAGGTAGCTGCTCTAAATTTCCTCGATAATAAAAATGAGCACCAAAGGAAAACAAAGGGCCGTATGCAGATAGAAGGCAAGGTTAGCTCACTTGGGCAGGCAGATGCTGGGAAGCTTCCCTTTGGATGGTGCACCTCTCTCCCAGTGCACACAGCCATCTGCACATTCAAGAAGCATGGCCTAAGTTTTGTGTTACATTTTGCCTCAGTTTCTCAAACCATTGCTGTTTCATGGGACGATTCTGTACTGGAATTTTCTCCAGTGCTGTATTTCTCCCTGGCATTTGTCTGAGGTTAAGTCCAGCTTCTCTTATTTGCTATAAACCAGGGGTTATTATACAAGAAAATGTCATTTTTTTGTTTGTTTCTTCTGTTTTGTTTTTGAGACAGGATTTCTCTGTGTAGCCCTGGCTGTCCTGGAACTTGCTCTGTAGACCAGGTTAGCCTCAAACTTAAAACTCAGAGATCTATCTGCCTCTGTCTCCCGAGTGTTAGGATTAAAGGCATGCTCCACCACCATCCAGTGGAAAGGTCATTACTTACTATAGAAATTAAGTTTCTTTCATGTATGTCAGAACCGTAGCTCAAGCTAGTGTTGAACAGTAGCCTTGCTTTTGGCTCTAGTCACTTAATCCAGTTCCTGGACTGCGGATCCAAACAATGCCTGCGGATGCTCAGTTGTATTTCTTGGTTCTTTCTCTTGTGAATTAGCCTCATTCTTTCCATGGCAACTAGACACATAGGCCTGTGGCACTGTCAGCTAGGACTCCATGTCATTGTTCCAGCCCCAGCATCCAAATGCCAGAAAGGTCCTTGATTTCCCACCATGATTGTCCTGTGTCCCTCCCCAGACAATCTCTGCATTGGAGGGGGAAGAGTGGCTGGCACAGTATGGGTGGCCCAGATTTGGTCTTAGTTTCTTTCTGAATCTTTCTTAAAAGAACAGTGAACGTAAGGGCATAAGCAGAGTAGACAGAGCAATGGATACTGTCATTTATATCATTAGACCCCTCACTAATCAGAGCTTCTTCACAGCCCAACAGATACTAAAAATCGAACTGTAAAAGAATTACAGTAATGTGCCAATGTCTTCTTTAAAAAAAAAAAACAATTCATGCCACCATATTTCTGAACCTAGTAGTGGGGTTGTGTCTCAAAGGACAGATATTAGCAAAAGATAGGTGATGGACTGATTTTTCAACTGTCTTTCTGGTTGTACCGGCTTAGGATTCTCAGTAGGCGTTGTCTATCTAAATGGCCTACTAAGGAATCTCACTTAGAAATGCATTCAGTAGTGGATCTAGAGAAAGGTACAGGCAAGAATGTAGACCTCATTCTATTTATAGCGCTAAAGGAAAAGGGAAACAGGACCCAAAGAACCCTGCTTGTGAAATTAATTAAAAGAGCACTTTCAGTGACTTGGCTGATGAAAATAATGTTTTCACAAATTGTTTAATGAAAACATAATAAAGAATACCTATTAGGTGTTAAGTTTAAATTAAAAATCGCACAGATCCAGAATCTCAGTTTTGTAAAACTAAGTGTACCTGTGGGGATGGGGGGAGTTGAGAAATGGAAAACCTTGGCTTTGATAGTTTTCAGATAGTAGAGTTGAGGGGTGAGATTATTTTCCATGTCTATTTTTTAGTTTCTCTCCAAGTGTTAGCCAAAGGAAAATGCCTTTAAATGTGTGTGAGTGCACTGAGTGGCAATTCAGATTTCTGCTTAACAGGGTATCACACCATTTTCTTTTCTAACATTTTTCTACCCTCCAACTCCTTATCATAAATAATACCCTGCAATACTTTCCGCTCATGCATATACCGATATATTATTTCATTGCTTTGTTCACTAATGTGGTTAAAAAAAACAAAGAGCAAAATTAAGGATTTGGTAAAATTCTGTTTTTCTTTAGTTCCTGACTTTACTTCTTGCTGGAAGAGTTGTGAAGGTGGTTTTGCCTACACATTTTTTTGTAGCAATTAAAAGAAGTAATCATTTCTAAGAAAATACTAAAATATTCAATGCACACTGGAGGCTTTTCCATGGAAAGCGGCGCGGTGAATAGTCGTATTGAGTCTTTGCTGTTTAACGAACTTGCGCTTTGAAAACGCTCCATCATTATGAGGCAACACGGGCTTATAAGAGGATCTCATTACCCCTGCAGTTGCTGCCCCAGAGCCCAGTCTCCCCGCCACCTTTGACTGCCACTCTGACTCATTTTGAAGCAAGTTAGGCATCCGTATCGAGGGAAGAATAAACCCCTGAGTGTATAATTAGTAACTTCATGCTTCTCTCTTGGTTCTGACTTGTAGGGAGCAGTTTTGGTTTCTGCAGTTAAACACAGGGCTGTATTAAAGAAAAAAAAATTTTCCTCATAATTTCCCTATGGTTGACCAGTTGGCCTGGTTGCTTACTGGAATCAAGAGTTTGTTTTTGTTTTGTCCATTTTTGCCTCGTCCAAAGGTTCATGCCTTAGATGGTTAGAGCAGAGGGTTGAGTTTTTCTGAATGGCACTAAACAGCAGACCCTATGTAGACACTAGTTGGCATCACACAAAATGTTCGCTCAGACATCTAGGGTGATTATGAAGTATGGTTTAGAAGAGTCTTGGATGCGATGCTATATTTTTGCTTGCTTGTTTTGTAGGTTTGAGGGGAGGCGGGGAGGACCTCAATCTAGACCAGGCTGGCCTTGTCTTCAGAGATGTGCCTGTCCCTGCCTTCCAAGTGCACCACCACAGCTGCTATGATATAGTTTTGTTCCCTAGTTTTTCTGTTGATTTTCTAAAGACAGGCCTTCCTTCTTCCATACTCTCTTTCTAAAAGTCTTAGGTTCTATAATGAGAAGGACTGTGGGTGTAAGAAGATTTGATTATGAGAGGAATCCTCAGATAATCACAGCACCAGAACCCATCTCCTACCCAGACCCTCCACGGCAGCCATCTTCATAAGGTCTCAAATATCTCCATCTCCAGAAGGCAGGTTCAGAGGTTGCCATGGTTCATATGTCAGATGTACCCTCAAGTGTTTATGTGTTTAAACAGTTCCAAGCTGCTGCACTCTTTCTAGGAGGAAATGAGTTGCTAGAGGCCTGTCTTGAGGCTCTACAGCTTAGTCCCACTTCATGTTTACTCTCTGCTTCTAGACATTAGCTGCAATATGACAGACTGCCTCCCCATTCCTGCCCCAGTCTCTTCCCCCACATGATGGCATGTGTCCTCTTGAACCTTAAGCCACAGCAAATGCTTGCTTTCTCAAGTTGTGTTTCATTCTGTATCTTATGACAGCAACAAGAAAAGTTGGTGATAGAGAGGGGAACCAGACTTTGCCAGAAAGCTGAGGTCTCCTTTCTCATGTTCCCATCCCAGATTGAGAATATTTCCAGATCAAGGCTCCCAGGGAGGTCTTCTCCCCTCCAAATTCTCCCCCACTCCTAGATTGATGATGTCATGGCTTTGCTTTGAGGCTTCCTGTGTTTGCTCTCAATATTCAAATTAGGTCTTTGAAACGTTTTTCTGTGAATTCTTGTGGTTGATACCTCACCCTACTAATAGTTAGCACATCTGGAAGAGCATACTGCTGTCTACATGGGAGGGTGCTCACATGCCTACACACGTAACAAGTACTCAGGCACATATGAAGACATATGCACACACGATTTGAGATATGGCTTTGCATTTCATATCCCACTCGCCACTGCTTTTATGTCTTTGAAGAGCACCAAGTATTTCAAAGCCAGCTATAAGTTTTCTTCAGGCTTCTTAAAAAGCCCAAAGAAACCCACTCAGAGCAACTATTCTTAAAAGCACCAATTTGCTGTTTTAATTTGTTCTTTCACTTATTTTATAAATTAAATCATTGGGATTTAATTCGCGAAGCCTTTTCTAAGTTTGTGAGTATGTGAATATACAGGCGGAGTATTGGAAAGGACACTCGGTGACAGGTATGACGTTATTCTAGTGGAAGCTGCCTCAGGCACATGGGGCTTCACTTCTAGATTTCTCATAATCTCCTGTTGCTCTATCACTTGAGCAGGATGCCAACACCTTCTGGGAATGATGAGAAGAGACATAAAGGGTATTCTAGGCTTAGGAAGCCGGAGGCTTGCATGGCATTCTGGGCAGACCTGTTACCAGCTGCCAAGATACTTAGTATGGAATGTGAAGCCCTTGTGAGATGCCGCACCTCCGTTGGCAGTCTGCATCCCTTCCAAATTCTATAGAAAATATCTCTGTGCAGTCTCAATAATTAACTTTCTCTAATGTACTCAGCATTGCTTGTGTCTCTGTTTCTTTGTCCAAAATGCCTCTTGTCAGTGACAGGTTTTAATCAGGCTTTCAGAGAGACCCCCTGCTCAGAGAAGGTATGCCCATAGGTGGTGCGTGCTTGTCCATGGTTCCTAAGACCCGAGGTAAGCTCCTGTGATTTATTTTATCGTTTAAACACATGTCCTCTCTCTTCTGTCCTCTCTCTTCTAGTGTCCCTCACCATCTTTCAAAGATCCTTCAAAGACAGGAACAGAACCTTCATCACCCAGGAACCACAATGCATTGCAATGTTCAGTGCAAAATTCTGCCCAATATTTGAGAAATGAATGGTTTACTATCAATGGATGAAACCCAAGGAAAATAAAGAAAATCAAACAGCAAAGGACAAATCTACAAGAGGACTTTGTTCATCGACTTTTCCTACAAATAATCCAAGAATTTAATAATCAGTGACCCAGAACCTGCTGGTGTGAAGGGAATAAATTGCTCACATTGTAGAAGACGTATTAATTCTTTGGGGCTATTAAAAGCCATTTAGATTTTGGTTACACAATTCTAAAATTGCCTGCTAGCATTGTGAGCGAATCAGTTAAAGCTGGCAAAGTAAACCCTACTTTTGGAGAGAAGCCAGGTCTAAATTACTCATGTGTTGGTTTGATTTTTTTTTTAAAATGCAGGTTTATAATTTTAAGATCAGTGAAATGCCAGGTCTCTCTTAATGAATAACTAATATTTATTTGTAATTATCCAAGTACAGTTTTGATGTATAAATGGTTATCCCAAGACTGGAACAACGTCAGAAAAAAAGCTTCTGTTTGAAACACAATAGCATAGCAATCTTGTCTTCATTCAATACTGTCTTTAAAATGTTTGCAACAACGCAAAGGTAACTTTTAGTTCAACCTACACTGAAATGCCACTTTTTTTAATAGCAAGGAGTATGCTAATGAGGTCTTATTTTATCTGGTAGAACTCAGCTTTATTTATTTATTTATTTATTTTTTGTCCTGGACATGTTCTCTACATAAAAATGTGTCTGTAAACGTTTCCTAATCCACAGTCAGATCTCCAGCCAGGTGCCCAAGGAGCAAACCTGACATGTCACGTATCTGCTCTAAATATGTCATCACGTCTTCATTGTTGTCATGAAGCTCCAATTTTCTACTTGTTTCTGGCTTCCACTTTTCTTCTGGTGCCATCCATACCTATCTCTTCCTTGAATTCCTTGCAATCTGGATGGTTGCCTTCTGGGAACATAGCAACCACTTTGTTGTCTGTGTCCCTGGCTATCAGCTACCTCCAAGTCAATCCCAATACCACCATTGCCCACCTCTTTGCCCTGGTGGCCCAATTTGTCCTTTTCTTTCAGATTTGGATTAGGTGATCCCCATGTCCCCTGGCAGAACTTAACTGAAATCAAGTTGTTCTGTTCCATGGGAGTGTCACCCCCACCAGGGTTGGACATATTTGAAAGGCAGTCCCTTTCTGGCACTAAGCTTTCTGAGGTCCCCTTACTGTGATGAAATATAACAGGCTTCAAACATTCATTCAATGAATCCATAAGTGGGCTTTTGGGGTTTCAAAAACAACAATGTTGTCAAGATCGTGTTCTCTGGCTTTGGTGAAATCAGATACCTTTTCAGTTAAAATTTAAATATTTCCAAAAATTGAGCATAATATAAAATAATTACTTGTATTTATAAACACAGTATGCACACACATGTATATATTTCTAGTGAGCCAACATTTGGGTTTTTTTTTCTCATAAATAACAGATGGCTCAGGGAACTGGATTGCCATTTCCCATTCTCTCCCTAAAAGGAGGAGGAAGGGGCGGGCTTTAGTTTGAGTCCTTGAGCGAGAGTGATGCTGTTCAGACTTGATCTGAAACATTGGAGTCACATGGTCCATTCTACATCTTAGAAGAAGGGGCACTGCCGTTAGTACACCTCTCACTGATCTGATCTGGAAGGAAGAAGGTTGAAGGCTTGTCTGGGAAAGTGGTCAGAGGTTAGAGATGCAGTTGGGGCAACCATGACAGGCTGGATTACCTGGGCTATGCCCATTAGCTGCTGTGTACTTTACCGCCAACACCTCTCAAATGGCTGTAACCCATCTTACACAGGGGATGAGAATTGAAGAAGGCTCTCTGGATGCTCCCTGGTAATTCCCGAATCCCCTCCTCAGAGGAGCTTTCTCCATGCTTTGGGTAACCCAGTATTACCCCGAACTAAAGCTGGGCTATTGTATATAATATTTTCTAAGAGCTGCGTGTAGTGGTACATGCCTGGGAAAGAGGCTAGCCCACAAGCTTAAGGCAAAATGAGACTACATAGTGAGTTCCAAGCCCGTCTGGGTTACACAGGAAAATCCTATATTAAAAAAAAAAAGAAAGAACTGTCTTTCTGACTGTCATCTGACTACATGACAAGTGTGTTCTCACTCTGTGCACCATAAATGCTTTGAGATTTGGCATCTGCATTGCACCCGCATAGCAAATACCGAATGATCGTAAGATTAAATCGCAAACTCAGTGTTGATTAGTTCATCATTAGAGCTTCATTTCCTTATTACACGCGTGCATATGCATTCCTCCATGTCAATACCCTCGAGGTGAAGCAGAGCACATCCTTAGTGTTAGTTAATAATTACTTCCTGCTAAGCTCTGCTAGAGGACAGGAAATAGGGACTGGTGGTTGAGTAGGTGAGCCTGAGCAAAGAAAGGCAGGGAGGGAAGGAGCGAGGGACAGAGAAGGAGAGAGGGAGAGAAAGGAAGAGAAGAAAAGAGAAAGAAGAGGAGAGAGGAGGAGGAGAAGGAGGAAGAGAGAGAGAGAGAGAGAGAGAGAGAGAGAGAGAGAGAGAGAGAACTGGAAGACGTTCATGCTCACACACTCCTTGCTTATCACTGCTTTGGTCATTAGAATTATTTAGTCTCTCTGCTTTTACCCTTAAACCATTTGATTTGGGGATCTAACTTTGGACAGGTTTGTATTAGAGTATTTTCAGTTTATGGGAAGTTTATAAAATGTGGGGTTTTGTTTGTCCCTCCCCCCTCACACACAAAAAGGCTAGCTTTAATAAAGAACTAAGTCAGGGTCATATTCATCCAGGAGCCCAAATATTCTCAAGGTTTCCTGAAAGTTGAATGTATGCATTGTCTGGAGAATTTGAAATATTCCAAGTTTCTTTTTCTGTTTTTTTGGACTGTGTTAGTTTCCCAACACTGTAACAACATGCCCGAGGCAGTACACTTACAGAGGAAAGGTGTTTCTTTTCTTTTCTTTCTTTCTTTTTTCTTTTTTCTTTTTTTTTTTTGGCCTCCAGTTTCAGCAACCTCTATTGATGACTGGGAAGACCCATGCTTTGGGCCTTTGGGTTAAGTGCTAAATGGAAATATTGGGATGTATGTGGTAGTACAGACTCATCTCATACCAAAAATAGAAAACAGAAAAGGAATATGCTGGGTATTCATAATGCTCTTCAAGGGACTGCCCACAAGGCCCTGCCTTCTAAAGATTTCATGATTTTCTAGTGGGGACCAAACCTGTAAGTGTCTAACCAACTTCCAGCCTATACCATTCTACCCCTGGCTTTCAGTGACTCATGTTTATTTCACAGTGAAAAAAGCAAAATGTAGTCCTTAAGAGTGCCTGGAGTTTTAGCTGTTCTAGGATTGCTCAGAACTCCCTTCTCCGGCAGTATTTTGTCAACCAGATGCAAGGTGGGCTCTATGTTCCCCTAAAGACCAAAACAAAGTTCAACACTTCCAGGTATGGGACATAAGACAGGTAGGACAGGTGTATGCTAAACATCCCTATTTCAAAAGGGAGAAACAGCAATGCAGAAAGGAAGATGAGGTCCAAGTGAAACAAAAACCCAGAAGGGGAGACATTAGACCCTCAAGGTCCATTCCTGGAATGTGGGAACACAACAAAGGGACAGATCCTTCACAACTTGCTGCATCCCTACAGCTTGGTCCAGACTCGAGGCCCTCGGTCCAGGCACAAGGCCCTCGGGTGAGAAGCAGAACGACTGCTCTGGAGGGAAGAGCCTTTAAGAGCCGTTGGCTTGTGTGTGGCTGCTGTCCACTGTGTCACTGTTTATTCGGCATTGGAGCCTCGTGGCTCTAAAGGAGGAGATTTCTTAGGGAGTAGCTCTCTGTGAGTGGCATCACGGGAAATGGAATCCAAAGAAACACTTGGGTGGCCTTGGTGGACTACCTTTAGTTTCTGACCCTTCGCAAAAGCATAGGAGCACATTTCTTTTGGAGTTCAGGGGGAAAAAAAGAATCTGAATTTCAAGGCAAGAACATGACTCGGTAAAACCTCAACATTATTAATATGATGATTTTCTAATTTGTCCTCTTTTATCTTGTCTTTTAGTTTCAAAAAATCATATCGTAGGATGTTTGTGCAGGTCCCGGGGCTTATTGGTTAAAGAGAATTGCATATGCATCTCTCTTTTCATCTTAGAATGTAAAAGATCAAGAGACAGTCTTTTCATGGGCAGGAGTGGCTGACATGTTGGAGGTGCACCACACATCAATTGCACGACGAAGCCCCATTATCTTTATAGCTACATGACAAGCTAAGTGCTAACATGCCAACTTTATGGATGAGAAAACTAGAGCTCGTAGAGATTTAAGAATCCTTGCAAGGTCACATGGTTAGTTACAAATTCAGGTTTCCTGAGCACTAAGCGGTTGCTTCAAACACTGCCAAGGATGCAGAGTAGCAAGTATCCCAGCACAGGGACAGCCTGCCCTCCCCCCTCCCCCTGACTCAGAACTGCTAGAAAGCAATAGCCACAGTACACTCTTCCATGCTCAAAGCTTATCTTGTAAACAGGGAGCACAGATTCAGAGAAGTGGCTACAGAGCAGGTTGACCAGATGTCTGCCATTCTGATGCTGAGTTGGATTATAACATTGAACCCTGAGGTGGTAGCCCTTTCTAGAAAACAAGTATTGTTTTCTTTCATCATCCCCAGCCAGTAAACACATCCTAGAAAAAGAAAACAGAGACCAGGAAATAATATATTTTTAGTTTCTATGAATTTCATATGCAGTAGTCATTTTAGATGTATGAGAAAAGGAATACTATGATAAACAGCAAAAGTCACCCACAGTCCATCAGTGATTGATGAATCTTATGGTTTAACAAAGCTGTGGTAGTTTGAATAGGAATGGCTCCCATACTTGAATACTTGGCACTAGGGAGGGGCACTAGTAGGAGGTGTGGTCTTGGTGGAGGGAGGGTGTACTGGAAGCGGGTTTTGAGGTCTCAGATGCTCAAGTCACACCAGTGCATCACTCTCTCTTCCTGCTGCACGCATGGCCAGCTGCAGGGCTCTCAGCTACCTCTCCAGCACCATAATCTGCCTGTGTGCTGCCATGCTTCCCACCACGGACAATAATGAACCATTGAATTGTAACCCAGACCCAAATTGAGTATTTTCCTTTATAAGAGTTGCCATGATCGTGGTGTCTCTTCACAGCAAGAGAAACCCTAACACCCTAACTAGTCTAATATTTGCAACTTTCTTCGACTATTTTTTCCTTTGCTATAAATTAAACATCTTTCATTTTCTTGACTTTTTTTTTGGTAAACATTTTTTGCTGTCTTCTTTATTTTTCATCATGTAAATGCATAATAATTTAATTAGTCTTTCATTTTAAGATGTGGGTTGTTTCTACTCTCCCCCTCCACTTTTATAGATGACACTGTTAAAAGCTCATTTTTATTATATTTTGCTTAGATTAATAGAGGGGCTTCCATAGAGCTTTCACCTCAGTTGTTTATATTTTGCTCATCTGTGCCTACAACTCTCACACATACCTACTTTCTAAACTGTTTGAGAACAAAATGTCCCTTGTCACCCTAATACTTCAATTTTCTCTCTATATATTTTCCTAAAAGCTGGTATGCTTCTACACGGCAATTTATTTTTTAATTTAGAAATTCAATATTGATATAATACCACTATCTATCCAATGAATTATCCTTCACTATCTCCTTTTTTTAGATTAGTATGTGATCCAGCATAGTGAAAAACGTTTTTATATAAACTTTTAGAAAGATATATAATAACCTTAGGTAGGATTTCAAAGAGGAAGCTTATTGAGTGATTAGACAGGATTTCAATCTGTCTGTGCTGCTTTTTTATTTAAACCTACGACTAAGCAATAAACAATGATTAGACATGTAGTGGTTCATAATTCTGGAAGCTGGGAAGTTCGAAGAGCTGTTTCAAAGCATTGAGCAGGGTCTTCTTGTTGCATCATCCCATGGCAGAAGTTCAGGGAGGAAAACATGGAGTCAGAGTAGGGTAAATATTTCCCTTTTAAACCAACATGCAACCGGTCACTGAGGGTAGACCCGTCATGGCCTAGTCAAGCACTATGATGTCTACTTCTCAACAGTGTTTCAGTGGCACTTAAGCTCCAGCAAGCATTTGGAGGTGATTAATGTTGAAACCAGAGCTGAGAAGCCTGCTTGTGACCACTGAGAAAGTGGTAGCCATTTGACTAATGGTAATGTCGGACCTGCATGTGTAGAGTGACTCAATGACCATCTAATATAAAGTAGGGGACTTCACGTTGTTTAAATATGAGGTAGTGTGGCAATGCGTCACAGGGACGATGGCTTTAAGGTAAAAAGTTATAGACCGTTGTTACATGTATTGCCCTATGTGATTAAGCATATGGGAAAACTTCTGGCTTAATTTTCACAGTGATAGAATTTAAAGTACCTATTTATGGTTGAACAAGAGTGTATGTGGGTGTCTTTGTCATGCTTCTTCTACTGTGATAAAACCATGACCTAAAGCACATTGGAGAAGAATGAGTTTATTTTTCACACAGCTGTAGTCTATCATGAAGGGAAGTCAGGCAGGAACCTGGAAGCAGGAACCGAAGTAGAGCCATGGAGGAGTGCTTCTTACCGCCTTGCTCCTCACGACTTGCTCAGCTGGCTATCTTATACAACTCAGAACCACCTGTCCAAGGCCCTGCTTACTGTGTGGGGGCCCTTCCACATCAACCCTGAATCAAGCAAATTCCTCATTAGAGTTGCCCACAGACCAATGTGATGGAGGCACTGTTTCAGCAGAGGGTCCTTCTTTCCAGATGACCCACCCTCACTCATGGCAAGATGACAGAAAGTTAGCCAGCCCCGTGTGGACTATACAGAAGTTGTTCTGAATACATGTGTGACTGCCATGGCCGAACAAGCAAACAAAGGGTGAGATGTTGAGACTTGAAGAACAACAAGCTGGCTAGTAACAGATACATTGGAGGGAATGTAAAGATTTTTAGAAGGATAACTAAAGCTACTTTGAACAAATTGGAAAAACAAGTGAGCATGTGTGCTTCTTGAAAATCATTGCTTCATACCCTTTATCCCTCAGCTGACAAAAATAGTACTGTAGCCTTAAATATCAAGCATTGCCCTGGCATTATAAACACAGTGAAAAACACAATAAACATGGTCTGTTCTCAATAGTCCCAGAGTCTAGATGGGGAAGCAATAAATATAAAATTATGCATATCATCCTTTAATCATTGCACTGGGGCTATGAAGAAACACATGCGTATGTAAGACTTCATAGAAGATGAAAGCTTCTAGTCTGGATACCGGGAGGGTAGAGCAGAACAGGCTTCTTGGCAGAGGAAACTAACCTCAGGTTATATGGAATGGTAAAGAAATAAATTCAGAATGCAAAAATGTGTGTAAATCACATTTCTTTTTGCACTGAAAAAGGCAATCCAATGTCTATTGTTTGTGAATGTTGGGGACCCAAAAGATGAGGCTCCTAGTTCAAGGTGCTCCCAGAGAGCTTGACCTCACAGAAAGGAAGTAGCAAGTTGAGTCTGCACAAGGAATTTGTTTCCTTTTGAGACAGTGAGAGAAGAAACCTGCCCAATCCAAATGAGCTATCAGGGAAAAGGCCTGGGAAACAAATTCCAGGGTGGATGGGCAATCACCCTAGGGAGGCTAGCATGGGGGAAGGGCAGGGAACTCTTAAAGGGGAAAGCAGATTTGGTTTAAAGAGGGGTACAATCAGCACCAAGAGAACCATATGGAGAAGGAGGAGGGAAGTCTGGGCAAGAACCTGAACTCCAACTGTGCTCAATCTGCAACCCATATCCAATGCCTGCCAGGAGCCCACTTCACCCGCAGCTTAGTCCAAATCATTGCAGGCTTTTTATTTCTTTTTCCCCCAAAGCCATGGAGCGGGTCAAAGAATGTGGATATGGAACTATGAACTTTGATCTTGAGTCTAGCCTTCCTGGCTAGACTCTGTGGCCCTTGGGGCTGGAGAGGATCCAAGGGAGTCAACCTGCTCCCCTGCTAAGGGCACTCAAGTTCCCGCCTG
Organism: Dicrostonyx torquatus; assembly: GCA_028555095.1. Classification (NCBI taxonomy): domain Eukaryota; kingdom Metazoa; phylum Chordata; class Mammalia; order Rodentia; family Cricetidae; genus Dicrostonyx; species Dicrostonyx torquatus. Next base: position 4,531,215 of record JAQHUG010000154.1, on the reverse strand, counting down.
GTGACAGGCACAGGGCAATCTTGGAGGCGAAGAGCAAGAGAAAAGCAGGGTTGCCAGGGAGCTATGATTCCAAGTGTAACAACCTGAACTCGAGGAACTGGAGATGAGATGGTTAAAGAACAACTCATTTTAAATATAAATAAAACACTATATACTCTAAGTGCTTTATGAGGAAAATGTAGCTCAGAAAGGCAGATCTGCTGCAGCACTAAATGTTTTAATTTTTTTTTTTATATGCTGCACATTAGAGCTTGCATTTTCTTGCAGCTCCAAGGCATAGTCTTTTATGGCTTTGGAGATAAAAGATTTACATTTAAATCATGCTTTCCCTGTGCCACATTTTAACAATAGCTTTTTAAATTCTTCTCTTCCCCAAAGGTCAGAACACAACATATGCTGCCACCTTAGCCTACTGAGCATACCCTTCCAGCTTTGAAAGTCTAAATATTATTTATTGTGGATGTAAAAGGAGATCCAAGTGCCAAATGTTTCCCAACAACGAGGAGACGTCAACCTGGGGCTGCTAGAAGAGCAGGGACACTGTGTGGGAGGAGTCAAGTTCCAGAAAGCAGGTGCTTCTGCTCAAAATTTTGAGCCAAACATACCACCAGGTAACTCTGGCACAAGTTGAGGAAGGTCCAGAATGGACAGTTGAGCAGCAGACTCACATAGCTATGGATGTTAAATGGCCTGGTTGCCTAGTCCTTATGTCTTCTCTGACTCTTTTCCTGGCGCGGGCTGGAAAGATGGCTCAGCAGTTAGGAGCACTGACTGCTCTTGCAGAGGTCCTGAGTTCAATTCCCAGCAACCACATGGTGGCTCACAACCCATCTATAATGAGAATCTGGTGCCCCCTTCTGGTGTGTAGGCCTTCATGAAAGGAATGCTGTATACATAAAATAAATAAATAAATCTTTAAAAAATGTTCGGAATGAAAAATATGCAGCCTGGTCCTTTTAAAGCAGAGTCGAAAGGATGTTTTTGCCAGGTGGTGGTGGCATACGCCTTTAATTCCAGCACTAGGGAGGCAGAGGCAGGAGGATTTCTGTGAGTTCGAGGCCAGCCTGGTCTACAAAAGCTAGTTCCAGGGCAGGCAACAAAGTGACACAGAAAAACCCTGTCTCAAAAACAAAACAAAACAAAACAAAAAAACCCACAAAATAAATAAATAAGTTAATTAATTAAATTAAATAAAAAAATAAAAAGATGTCGCTGTAGGGGAGACTCTCACAGAACCAGTTCCTCTGTGTTATTTAGAAGCAGAGCTGTCTGCTGACTTGCCATCATCATTAATACACATTCCAAAGCTCATTATTGCAAAGCCCAGATGAATAGGTTTCCAGGGTTTCAAATCATGACGGTTAGTGTCAATTGTCAACAGAATCTTGAATCTCCTAGGGAAAGGACCACTGGGCATGTATATGGGGAGTCATCTTGATTGTATTCATTGAGCTGAGATGCTCCGCTCATAGTGGGAGGCAGCATTTCCTAGGTGGCATTCTAGACTGCACAAGTGGAGAAAGGGAGCGGAGCACCTGCATGCATGCCTTTCTACATCCTGAGGATGGATGGGATGCGATGCCATCTTACTTTCTCATCAAGAAGGACCGAACCCTTAGCTGCAAGCCTGAATAAACTCCTTCTCCCAGAAGCTGCTTTTTCTAGAACAGTTCATCACAGAAACGGAAAAAGTAACAAAGACATAGTTACTTCTGTCCAGGGCTATTAGCAGATAACTTTCCTAGCAAACATACTGACTTTAATTTTTTTTTATACAACACATTAGATCACACTCTTTCCCCTTCCCCAATTTCTCTGAGATCCTCTTCACCTCCTACCCACCCAATTTCAAGTTATTCCTCTCAATCCCTCTCCAATAAACAAGTAAACAAAATCTAATATGACAAAACAAAACAGCTAGATAAAATAAAACTCACATGCGTGCACGTGCACACACACACACACACACACACACACACACACACACACACACACTCACTCCATGGACTCTTTTTTGTGTTGGTCAGTTACTTCTGGGCATTGGGCCTGCCCTGGAGTGTGCTTGTTAGACCCTGTGAGACTCCATTGGAAGAGACTCCTTTCCCTTTCCCAGCAGGGATCAATTGCAAATAGCTTCTTGGTTAGGAGTACTTGTGACTTTGGGTGCCCTTCCCTTCTTAGTGCTGGAATTTTTGTCTGGCTTGAGCCACTGCAGGTCTTGAGCATACTGTCACAATCTTTGCATAAACACATTGACTTTTTTCTCTAAAAAATTTTTCTTTAAAGAAAAATGCACTAGTATTCCCATTGGAGTTTTCAAAATTACACCAATTAAGGAAGAGTTGAAGATAGCTTGCTTCTGATTCTGAATGGCAAGTGCAATTGTTGCAAGCATGTATTTTTTTTTTTTTGGTCTTAATTCAAAGCTAGTGATTAAACCAAAAAATGAGAGTATTTCCAAGGACCAAGAAAGAACTAAGAATTGAAACACTTGACCAATCACACTTGACATTCAGAACTGGTGTGATCTGGACCCAATCATTCTTTTTTTCTTTTGACTCAATCATTCTAAATGGAAACAAAACAAAAAGTTCAAAGACAAATCATATCAAACAAGAGCAGGGAATAAATTTTTAACCGTTTGTGATTTATTAGTCATTATATTCACCCCGTAATAATAAATAAGAATTACTGGTTCTTAACTGTGTAAGAAGTTTGCAACTTCCAGTAAACCTAATGCATTCAATCCCTCCATCTCTGGGTGTTCCTAGATTAAGAATCAATTACAAAGGAAAAATGGTTTATTCCTTTGGGTTTCAGGGAAGCATTGTACCCCAGGGAGTCCATTACAGTATAAAACTCAAACTTGACCCAAAATCATTTTATTCCAACATCTTCCAGCCATACCATTCCGAGAGAAAATTCCCCTGTTAGAAAAGGAGCCTGCTTTGTCTGCTTAGAGTGGTCTGTGGAGGCTGCACTTCATCTCCAAAGAATGTGGAAGAAACATGGACACGCAGTGTTTACACAGGCGAGAGTTTCACAAGGACGCGTAGGTCACGGTGATATTGATATTCCTTTTCTCAGAGTAATACTGGCAGAAAAGACCACTGGAAAAAATTCTCTAATAACTGTTTCTGGTTGGACATCACTTCACAGTCCTGTATAACAAAACTTCTTTCCTTCTAGATTAGAAAATTTTATTTATTCAGAGTGCTACCCGGGGACAGACCCAGGCAATCCATGAAGCTGAAGCACTTGCCTTCAGCATTTTTGACCTTCATTCCTCCTCCCTGCCCCCTCCTCTAGTCCATGTCTTCTATTTTTATCCAGAGGGGACTCTTGAGGACCCTGCTTTACTTTCTGTCCACAATTACTCTCAGGAAGGTATTCACGTCATTTGCACCCATGTCTGGAACTGATCAATTACATTTGTTCCCTAGGTTCTTTGTTTTTTTATGTCTTGGTTTTGTGTGTTTGCTTGCTTATCTTTTGTTTTTGGTGGTATGAGGGAACTGAACTCAAGTTTCCCTGAATGTTAGGCAAATGCTGTAGCACTAACCTATACTTTTTGGTGTGTGTCTTGTTCAGTATAAGCGTTATTCCAAACGGAAGCCTTGACGGTGTGTGTGGAAGCCACATGATGGATGAAGCAGCGTCCTTGTACTAGCTCGGGTAACTGGAGTAAGAATTACTTTCATTTGGCACTAGCTCAAGGAATAACCACAGTATTTATGCAGCTCCTGTGATACTTAAGAGACCCCCCTTCTTTACACCTTAGTGACAATCATTTTTGTGTTCTTATCACCAGGTCTAAGAATCAGGGACAGTAAATATATGTATTTGCATCTACCTCTTACCATCTTGGCTTTGGGTTCTCATCCATGTTCAAATCATCATGACCTCTAGGTAAGGCAGATGAGCTAGTGGTAGGAACTTAGGTTATGCTGTTCCTCTCACTTAACTCTTCCTAGAATCATCCTCTAGGACTTGGGTGTCTCTTTGGGAAGATATTGGGAGTTATGAAGTGGTGCAGAAGAATTGTCTGTATTAGGTCAATCATGTTTTAAACAAATGCTGATTGGCCAGGCAGGGAGTATAGGCGGGAAAACCAGACAGGAAGTAGAGGTGAGAACAGGAGAATTCGGGGAAGCAGGAAGCTCCCTTGGCATTCCTGAGCAGTCCACCCAAGAAGCAGTATGTGTCCCTGTCCCAGCTGAGAAAAGGTACCAGCCATGTTGCTAACATAGATAAGAATCATGAGTTAATATAAGTTATAAGAGCTAGTAAGAAGCATGAGCTAATGGGTCAATCAGTTTATAATCTTATGAAGACCTCTGTGTGATTTTCTTTGGGACTTGCCAGCTGTGGGGTACCAGGCGGGACAGAAACCCCAACAAGCCAGCCCTCATTGTTACAATGAAGATGATTTAAAAAGCTTAGAACCACTTGTAACTCTTATGTAGAAAATATACCTAACGATGAAGCTGACACCCACTAAGTCAGAACCAAGAGACAGAGAGTCATGTTCTCATAGATACTGTCACGTTTGGCCAGGGTTGAGCTTGAAACTCTCACACCTCTGGGTTTTTTTTTTTTTTATAATATCTTAATCTAATATTAGTGTGAGGTGCTATTTTATCATTTCCGGCCACAGATAATACTGCTTAGCCAGGAATGTCACCGTGGAACCTGTCCACGAAGAAGCCAACTGGTAAGGCAGAACAGCCCCAATTGCTGGAACGGCAAGGTGACATTGATGACACCTTTTGTTGTGTGTGTCTCTCATGACAGATGATTGCATTGTTACGGACACATGCCCTCTTCCACCCCATCACCAGCCTTTCACTGATAGGTGATTCCTGTCTGACAGTAGGAACGCATTCCTAGAGTGGTCAGGGAAGTGGAATGTGACACCAAGCTATTTTTTGCTTCTCGGTTTTTTCACAGTGCTTGTTTGAGCTGGTTCCTGTTTGCCAAGTGTCATTCAAAAGTCACCCAATTGTTGGTCCATCCTTGCTCCGTTGTTGATGGGAGTGCCATGTGGGCTGGAATCAAAGCCATGCTGAAATGTGTCTATTTTACATCTGTTCCTGGCTGAGATCTTAATGACATGCACAGCATAATGAGATGTGTGTCTGGTTTGTGTAATGAGATTCTTGATTTGAGTGTCTAATGAAGCCTATAGACTAATGAAATATGTAGCATAATGAGATGCATGGCTTGAATGTATGGCACACGTCTTAAGGTCCTTTTTAAAAAATAACAGTAAATATGAGAAAGTCCCTCCCGTCTGTATAAGGTCCATCTACATTTGTTTGGTTTTTTCACTTGTAATTTCTTAATGCTATTGTCATTTTTGCAACGGATATTTCTCAAGTCAGAAACTAAGAGTCAAAGAACTGCCCCTCACCATAAATAATAGTTTGAAAACATAGTATAGTTTTACCCTCTGAACAAAAGTATGTACCCATTTTTTCCTCCCATTAATGCGCTATTTGTTGATATGACCAGCAATATTAATACACTAGCTATAAAAACACTAAAAAAATCCTTGGCTTGTAGCTGTGAATAGCTCTTTATCATTCAGATGATGCTAGCTGGGTGGTCTTTCATATTTGACTAGAGCAAGCACATGTTTGCGATGAGTTCAAGTCTCCAGGTCTGTGGACTTTAATGATACTGCCTTATGTCTTTGAAAGACATCTTCCGGCCGATGACCAGTCTAGGGAAACAGGTTGCCAGAGTAGTTGGATCACCCTGGTCTGGTCTTCTATCCTCCACCTGGCAACTCGTGGTTTCCTCTAATGGCAGACTGAGATGATCATGAAGACAAATCACCTTGAGACAAAGGGCAAGAGCCCAAGAGGGCTGTGTCTTTACACTCATTCTGCCATATTTGTTTGCACCCTTTTCCTACCTCTAGACCACCTAGGAAATCTGAGCAAAAGCAAAAGTAATGAAAAACTGATTTGCCTGGAAATGTAGACGTTTGCTCCAAGGGTTCAACATGAGCAGCAGTGAGCATCCGACAACCTATATAGAACACATAGAACACTGTGGATTGAAAGAGTACGGAAGTGAAGGAGGTAAAACATAGCTTCCGGGGAGCACACAAACAACAATAGTAATGGGTTATCCCTTATTTTTTCCTTCAGCTTTTGGGAAACACTGTACAGGCGACAAGGCAGGGAACCTATCTCAGATTTGCAGTAAAACGTCGAGGAGGTTTTCGCCCCTTTTCATGGGTTCCTTTAAGCGCATTACCAGTTGCTTTCTGCCAAGAACTACTGGTGATTGACCCCAGGCATGAGGTATACATTACATGAGACTTGCCCTAAAATTTCTCAAAGACCGAGGGAGAGTTTTAGCAGTGTGTATCTCATCTGCAGCAGCCTCCTGGATGAAACCCAGGACACTCTTTGAAAATTTATAGAGACTAGTGTATCCTGCAGTTTAATAGGCCGTCTGAGGTTTTTTTTTAAAAACATACCCTTGCCAAGGTTTTATCTCTCTCCCATCTCCCAGATTGAATATCCATTATCTCTCAAGCTGCCATTACCTTCAGATGCCTCAGATTTATTTGTCTAGGTATTTTATAGAATAAAGGCCTGATAGGGTCTTCTTTAAATACACATCCTAACCGCATCTCAGAAACCAGCAGTTGGTCCCATCACCCCATCCCTTAAGGCAATGCTTTTCTATTGCATGGGGACCGTAAATTTTACCCCCACATGCATTTTACAATTATGAAAAGGAATGAATCAAACAAAGTACCCAAAGTTTAGGGTTTTTTTTTTTCAATTTATTTTCCAGCTGCTCTTTCCTATCCAAGGGATGGTTCGATTTGGTATATGCACAGGTGACCCCATGTGAAGATGCTTAATAAAAGCTTATGGTAGATTGGTTAAATGATATGCTGATTATTTACGTCACAATCTGGCATCATTCTGACTCTCCTCACTAGTCCATCTATGCTTTCACTTCCCTGGCTCTCTGCTTTAAGAAATCTTCTTTATATACCATGGAGTATTTAGGCATAATTGTTCATAGGCTCATAGAATCTGGAGTTCTTTCAATTATCCATATAATTTATTCTATTGTAGTTTAGTGGCTTCTCATTAAAAAATTAGTTGTGTCTTTCCATGTAGCATGAGTACTCAGAAGGTCAGCAGAGGTAATTTTATTTTCACAGGAGTCTGCTTCAAGTCTAAAATGTTCATGAAAATTTGTCTTAACTGCTGTGAATTGATGATAAAATTTGTGTCCTTGCTACCCAATGCCTACTCTTTGTATCTATTACATGAGCGTTTCTGTGTGAGAAATGCCTGTGTGTATTCTCCTTAGACAGAGAGGATTCCAACCTATCAAAGAGAGGATTTTCTCCACATCCCACTTAGCGAACCATTGACTTTAATTAATGGCGTTGCTCACGGGAGCACATGGGACTCGAAAGCACATACACTGGTGAGAATTCAGACCTCTGGCATCTCTGACTCACAGGAAACTGCATCACCACGGAGCTCCAGCGGCAGCATGGCTGACTCACATAAAACCGTGTTGCTGATGAGATCCCTGGGCATAGACCTCCAAAGAGACTGACCCTGCCCAATCACATGCCACACGCCCTCAGGAAGAGGTGCTTTGTGAGGGTCCTGTGGACATTGGGAGCTCTTTCCCTTCTTCCATAAGGAAATGTTAATGGGACTGATCACAGTTGCTCTCACTATAGAAAGCATTGGTCATGTCCAGCCTGGAAGAGACAGCAATATCGTTTTATGGTGATGTTCAAGGCCAATCCATGACTGCATAAGGCCAGTTGGCTGAACTGGCAAGAGACTGGTCCTAAAAATGATGGATGAAGAAGTTAGGGCACCTAGGAAAGGACTGGAAGTGACCAGTGGGGAAAAGTCTGGGACTCATCAATGGAGAAAATCTTGCAAATGGGAACTCCCAGGATAGGACCTTCTCTTCACTTGCAGAATCTGCCTGGAAAGACTGATAGCAAGAGAATTCTGTTTGCTTTTTTTTCTTTTTGGCTCCCACCATTCTCCTCTAATCAATATCTCTCAGAAAGGATCCAAAAATACACATCTTATCAATCTCTGCAGTGATTCAAGGTTTGTGAGCTAGGACTCGCAACATTTCTGGTGCGGTCTCCACATAGTGACCTGTGTGTTCTTAGGGTTTGGCAGTGAGAAGTTGATGGCTGAAGCACAGATGGAACATTTAAACAAACTGTACTGGTACCAAGAACAGACCCATGCCCTCGGTAGTGATCCAGCCCATGTGAATCATGCATGGATTCAAGACAGCAAATCTATTAGGCAGCCATCAACAGGAGAAGGCTTGATACCAAGCCAAAGGCAATTAAAATGGTGCTTGATATGTGTGACTTTATCCCATTTTTAGGCTGTGCAGATGGATGAGCCTAAGGTTGAGATGGCAGCCTACCTCAATTCTCTTCTATTCCAAAATGAAGCTGTTTCTACCCTCAAAGAAGCCCACTGGGTCTTTTTCATAACTAGTGAGCTACCTCTCCTAAAAGATATATTATTCACAAGAACTTGAAGTAAATTTTTATTCTGAATGTAAATATATTTTCACACACCCACATTTATGTATGTGTGTGTATGTGTATATATATATATATATATCAATATTTCTTCATTCTGCTCTTTTACTGCTGTTCTAGTTTTGACTGTGTTTCTGGTCTCAATGAATCTGGTACCTTTTGGTTTCAAATATCTACAAAGGTGGATCATATTGAGCCAGGTCTTTGTCTAAGCTGGCGACTGCCCACAGTGTCAATGTCCTGACAACCCAAGATCACAGATGGTCTATGGCTATGAAATAACACAGGGCAACTCTGTACTTTTACGTTAGGAAACTCAGGCCTTGGGAGACTAAATCCGTTTCCACAATTTCACCCTGTTTTCCCTTTTTTACTATGCCATAGCCCACTCTATTGATTCAATTGTTATAAATACGTATTCTATGGCAAACATGAGTTGTTTTTGAAGTGTTTCCTTTATTAAAAACCAATCAACCAACAAACCAAACAACAACCTTGACCTAGCAAGCCACAGTTACAGAAATATGGCAAATACTGAATTTCATGACAGCCATATCTAAGAAAGCGAGATTACCAGTAACACTTTGGGCATGAAAAAATGAATTCCATGAGTTATGTGTAAGCCATGTTATTTTCACACAGAACATGCTCTCATCAGTCAGTCAGGTAGGGAGAAAATGATAGAGTTTCTAATGTCGGGTAAAGACCAAGCCGTGATTTTAGGTAAAGCTCACAGGTGACAGAGCCAAGCTGCTTGGCTTTTGTTTAAAATAGCAGTTGCCAGCAGGAGTTGGCAGTTTCCCTGAGAAGGTCTTATCAACGCAAATGTCAGGGAATTTGTTGATTCTGCCTCTCACTTTTGGCAAACATGTGGATCACATTCTGCTAGTCCTTGGTATTGTATCTTTTGAATCATCGGAAGTTTTACCACTGTCTTTAAATATTACGTAACAAATCTGCACATGCCTGCCCCCTTCTGCATTCAGGATACAACTCTGTGACCACTGTAATCAACCTAATTGGGCAAGAATCTCTAAGTGAAGGCAATAACATTTGTTTACTTCGTTGGAGGAATGAGCTCCCAGCCTGGTACCACCACATGTAAATTAGGTTTTATCCAACACAGAGAGAAACACACCCTTCAGCCAACAGTCTGTTAATTCGAATGTGTTTAAATGAACTGTGCAGGCCCTGTCGGAAACTCTGATAAGTCTGTTCTTCGTCGCCTGTGAGAGGACACAGTGACATTTAGACCGCTTTTTTTCTTTCATATTTTGAAGCGCACACGGGAGCAGCTGCCCTCTTCTGTTCTTGAGGTGGCTGGCTACATGCCCGGAGCTGCCCTGGTAGCCACAGTCCCGAACCACAAATGAGTTCGGTGCATGAGGAACAGTGCAATACTGTGAGATGAAAGGAAAGAGCAGCATAGTCGGTCACACAAGCCCTGGCCAGCAGAGGAGAGGTGGCCCAGGACACTGTGCCTTTGCATGGGTTAGTTCATCTCTCAGAGTGCACCTCTTAGCACTTGGGGTTTCCTTTAGAGTTGGGTGTGCCATCCAGGATGGAAGATGGAGATGCCACATACTCCACCTTCTTGGCTCTTTGTTATATAAACCCTGGCCGCGACTCTGCCCTTTCCAAATCCCTGCATCCCCAGTGCAGTGACATCCTTCACTGCATCTCCATTGCAGTGACACAGCTCCTGGTGCCAGGTCCGGGGCAAGAGAAGGACAAGAATCAGATGATGTTTTCTATCATAGCTCTCTTCACCAGTTTGGTGAAGCACAAAGGTTGTCATTGTCAAGGTTGTGTTCAGCAAGTACTTAGTCAAAGTCATTTTTGGAAGAGGCTACAATTGTCTCTGAGAGAGAGGGAGAGAGACAGAGAGACAGAGATCACCAAAGGACGGCTGAGTTCAGAGGATTGCCTTGCCTTGTGCACCCCTTCTCCAGAAATGTCCTGGGGATTGACATGGGTTGAGGTCAGCTTCCAGAATGAGAGAGTGTGCCACTTGATGCCTCTAGGCTGGGCTAGAGTGAATGCCATGACACACACTTACACAGAGAACAGTGTTCTTGGGAGTAGAGATTGACAAGTACAGGCAGGCACTCTACCACTGAGCCACACCGCCAGCCCTTTTCTCCGTTCTGACAGGTCTCACGAAGTTGTCCAGGCAGGTTTCTAATTTGTGATTCTCATGTCTCCACCTCCAAAGCTGATGGAATTACAAGCATGATTCACCATGCCTAACTGTACAGTGAATAGTTAGAGTATTAACTCTTTTGCATGATACTGTGTGGTGGGTATATAGTATCCAGAGTTTGTCCAAGACAATAGGATGTTTAGTGCCAAAAATAAACCCAAGAATGGACTTTAGCCTTTGGGTGATTTCAACGTGTTATATTAGGCATGTGATTTACAGCAAACAGGCCACGTGGTTGGGGAGTGTTGTTAATGAGGAGGTTTAATTAATGCGGGACCAGGCATCAGTGGGAGAACTGTACCTCTTACCTCCTTCTCAGTGTTCTTGTAATCTAAAAAATTCCGTAAAAATATAACCCTGAATACATGCACAATATTTATGCAAGGCAGTCCAAAGTATGTAAGTACCTTCTTCATTTATTTTTATATATTTATTTTTATATTCCTAAGCATTGTAGGCCCTTCCTTCCTTCCTTCCTTCCTTCCTTCCTTCCTTCCTTCCTTCCTTCCTATCTTTTTTCTTTTGTTTTGGTCTTTTCCTCTCAGAAGCAAGAACGAACCATTTTCTTTGGGCTAGACATTTGATTTTTCCAACTTTGCAGGGAAGGCTAGAAGTGTGGTAGCCTGGTAGCCATTTTTGAGAAACTTTCAAAAAATGAAACACTCTTGTGCTGTTCTCCAGAATCTACCTTGCCCAGTCCTCGAACATGTATGCTAATTGAATATCAAAATCTAGAACTTTCCATGACCCATTCTAAAAGTGGCAGTTATCAAAGAAAGTGAGTTCAGGTGCCAGTCATAGGCCTGCGCTGGCTGGTGCTAGATCAACCTAACACAAACTAAAGTCATCTGGGAGGAGGGAGCCCCAGTTAAGAAAATATTTCCATAATGCTGGGCTCCTTGCAAGCCTGTAGGACATTTCATTAACTAGTGATTGATTGGGGGAAGACCTAGCACACTATGGCTGGGGCCGTCCTTGGTCCAATGATCCTGGGTTTATAAGGAAGTAGGCTGAGCAAGCCAAGAGGAACAAGCCAATAAACAAGACCCTTCCATGGCCTCTGCATCATCTCCTGCCTCCAGGTTCTTGCCTTGCTTGAGTTCCTTTCCTAAATTCCTTTGATGATGAACTGTGGTACAGAAGCAGAAGCCGAGTAAACCCTTTCCTCCCCAACTTTCTTTAGGTTGTGGTGTCTTTATCACAGCATTAGGAACCCTAGCTAAGACAAGGCCATATTAACCAGAGAGCCTCAACCGATCCGGGATCCTAAGCAGCAATGCTCTTGGGCAGACTCTTAGAACACATGGACCGTTACTCACAAGTCCTTTCCTTCCTGCTCTAGGGGTTCTTGTGCATGTGACACGTGACTGTAGACAGCTGCGGGGCTCATTTTCTTTTGTGTACTATTCCTCTGTTTTCTAGCATGACCCTGCTGACCTCAGTCAGTTGTTGAGGCCTCTGATGAATTTCCTTATCTTAGTGTTCATGTGGTCACCTAGATCACTTGCTAGCCTTATATAGGTCTTTTTCCCTTAACTGATTATTACATTAATCCCAAACAAACTCACTTAAAAGCAAAACCAGGAATATACCTGGGATATCTATGGCTATAACTCCAAATGGAGCTAGTGTTCATTATTGTCACCAAAATACTATCCATGTCTCCCTTCAGAAGCACTGTTTGCCATGAAGCAATGACTGTCGTGAATGACAGCTGGCAACTTTAGTATTCTCAGAGATTAAAACCCGTCTGCTGAAAACCACTCACCTCGGAAACATTCTATCACGGGTTCTCACTAGCAGGGTGTGTGTCAAGCACCCCTCCCTTGGTGATAGTTTTTTTTTTTTCTTTTTAAAGTCTATTTTGATTGGGCCAAAAAATGTTGTCCTTCTCACCTTCACAGTGAGTGAGTTTAGATCTACCTAACTTACAGTGAATGAATTTTTCTCAGGAAAGGGGGTCTGCAAGACACCAAGCATGTCACCACCACTACATGCCTCGCTGGCTATCTCTCATGCTCTGAAGCGGTGGGAGAAGATTCAACCTAAAATGGAGCCCTCCTCCCATGCAGCGGTCACTCTATACCAGGAGCCATGAATGTGGAAAAGGAAATGTGGTATAGTGGGGACTGCAGTGCCTCCTCCTCTGGTTTATCCCTCAAGCCCTCCAACAGACAGAGCCCCAGACCTCTGCAGAATCTGGGGACTGTGAGCGCCTCATGCTGAAGCTCAAGGGTGGCACTCTGTCTGCTGCCTGGGTTCTGATGTCTGAGCATTGAGGCTGCTTCTCTCATCAGGGATCCCATCTCCCATCGTGAGCATCTAGGGATGTCCTGGTGGTTAGGAAACTCAGCTGGGAACCGTTGTCTACACGGAGTCCATTCCTTACTCATCCACTAAGCTTCATAGAGTTCCCTCTAGTTGGCAGCTAGATCAGGTCTCCACCCTCTTCTCCCATGCTACCCACTCAGCTGGGCTTTCTAAGCTAGACCAAAACAACACTCAGACCTACTCAGCTCCTAGAATCACCCCTTGCTCGCCTTCTTATTCCTGCACTGATTTATAGCTGAAATTATTTGTGTGTATTGGCTTACTTGTTTACTATCTGTATTTCCCACTACAGGCACCTCTTCCCCCTTGTTCTCAGCTCCATCCTAGAATATTGCCTGCCTCATGCTAGGTATCCAGTAGCTATTTATTTGGAATGTCAAGAGACAGATGAATGGACAAACAAAATCATAGTAGACACAGACCTCAGGCCATAAATTTGGGGTCATTATTACACACACACTTAAACACGTATTCTGTTAAAAATCATGACTGTCAATCATTTTTGTGCATGAATAAACATGTTTTGCAAAGGCCTCATATCACGCCCTGCATTTTGTTTTCAGGTGATGGGTCTTGTATCTCTTCATTTCCTTCTGCTTCATGTCTTGGCTTATAATTTCTCTTCCTAGAATGGTGGCCACACTGACAAGAGTACCTGAGAAATAATATGGCATATTTGAAAGTGACTTCACCAAGTAAAGCCAAATAGAAAGCATAAATTAAGATGTCTAGAACCCTGACATTAGCTCTGAATAAGTTCATCAACAAGTCTTGAGACAAAGCCAGAGCTGAAGCAGTCTCTCTCCCTCTCCCTCTCTCCTATTCTTCCTGTTTCTTTGTACAGAAAACACCAATCACCAGGAATTTGATTTGATGTTTTGAAAAAGGTTTATTTTTAGATTTGAACCCTTGGCTGAAACGCAGCTCAAGGTCATGACATCTACAAACAAGGGCAAATAGAATCAAAGATGCTGGTTTCCCCCATTACATCCCTCGTTATCTGTATCTGGCTTCTCTGTCTTCGAGGTGTCTGGAGGCTGTGGGCAGGACAGACCCACGCAGAACCAGTAGCCTGCCTGCTCACGAGGCTCTGCTACCCCTCAAGTGCAGTGGGAATTCCTTTCTGCCTGACTGAAATGTCTAGTCTATAAAACCGGTTAGTAAAACATACTGTAATTTGGGATTTGGTAATACAGGCTTCATTTTGACAGAACCCAGGCTGACCTACAGCATTATGTCATGAACAGATGTGAGTTCTAGAGGCCTGGAATGATTAAAAACTTGCTCGGAAAGAGGGAAACTTAGTCCTAAGATGTCTTCAGGCTTCCTCAGTGGAGGCATTCAAGCATGTTTAACCCTGTTTAGTCCAAGCAACATGTGCCCCCGAATGCCTGTGAAGTAGTAGCCTCGTCTCTCCTGGTACGTGGATGGTCTAGTGACTGCACAGAAGGAAAACATTTAAAGAGCTTTATGTGTAATTAAGACGCCCTGGAATGCATGACATTTAAATAAACGAGAATTCCAATAGGTTAAAAACCATGACAAGTCAATCAAGGTACTCAATCCTCAACTCTTACACAAAGAGAAGAAAAAATAGCATTGTAGCTATGGTTTTATTGAGGCAGAATCAGTGCATTAGGTGTGGAGTTATGCTGAAGACTGACAGGGAAATCACCGTGGGAAAGCACATTCCAAACTCTAGAGAACTAAGGAAATATTGCACGTATAAGCATTAATGACTATGAGGCAGGCAAAACAATGCTAAGCAACTATGTTTATTGGCAGAGTGTTTTGCAAGGGCCGTGTAATGCTTTGCATTTTTGATAATTCTTCAAATTGCAGTCATAACTGAATCCCACTTTAGACCTACATTGATCAGTTACTTTAAAAGCCAATTTATATTTGATGTAACAACCTAGCCAGGATAGAATAGTGAAAATATGTATACATACATATATAAACATGTATATTTGTATGGAAAGATAAATGCAAATATATATATTTCATGGTATAATTTTAGGCAGAGGAGTTTAAATACACATACACAAGCATAAAAATATATCCATATTTATGTTTGCATATATAAATACAAATGTAAATATATATTTCATGATTTAGTTTTAGATTTATATATGCTACATATAGCTTACAGGGCAACTTTAGCAAACTCAAAGTTAAAATGTATTTAGATAGAGTTCTCTCAAAATAAATTATACTATCTCACCTGGTAAGTAAAACCCATGCCAGGTAGACGAGGAACCAAATTGATGATAGCCACTTGTTTATTTGTAAAGCGAAGTGCAAATCTAAACAGAAATGGTCCTTACTTAAGTGATATCACTAAGGTTACCTCTACCATCAAATTGGAAGATCATGATAGTGACCAAATAAAAAGTTAATTTATCCTCGTTGGGAAGTTATAGTTAGTGCTAATTAAGGGAATTTTTTGAACTAAGGACATAACTAAGCTATGTTTTCCAGCCTACAATCCATCATCGAACACTCTAGGGTGTTGTTTGCGATACCGAGAATGAGTCAAATACTAACTGTGCCCTCTCGGAACTCGAATGCGAGGAAAGGAAAGAAAAGATGAAATAGCAGTTTTCTAGGGTTTACTTGCTGTCAGCTCATCAATGGCGGTGAGACAGTCAAACTAGAAAGCTGTCCCAGGGAAATGGATTCTTCATAATAAAACATAAGACTTAAGGACACTGGTGTTTGGAGACACAAGACAATGGCTTTCAGTCTGCCTCTGAGTGTTTCCAGCCAATTTACCAGTTCCCTTTGTGATGTTTATTGGAACTCATTCCCTATGGTGGGATGCCACGTTCATTTTTAATGCAGTGGGGGAGGAACTTGGTCCCGCCCCAACTTAATGTGCCAGACTTTGTTGACGTCCCATGGGATCCCTTACCCACTAGGAGGAGTGGATGGAGGGTGGGTTGGAAGGGAGGTGGGGTGGGGGGTGGAGAGAACTGTGGATGGAATGTAAAATGAAATTTAAAAATTAATTAAGAGTAAAACAAAAGATTTATGAACTCAACAAACTCCAACTGACCAGTGGACTTCAAGAAAGGGAAGTAGGGAATCACCTACCAATACTTTCTCCCTGTGATGTGAACATTTCTGTCTGTGCTTTGTTCTCTGTCGTTCCACAGCCACACCCCCAGACAGAGTCACACTGGTCACTGCTAGCCAGGTCACTCCTTGCTGCTATTACCCTGGCACTGCATTGATAGAAAATGCCTCCGTGGTGCTTGCAGGTACCAGGAAGTTTTCTGGGCCTGTGTCGCAGATAACACAGTATCAAATCTTGGCATAATAAAGAACATTCTCAGTCCATCTGGATATGCTGTGGCTCCAACTCAGAGCACAAAACTAAGTCTTCATCAGGCCCTTCCTGCTGCTGCAAGTTTGACAGTATAGTAATTATACAGTTCTGCCTCCTCAGGTTCAGGCCATTAAATATTTTAAGAACAATGTCCTTCTACTGTATCCCATATTATGCTACCAGGTAAATCCACACATTTAATTGGGTTCCCTGTGACTATATTGTGTGCATTTCAGAACTTTGAAAAGTTTTTTTTTAAAAAAAGTTTGAGAGCAAAGACGCCGTTCTCTGCCTCAAGATTATTGATTAAGAATACATCCCAATCGCTTATATTTAGTCCGCTCTTACTTTTCACAGTGGAAAATCTGGAATGAGTGCAGCGGTAGAGAATTGGATCTAGCTAACCACACCTCCTAGCTGCAGCAATTATCAATATAGCTTGGTCACCCATGTTTTTGTTTGTTTTCTGTCTACACTTGAGTATCCAGTGATGTTTCCAGGTGGCGCAAGACATGAGAGGACACACGGTGTCTAATGTCTCAGCAAGGCTGAGAGGAAGAAAGGCTCGCTCTAAACTAGAGGAAGCACGCAAGGAAGACGCTATTCCAAGACAAAGAAAAGCGCCCTTATTTCCTTTGGAACGTGGCTTGCTTAAGCTCTAGCCTGTAAAATACAACAAAGGCTGATGGGCCAGATCCGGTTCTAGCCCAGGAGTGTCGGCAGCTTCCATTTTCTCCTTATTAAAGCTCCCTCTTCAGACCCCAGTTCCTCTGGGAGCACCTCTGCTATAGGAATGGAAAGCTACAAGAAGACCCCATAAGTAGGCATCCTAGGACACAGTCCAGGATGACCTAAAAATCACCTTCATGCTAGAAGACAAGCCACACTGGAGTTTTTAGCCCAGGAAGCTGGGTCAGAGGTTCCCCAGAGCCACAGACTTGAGAGATAACCAACTGTTGCTGTTTTAAAACCGCTAAGTAGATTCCTGGAAATCCTTGGGCCACCGGAGGCAGGGAAGCAGGTAGCCTAACTGTGGACCTTCACCCCTCCCTCCTCTTCTCCAAATCAGTCCCCTAGTTTCACCCCCAACTTTGTAGCAGATCACTTGTCATGGCATCACCCTGCTCTCTGCCTCCATCTCCAGTCAATCAGGCAGATCTGCTTCAAATGTCTTCCTCCCTCTTCTTGTCATCCCAGCCCCCAGCTCCAGCAGGCCTTCTCTGGGAACCCAGCAGCCAAGCTCAATGCAGAAACAAGTAGGCCAGCCAAGTAGGTAGGCAAGCTTCAGAACTTTCCTCTCCCTTCTTTCCTCCCAGTCCACCTCTCCAGTCTCATGCCCAGCTCTGTAGCAGATCATTTGTTATGACCTCTCCTTGCTTTTTGCCCCCATTCCCAAGGAACTAAACAGATCATGGTGGGACACCCTACTTTCTTCTCTCCTGTGAACCCACTCCATGCCCCTCTCCTAGCTTATCCCCATTCTTAAATGTCAGCTTCCAATACACAGAAACACATTTTACTAAGAATGCCCAGTAGCCACACCTATCAGGATCCCAGAAGAATTCCTTGCCAGGAAACACACAGCCACCACATCCTACTAAGAGAGCAACAGAAACCAAGGAACAAAACACCCACTCAACAAAGACCAGATATCAGCACCTATAATTACAATTATCCCAAACCCAGATGCCTAGATGCCAGCATAAAAACACTACAACAGCCAAAGCCATGTGTCTCCCCAAGAGTCCAACAATTCTACCACAGCAGATCCTGAGAACGCTACCATAGCCGAAGCACAAAATAAAGACCTTAAATTAACCTTTACTTTATATTTTATATGATAGAGGTCATTAGATAGTAATTGAGTAAATTCCATAAGGAAATCCATGAAAACACAACAATGGAAGGAAATGAATCAAATAGTTCAAGATCTGAAAATAGAGATATAATCAACAATAACAACAACAACAACAACAGCAATACTAATATTAAATTGAAGGAAATCTGGAAACAAAAAGTTTCAGAACTTGAAAAGAAAATTCTCAAAAGAAGAAAATCAAATGGCTGAGATACACTTAAAAAAAAGTCCAATATCCTTGTCATCAGGGAAATGCAAATCAAAGCTACTTTGAGATTTCCTCTTATACCCATTAGAATGTCTAAGATCAATAAAACAAGTGGCAGTACATGCTGGAGAGGATGTGGAGCAAGGGAAACACTCCTCCATTGCTGGTGGGAATGCAAACTTGTCCAGCCACTATGGAAGTCAGTATGGCTATTCCTCTGGAAGCTGAGAATAGATCTCCCTCAAGATTCAGTTTTACTTCTCTTGGGTATATGTCCAGATGATGCTTTATGCTATCAAAGAAATCTTTGCTCAACTATGTTCATTGTTGCTCTGTTCACAGTATTTAGAAACTGGAAATAACTCATTCTTCAATAACGAATGAACAGATAAAGAAATGTACATTCGCACAATGGAGTATTACTCAGTCATTAAAAATATGAGATTCTTGCTGAGCAGTGGTGAAGTACACCTTTAATCTCAGCACTCAGGAAGCAGAGGCAGGTGGATCTCTGAGTTTTGAGGCCAGCCTGGTCTACAGAGTGAGTTCCAGGACAGCTAGGTGTACACAGAGAAACCTTGCCTTGTAAAGTGAAACCATGAGATCCTGAAATTTACATTGTGGTAGATCGAACTAGAAGAACTCGTCCTCAGTGAAGTAACATAAAACAAGACAGATATAGTACGCATTCATTTTTTTTGTGGATATTACCTGCTAAGTTAATGATAATCAAGCTTCAACCCACAGAACCACAGAAGTTAGGTATAAAGAAAGAGAGTAGGGGGACAGAAAGATCTCCCTAGGAAAGAGAACTAGAATAGATAGTTGTAGATGGATGTGGGGGCTGGAACAGTAAGATCAAGTCATGAGAAGGGAATGAAGGAGGAAATATGGAGAGGCACATAGAATTAAAGGCCACTTTAGAAGCAATATGGAAACTCAATACAGTAGGAGCTTCCTAAGTATATTACATATATGAAGGCAATCTCCAAGAATAAATAATGGGGGAAACAGATATGTGAAGGCAATCTACTGGAAATTGCCATATAATGGGAGACACAGAGCCCCAAATTGCCATCTCTTATCACCAAATGAAGCCTCCAATACCAGGTATGGGTTACATCTACTGAATTGTTGGATAAAGGGGTACAATGGGAATGTCCAAACAACCCAGACTGTTACCAAGACTCTAAGTTTCTTTCCACAAATTGAGAGCAAAACCCTATTGCTGAAGACAACAGATATACAACTCATTAAAGTTTGAGAAATAGAGCTGGTCCCTATGTAGAGCCTTCGCCCCCATGTGCTAGTCTTTGGTGCAGGAAGGTATTCTGCACGATATCAAAGAGACATATAAACGGCAACCCAGTTACAAACCGTTGCTCTACAATGGCGTTCAGAGGTTCCACAAAACTTGTGGGAGTAATTGTCTGATGTGATTTAAAATCTACCCCATGAGATAGAACCCATACCTGATATGGCTTGAGTGACCAAGCAAAACTAAATACTATTGCTCTACTAAAAGAACACAGCAATACAATGACCCCTAATGACATTCTCCTGTACTCATAGATCAGTGCCTTGCTCTGTCATCATCAGAGAAGCTTCCTCCTGCAGCAGACTGGGGACAAATGCAGAGACCCACAGCCAGACAATATGCAGAGAGTGAGTAGACCATGGAACGTGGCCATAAATAGGATTTCTCCAACACTGCCCCTTGTGGGGGCTCAGGGAACTGTGGAAGAGGAGACTGGAACAGTATAAGAGCCAGAAGGAATGGCGGACACCAAGAAAGCAGGGCTGTCTAAATTAACAGGACTGGTACGATATGACCTCACAGAGATGAAGTCAGCCTGCGCAGGGCAAGCATGAGTGTATAGCAGATGGGGTCCCAGAGCTGAAAGGAGAAGTGGATACATTCTCCCATCCAGAACACCAAAGCTACCCCTAACTGATAACCACTTGTAAATGAAGATTTAGTTTTCCCCAAGGGAGTCTCACTGGGGAACAAACTCTTCTTATGCGTAGGCTGCATGTCCAGCAGTAGAAGTCCAACAGAAAATGAACTCAATGTCATGTTTTGTTGTAATTAGGGGAGAGGTGCAGGTTGTGTTCCCAGCATCCAGCTCCCAGCCCCCAGCTGCCAGCCCGCTCAGCCGCTGGTTGCTTGCTTATGCC
>JAQHUG010000154.1:4449226-4495626 GCA_028555095.1 Dicrostonyx torquatus | reverse complement strand
TGCTCTTAACCTGTGATCTCCTAATTTTTTCCAAGTGCGAAAAAAAGGAAAGAGCATCAAAGACATACTGATAAGATTTGTCTCATACTGTTACACAGAAAAAAAAATTGGCCATTTGATTGTCCCCTGTGAAAGTCCCAAGTCTCACTGGAGGAGAGAAGCAGGAAGGTGTTGGACAAGGGTTCATGCAAGTGGTCCAGTTCCATGTAAGCGAGGCAACGGAGAAAGCTCATCCTGATGATGCTTGTTTTCTAGTAAACCAAGAAATGATGCTGGAGTTGGAGATGATTATAAGGGGAAAATGCCTATAAATAAAAATATATCAAAGCTGATAGTAACGATCCTTTAGAGAAGAAAAAAAGATGTGTTATGCTGTAGGAAAGGGAGACAACACCACCAACAGAAGCTAAGTCTTTGTATAAGAGGATGGAAAGAGACAAAGAGGCCTGCCCCACTACATCCTCAACCTCCAGCCAGACGGGAAGGCAAGCAGGTGACAATGTTCCAGATGCAAGCGTTTGTGAAGAGGGCATTCTCTTCCAGTTGCTTCTATTTCTACATTAAAGTGTGAAGACAGGGTGTCAGCCATGAGTGCTGAGTAGAGGAGTAACAGCTGAGACTTCAGGAGTGAGAAAAGCTTTAGCTGCTCAGGCCGCGTGGATGACTAGGGAGGGATGTCACCTAGGAATGTTTGCCAGACTGCAAATATTCCTAATAGAGACACCATTGGGAAGACAAAATAAGGCCCTCTATTAGGTAACATCCCAGGTGTTTGTGAATGATACTCAGTAGGCAGGTACAGTTGGAGAACTATAGAGGAATAAAAATGGACCAGGATTTACACATTTTCTAGGTAAAGAAGAGGGAGACATGGAGAGGCAAGGACATGGCATGATACGTTATCGGAGCAGAGGCAGGCAAACAAGCATCCTCTCTCCCCAGAGAAGGGCCTGGGGACAGATCAGAGGATATCAATGAAGTCTAACTTTGAGTTAACCAATATGTTATTGGAGTTACTTACAGAAATATGGTCACTTACAGAAACGGGGTCTACTCAAAGACATCTGCATCACCAAGAACTCACCCCAGCATGGGCGGCGGTTCATGAAAGCTGGAACCTCAAAGCTCTCTGCACAAGTTGCCAATAGATCAATAGGTTGGAGGTTTATTTTTTGAGATTTATCCAGCCTCCTTTAGAACTTCTTAGGTCTTAGGAGTCGCAGGCTTCAGAGAAAATTCCTACCGCAGACTGTACTATGAGAATGAGGGCATGTTTGTAGTAATAGCCTCTGGTAAATCTTCCATCTTGCTGTGGAGAAAAGTGAGGATCCAGAGAGGGGAAGGCTATAACTGAGCTGCCGGTAAAGCTGAGGGGATGGGGAGGGCTGGCTTGCTAGAGTATAGCAAAGTAGAGCAAGCTAGAAATAGAAGCACTCAGAGAGTGGAAGAGACCAACTGAGACTTTTAGAAGTGATGATGTCGTACCCACGGGGGGGCGGGGATACACAGGGAAAATTATTTGTAAAAAGTCTCATGCTTGGACATCATCCTTGAAAATTAAATTGAGATCCCAGAACAGTGGGCTCAGGCATTGGTGTTTTTGAAAAATGTTCTTTGTGATTCTATCATGTGTCCAGAGGTGAGAACAACTGCATTTTTTTGGACCAAGAAAAGGTCTAAATATTAGGATTTTAGCAATATCTTCCAGGCAATTGAATATGGAGCACAGTTTGAACTTCATCCGCAGGGGTTAACCCATGGAGTTCTGACCCTGTCACCCTGGCTTCTGATTTGTTAGGTCTACAATCCACACATTTGGTTATGTAACAAGTTCCTTTCTGGCATTGGTGCTGCTCATCCAGGGACCAGGCTCTGAGAAGCAATTATCGAGGTATTTACTTTGGGAGTATGTGGACAAGAGGAGCAGTACTTCTTAGATTTAACCTGCACACACATCTCCCGAGATTTGTTCAAGAGCAGATGTTGACCCAGCAGGAAGGAAGTGGAGTCCTGCTGATGATGTCGGCCTGCACAGACTCCCCCGAGGAGCTCGGGGTAGAAGCTGAGCAATAGGTGAACAAGGAGGTGAGAGCTTTCATTGACAAGGACATGTGATAGCTATTGAGCCCTGCTCAGTGCATCCATCATGGTGGTGCTTTTATTGGCAAATTAAACATGAAATGGTGGGAATTTGCTAACGAGATTCAACACTTCATTATGGGTCCCTTGCTTGATTACAGAAATCACATGTTAGTGTGATGGATACAGTTCAGGGTATATGTGCAATTTCCATAAGGTTTCCAGATGCAGAGAGGACCAGAGGACTAGATACTAAACTCTGAACTCTACTATCTCTGGGATAAGCTGAAACAGATGCTTTTATGATACATATAACTCTCTCTCTCACTCTCTCCCTCTCTCTCTCTCTCTCTCTCTCTCTCTCTGTGTGTGTGTGTGAAGGTGCACATATGTCATTTTGCATATGAAGAGTTCAGAAGACAACCTCAGGACTGGGACTACAGGTACATACTCATTTGTCAACTTTTGTGGGTTCTGGGGATCCAACCTCTAGCGCTTTTGCTTATACAGAAAGTGAGCCATCTGACTGCCCCTGATATATGTCTTTTAAAGTTATATGTTGGGTTTTAAAGTGTTAGGTCAGTCGCTGGAGAGATGGCTCAGTGGTTAAGAGCATTGGCTGCTCTTCCAGAGGTCCTGAGTTCAATTCCCAACAACCACATGGTGGCTCACAACCATCTATGAGATCTGGTGCCCTCTTCTGGCCTGCAGGCATACACACAGATAGAATATTGTATACATAATAAATAAGTATTTTAAAAAAGTGTTAGGTCAGTTTTAGTCATTAATCTACAATGTATGTTTTAAGATTTAAAATGACTCCTTTTGTCTTCAAGGAAAATTCATGTTCAGATTCAAAGATGGCCCATTCTTGCCTTCTGCTTTTCTGTGACTCTCGTATCTGTGGTAAGGAGGAGAGAGAGCATCACTGGCAGTAAGAACAGGTGTTAAGAAGAGCAGATGGACAAAGAAGGGGAAATGGGAGGAGAGCAGAAATAGAGGAGGGGGGTAGTGATGGTGGTGAATGGACTGAAGGAGGGAGGAAGAGGAGGAGGAGAGAAAGAAGGAAGAGGAGAGGGGAAAAGGGAAGGGAACAAGGTCACCATTCCTAGCTACTAAGGTGCTGTGAATGATTCTGGATTGGCTCTCTTTCCAGACTGATCTGCGATTCATTCTCTACCACTTGCAGCCTCATCGCTGACATCTAGAATGGTCCCTAACTTCTAGAACCCCAGTTTTTTAATCTGAGTAGGAGAATTCTAGCAACTTAATAGGGTTTCTCAGTGTTAGAGATAGTCTCTTCATCCAGTAATTAGGCCAATGCCCGATGCATAAGAAGGGCTTTTTCCAAGTTAGGCCTCATCTTTACTCTGCAGACAAACAAGCAGGCCTGGGTTGGGGGCTGCTTTGCTCTCTAGGCCTTTAGAGGAGTCACGTCTCTCTGTGGAGCCAACCTCAGTTTTCTTCCCTAAGCAATGATAAAGAATCCAGAGCTGAGCTGCTCAAACTTCACCGAACAACAGTGTCAGCTGGAGTTTCAGCCACGCTGGGACTAGAGTGAGCATCCAGGCACTGAGTCTCTAGGGAACGCTTTCTGCCTTCTACCGAAATTAAGAAGAGCCAAGAGCTTGAGTGATCGAGGCTCAGGGAAATGAATGAATGTGGAGAATGTGTAAAGAATTTTGCGGCCCGAAAGAAGCCCCCGATGATTAGAGCCATTCCAGTTTGTCCGAGGAGAGCTGTGAGGCTCAGAGACGATCAGAAGAGCGAGAGCACCCACCGTGATTCAGATGCCCTGACCATTCACAGTTCCCTGCTGCGGCCTCTCGCTCACACCTCACACAGTGTGTGGCAAGATGTGCTGACTGTACTAGCTGTTCTAGCATTCAGGCGGACGTCCCTAGCCAGAGCACAGAGCACTCTCACATGGGATAAAAATCCAAACAAAAGCTCACGTGGATTGGAGTTCTGACATATGTCAAGTGCATAGAAGTAAGCCTCATTCCCATGATTCATATGAGCATCGACCAACCAGCATGCTAAAGGGTTTCCAATCACCTCTAAAAATCCAGGGATATCTCACATCATGTTTACAGATAAGTTGGAGGCTTTATCAGGTTTTCAGGTCTCCACAGGGCTACTTTCCGCAGAGATTCTCTTCTCAGGCTTTACCGGATAGATCAGAAAGACGCCACGCCACCATGGCCGGTCCTTGGTCTCCAGAGCTCGATGCTGCAAGGCTGATGAGTTGGGCACTGCACAAACACAGATGCGGTCACAGCTCTGGAACGAGGGAGCCAAGCGCCACACTGTCTCCAGAGCATTTAGCGTGCCAAACCGGCTCAGTGTTTCAGGCAGATAGCGGAGGTCCGCAGAGGTGCTGTCTGAACTCAAGAATGCCTGCCTCCTCAGAGAGCTACACTGCTTTGATCCGGTTTCTGCCTTAAAGAGACCTGGCGTTTCCCAGCCAGGTGCAGATGCTGGGGGAAGTAGGAAACAGTAACCCTCCACTCTCTTTGTTTGGCCTCATATCTTTTTAGTGGCTGAGCTACCTAGCAACTAGGTTTGTACTTTTTACACCACTAGACCCATGAAGAGGGGATTCTTCAAAGAATCTGGCATTAGGAAGAAAGTTAGGTTTGCAGGGTTTCCTGATGGTCGTATAATTCATCAATACACTGGTGAGAATTTGAAAGTGCAAGTCAAGGAATGTGTTAATATTTGAATATGTATTTGAAAGAATTTTAGAATTAAAATGAGCTACAACGAATGAGTTTATGTCCCTCACCCAACTACTACTAACATTAGCATCCTCACATAACTTCGTTTAATAGTCAAAACCAGGAGATCAACCTTGGCTGCGACTAAGAACCAACTTGTATTTAAGATTGGGATTTCTCAATTTTCCCGTTAATGCCCTTTAAAAAAAAGTACTTTGTGTGTGTACATGTGCGTGTGTGTGTGTGTGTGTGTGTGTGAGAGAGAGAGAGAGAGAGAGACAGAGAGACAGAGAGACAGAGACAGAGAGAGACAGAGACAGAGAGAGGGACAGAGAGAGAGAGAGACAGAGACAGAGAGAGATAGAGAGAGACAGAGAGAGAGAGAGAGAGAGAGAGAGAGAGAGAGAGAGATTAGAGGACAGCCCACAGGATTGATTTTCTTCTTCCACCATGTGGTCCCAAGGATCATCAACCTGGGTGGAAAGTACCCTTAACCCCTGAGCTGTCTCCCTGACCCCCTTAGCCCTTCATGCTCTTTAGTTATTTAGGATTATTTAGGTCCTGTCGTTCTTTGGGTTATTTTTCCTTTCTTCTTATCTTTGTCTTTTCTTTTTCTTCCTTCTTTCCTCCCTCCCTTCTTTTTTCCTTCCTTCCTTCCTCTCTCTTTTTTCTTCTCTCTCTCTCTTTGTCTGCCATGACCTTGACACGTTTTGAGAAATACTGAACGGTTAATTTGTGTCACAGTTTTGATCTGTCTGAGGTGTCCTGGTGTCTTGGTGGGGAAACAAGGTTTTTTGGCAAGGACACATCAGAACTGATGCTGTGTTCTCGGGCCTCCTATCAAGCGTTGAGCTGGTGCTTCCTTTTTCTGATGATGTTTATCTTGACTTCATGATGAAGGAAGTTTCTGTCACATTCCTCATCAGCTGATAAACTCTGCTTTATAATAAAGAAGTGTCTTCTGAAGGGACCTGGAGGCTATGTAGCCACCTTTGTGTCCATTTCCTAGCCACAGATTTTGACATCTATTGGCTGATCATGTCTATGGACTTGTTGTATGTTTACCTAATGGTAAGTTTTCTTTTCCCCCTTTCTTCTAGCATGTTTCATTTGCAATTCTTCTACAAGGGCAAACATATTCCATCCTTTAAATTTATCATTCTAGGCATTCATGTGTGATTCTGTGGTTAAAATTTCAGGTCAATATGGTTGATATTGTGGCACCAAGCATGCCACTGTGGCTATTCAATGCTTCTGTGAGTTGATTACTGTATCCAGGGGCAACTTTGCCTGGAAATTGCCATTTGGGTAATTCCTTTTCAATTGTACAGTGTTCTTCTCTGCACAACCATCACTCTCAAAGATTGCTAACTCTTGATACCTGTCCCACCTTACTGTTCTGACTCCGGGGATGGGATTAGGACTCTATATTCTGCATTTTTCCAAACTCTTCCACTGACTGCTGTGGTACTGGTGAAGATTAAGGGCAAGGGACACTGCTTTAGGTGAGGTATTTGACTTCTCATTGTAGTCACTATATAATTTAGTGAAAAGATCACAAGAATCTCCCACAGAGGACACAACAGCTAGCCCCTTTCTCTTGAGAGGAGAGTGCCATTCACTCTACTGAGTTAACAAAGAAATTGTAAAAGCCAGTTTTGTTCTACTAAAATCTGACATTTATTTGTTTTATCATCATATCCCACCTATGCCCCCAAAGATTCCCTATGGGGTAAAATAGTATAAATAATAGCAAGCAAATTTAAAGGAAAAGTTTCTAGGAACTGAAAATAAATTGCTTACTATGATAAGCAATATAATTTAGCTCTAGGATTTCTGTGTCAAGGAAAAAAAGGTAAACATCAAATTGTATAATTGTATTGCCTCTGAGATGAAGGTCTGTGGGAAGAGAGGAAAAAAAATCATTACCAATATGTTCATGCAAATAATGCATTGGTAACAGGAAGATCTCAAGTTTTGATACTAAAGAAAAAAATTTCCACCCACATACACAAACATTTTACCAATATCTGAAACACATTTCCTTTTTTTTTTTTGCACAAAAACAGAGCTCAGAATACCTAGGTTTGTACTAGAGAAGGGAGCTGAGACACAGGTAGTATGTTAAGGACACATTGATAGGCACCTGACCACCTAAATGTTCCTAAAATGCTTTACAATATGTGATATTCTCTGCAGACCTGTCTCCCGCCAACTGGTGTTAGAACTGCTTAGTTATAGGAACAGAGAGCTAATCCTCAGTCATTTCCATTCCATTTAAATCAATGCTTCCTTGGTAATGACTTAAGTTCTCATTCATAAGCTAAGGATCGGGAGGGGTTGCTGTGGGGTTTCTATGGGAAGGGTGGGGCTGGAAGTAAGTCTATGACTGATGTTCTTGGTTTGCTTAACTGAGGGGGTCAAGGCTGTGAGTGGACCAATGGGGAAGCATGGTTGGCCTTTCGAAGGGGCTCCCGCTGGTTGACTAACTCCAGGCCATAAATTGCAATTGCTTCCCTCCCTTCCTAATTTCAAAATCGCTCATTAAAAATTTATAGTGGGCAATCATCCAGCTATTTATGAGCATGTCTAGACAACTGAAATGCAGCTGACGCGGGCAGGGTCGAGTCGAGATTTTTGGTGACCTGTTCAGATCAGGGGAGAGCTGATCAGATCAATGCAGCGGCAATCGGATGTAACAGTCACTGGAAAAACCGACCTCAGGGAAAGCTAATGTCTTCTCTTGGGGCGGCTGGGCCACAGATGAGTACCCGGTTTTTAACATTCAGGCAAGTGTATAAGGGCCGCTGTGTCAATCTGTTCAGGCTACCACACGGAGCTGCTGTAGACCAAACGGCTTAGAGAACAGAAATTTATTGTCTCACAGTTTTGGAAATTGGGTCAAGATGCAGGGCTACCTGGAGTGCTGTGCTGTTTCTGGTGATACTGCTCTCCTAGGCATCCTGCATCCTCATCTTCCTCTCCCCCTGTGCACACTTACCTTTGGTATGTCTAGTCTTTTCTTTAAGGACAGCAGTCTTTCTGGATTAGAGGCAGACTCTTAGGATCTCATCTCATCTTAATGTTCCCCTTAAAGGTATTACCTCCAAATCTGCCTGCGCTGGGGATTAGGGAATCGGTACGTGAACTGGGGAACACACACATGGGTCAGCCAGTCCAACGGAACAGCTAGCTAAATAAGATGAGACCAGATGGAAACGTCCTGTGCAAGGGAGGTGACAGATCACCAGCTGGAGCCTTGGCTCTCTCAAGGCGTAATGGTCACTCAAACAACCAATTGGCCAGGACATGCTTCAGTCCTAACAAAAATACAGGTTTTCTTAAAAGCGAGATCAGAGCAGAGAATACAATCCATAGAACAAGAGCAGCAGAAAGGAGCATGTAATTTCAGAGCCCAGAGGTCTTTGAAAGGGGGGGAGGAGAGGTGGTTCTT
This sequence comes from Dicrostonyx torquatus, assembly GCA_028555095.1. Classification (NCBI taxonomy): domain Eukaryota; kingdom Metazoa; phylum Chordata; class Mammalia; order Rodentia; family Cricetidae; genus Dicrostonyx; species Dicrostonyx torquatus. The sequence goes on along the minus strand of JAQHUG010000154.1, from coordinate 4,487,373 downwards.
TGGTTCTTTTTATGAGTTGAGGCAGAGGGAGGAGCTGATTCCCAGAGGCAAGAATGGGATGGCTCCTTAACCCTGATTGACAGATGGGCTGTTTTGTAACTTTGGATGATCCGCTTGTGCACAAACCGTGCATCCTATAATTTTAAGCATGTGTGCACCCAGTCATGCATACGCAGGTGCTAAAGGGGTTTCCCCCTTAATAGACTGCTTCAAGGATGACTTTGCCTTCCTTGCCCTTGAGCCCAATACTGGTTTAAGTCAGCTTTGCTTGCCATTCCTTCTGTGGGGGGAAATGCCAGATCCCAGATTACCCACAGGAGGGGAGGTGCAGGGTGTTGCCTAAGTGGGAAGGGCCAGCACATTCTTTGAAGGGGAGTTGCTCCCTGTCTTGAGCTGTTTCTCTGTTCCCCTACCTCAATTCCACTGTGTTTGGATGATACCGCTTAATTACCTAGTTGGCAGCATGACCCATTAGTCAGATAATCTCAGGCAGTGATTATGAGCTCACACGCATGGACTGTTTGGGAAACCACCCGTGATTTCTTGACATGCCTGGAGACAGGCCAAGGATATTCAGGACACTCCGGGGGGTGGGGAAGGCTGGGCATTGATGAATCTTGTGGCCCCTTGACAATTCTGATTTCCAGAGGCTGGTGCTTTGAGTGAATAATGTCATGTAATCCATGTCAGCAGAGCGAGGCCGAAGCAAAGAGAGGATGCACGGGTCGGTGCCCAGATTCTCCCCGTCACAGAATGTGCGTTTGTTTGCTTGGGGGGTAATGGGCTATGTGTACTTCTTAATGATGTGGCAAATTGGAGGATTGTGGGACTGCGGGACACTCCCAACCTGTGTGTGCAGAAAGATCACATGAGACCGGAATCTTTTAAGGAGCAGAGTCACAGAAATGAGGACTATTAATAGTCCTTGGGTTTGTCTGAAGCATCTCAGCTCGGGGAGGGGGCCACATCTGCAACTGCCTGGATGGGGCTGATGCCACCAGGTGTGAGTACCTGGGCAGAGTTGCAATGGCTACATGCTCCCCACTGTGAATTTGCAATCGGGACTGGCAGACACCAGTTAGTTAGGGCTGATGTCTGGAACTAAGAGGATATAAAGCCAGGAGCTGAGAAAGTTGTATCTAAATGGAACTGGTAAAAAGCTCTTGGATGAGAGAGGAGAGTGAATTAGATATGCAGACAGTAGCCAAGATGGATTCTGGGAAGGGAAGAGGAGACTGAGGAGAAAAGTTGGAGCGTGAGAGAGAGAGATAGTGAGCCTGAAGCAGGGAGGGTAATAACTTAACTCCTCAGGGGCACCAAGAAGAATTCTGACTGGCATGGCCACCGCTGAGGGTGGGCGGGCAGGGGAGGTTTGCAGAGATGCAGAAGAGGAACCATGGTGAGCTCAGAAACTTCCAAATAGTTTTACAATTCACAATCTGCTATAATATTAAGCTCGCTAAATAATACTAGCTTCTAGAACACATACCGAGCTACGAGAACACTATATTTTAAATCTTGTAAGGATAGTCTTGTAAGGATTAAATCAGAAACGGAATCGTAGCTATGCATTCAGTGAGGTGCTTTCAAAATAACCCAACATTTCAAAACAGACATCAAGCATTTCCCCAGTGTCTTCCTTGCTCTTCTCTGATCTTGCCCCATTGCCCTCTCCCTTCTAGTAAAAGCTCCTGTTACTACCTCTCAGCCTCCTGGGCTCTACCCCCACCTTCATAGTGATAAATTCAGAATCAGAAATGTAAGGAATTAAAAGATGATGAGAAATTTTAAATTCTCACATTAGCTTGCAGAGAGAAAGGAGAGAGAGACAGAGGGAGAGAATATAAAGGCTGTACTCTGTTTCTATCATTTGTGTTCTTACACGTTTAATAATAGTATCTTAAAAGAACATAGAATCTTGGAATTTTGAGAGCTGAGAAGGACTCAAAAAAAATCATCAAATGAAGACAGTCAATGTACAGATAGATGAGGTTAGTTGGCTCCGTATTGTGAAACCTCTAAATAAAGATTATCCCTCCAGAGAAGGGCCGTCTAATCGCTCGGGTGGATTTGGGGAAGTGGCTCCCTGTATTCTATTGCCGACCGCTTGAAGGAGAGAGCTGGGAAATGGTGTCTTTAGGTGGCTTGCTGTGTAGATGGGTGCCCAGAGCTTACAAGCATTCGGTGGCTCACCAAGGGCTCAGGTATTGTTAGTACTGGAGCTAACATTTTAGTCAGACTCTCGGGCTACTATGGCTGGTGTTTTTACCTGCTTGGAACTGTAGTTCCTAAGTATCCAGTATAGGATCTCTTTTGTTACTGCTTTGTCCATTCCTATGGTTTAAATTTGTTCTCTGGCAATTCCGTAATGTGCATAGTGTATTTGGCTTACTCTCACCCCAACTCCCCCCCCCCCGCCCGCTTCTCAGCCTTGTCACCCCTCCCCCAACTCTCTCTATTTTAGAATCTGTCCCACATTCATGTAGACTTGTTAAGTCCCTCGCTGGATCTTACCAGGTACGTTCGTGTGATCACAGGTTTGGAACGCTCTGTTGAGCCTGGTGGACTTACCACTGACTAAACAACTGTGGACGGGATCCTCACCCATAATCCCCCAGTCACCAACAGCTCAGCAGGGAGGGACAGGGCTGTCTAAGCCCCTCACCATGTATGATTTGCTGTCAATAGGTCCAGTCTTGAGGAGGCCCGGTGCAGGCAAGAATAGGCGCTGTGAGATTATGTGTGCAGGCTTTGTCATCATGACCGGAAGACGGCATTTCCCAGCCCTTCTCCCTGCCTTCTGGTGGCTATTACATTCTTTCGTCCTCTTCTGCTGTGTTCCCCGTATTTCCAAGTAAAAGATAAAAGCCGTTTCTTAGGCAAGTTAACATACAAAATTGTACTAAATATATTACCCATAATGCTTTGAGGAAAGCGGTGCTGGCACGCCCTCTCGACCCCACCACCCACACGCTTACAGTGTCCTATCCACTAGTCTACATTCTATATCATATGGTACCTGGTAAGATTCAGAGACACATCTAGATTCTGCAAAGTGGACCTAGAAATCCTGGCTGCCCGCTGATACCAAGGTAGTCCCGGCCTTCCCGATTCATGACCTGGGAGAATTCAGGCTTCCTAAAGGGAAACTGCATCTTCTTTAAAAGGTTACATGATACCTTACAGATTTCTACAGAGTAGAACAGGGTAGGAATGAATGGAAAGAAAAGAGAAGATAGAAACTCATTTGCAGTCTGGCCTGGGATGACGTAGGAAAAATCATTAGTCATCTGACGTGGTGGGAGTCTGTGTTCCGACTTGTCGCTGTCTCTTAGTCTGAGGACGCATGGCAGATCAATAGACGTTTGGACGAGGACATTGTCATTTTCCCACAACATAGAAGTCAGACGCAAACCACTTACTAATTTCCAATGTGCTGACTCATCAAGCATCTCTGTGGACCAGGGAGAGCTGCCGACTGAAGGAACTGTTTCATCTCTGCGAGCGCGATTTGTTCTTAGAACAGCAGGCGGCAACCCTAAAAATGGATTTTCGGAACATTCTCAATGATGACATTGCTCAGACAGGGAGACGGGATGGGAGGATGAGGGCTACCAGGCAACACCATCAGCCAAGCCAAACAAGAGATGCAGCTGAAAGAATGGAGTTAGAAGAGAGAATAAAGGGGCGTCATTCATTTCCTTCACGACTGACTAGTGGAGGACTCCCCTCTTCCATCACCATCTGTCTAAAAATTATCGTGAAGACCTCATCTAATAACGTTCATATGCTGCTTTGAAATGGAAATATCACTAAGATGGGAAATATAAGCTTTCTAACATGTAGTTTTTATGACTATTCTTATTTGCCAGAAATAACGACAAGCCTAAATTAGGGAGCTTTAAACTTAAAAACATTCTCAAAGTCCTCCAATATTTTGTTTGAATAGGAAAGGGATCTGTCTGATTCAATGGATATAAACAAATTCCACAAATCCTAAGAAATACTTTTTACTTTTTTTTAAAAAAAAAGTCACTGGAACGGTAGAAGAAACCCAAATAAAATGGAATGAATAGTTTAAATGGAAACTTGGACGAGCATGACATTAAAGCTGTAAGAATTTAAGAAAAACATAGATGGTATCTTGCATAACACATTTCTCTTTAATATTTAAGACTTTCATGATGCTAAATGGAAGCTGGACTACCTGAGGCTCAGGTCTAAGGAAAAAAATAAAACCCTGCTGTAGAATTATAATTCTGGTTTTAATATGCTTTCATTTTATCTACATTAAAACATCCTTCCAGAGAAAAGGAAGCTATTATTGTACTAATCTCACCCTCCATGCAGGCTCTTAAGTGCTCTGTTATAGGCACTATAGACATTCTTGGACAAATAGATTTCCATGTAAGAAAATTCAGAAGCAAATGATAAAGCCATATTATCATCATGAATGATGTAATTAAAATTAATACACTGTATCAGACTCACCCAAAAGGACTTTCATTCCAATATCTGCTTTCTAAATTTCAAATAATTGCAAACTGAAGTAGTAAATGTATTCCTATTCCAATTCTTTCGGCGTGACTCAAAACTAAAACTGAAAAATGAGGAAGATTTGCAAATAAACAGCGTGATTATCTTCAGTCCATCGTGGCTGACTGTCATTCAGGTTGGTTGGGATACTAATTACGAGCAAGTCCGGAAGGTTGAAGCGCACAGATAACACTGCTGGGGTATCTTAATAAGATGAACCACAAACATTTTTACATGTAGTATCTGCATTTTTATCCTACAAAAGGGAAGAAATTATTTGGAAAATGTTTTAACTTGAGTGCACAGTGGTGGAATGAGCCATAGAATGAAAACAAACAAGTCCCGTTTGGAGACTCTTGTTGTAGTAAATATATGAGCCTGGTCATCTCAATCAAGGCGGGGTCTTGATTTTTTCCCGTCAGCAAAGTGAGATTAGACCAGAAAATTCTGTATGGGACTTTAAGAGTTAATGTGCTTATGGTAACAACAATAAATGCTTGTAAATTCCATTAATAAAAGGAGATCCATCAGAAAACACTTTAACCACAAAGGCCTCTAGGTGGTGTGGACTAAATACTCAAAACCAATAGCGTCCTCCTATGCATTTTGATAGGGGTCCCCAACCTCTTCCAGGGAAGAATGTATTACTGGTGTTCCTACATCTGTCACATCTCCTCGGAGTCAATGACAGGCGAAGGGATTGTGCCATCTCTTTAGCATTGTCTTTCTATTAAGTTTTAGTATTTTTCACAGTGACCCAGAGTCAAGGAAAAAATCTGTTTTTCTGATCTTAAACACTCTGACAGCTCTTTAATGTCTCCTGCATCTCAGCAGGTGGGCTTGTGTTGCCTAAATAGAGAAAAAAGAAATAACCTACTAGTGATTCCTGAATTGATATTTTTTTCTTTTTTACTTTGGCTTATTTTTGGACAGCTTCCTACATAGATCCGTTGATCATATCCCCGCTCGACTCTTCTGCCCTTCCCCTTGCTCCACTCTCATACCCACCCACAGGCCCCATTCTCACTGCCATGTCCTTGGCCCCTTTCTTCTTTTCCTTTGTATTTCTTTCCTCAGTTTAAGTTTCTCAAGTGAGTAAATTTTAGTCCTGCAAAACTTTAGCTGTAAACCTATGACATTTATTCTCCCTTTTACTCACTTTCCTCTTGATTGGCTTTCCTTAGGAGGCAGAGCTCCAGTTTCCTGGGAGAAATTGGCCCTGAGCTCCCATGGATCTTACACCAAGAAAACCTGTCTTGTTGAAGCTTTATCCCTTTCAATATAGTGTGCCTGTCCTCCTAGGTTAGTGGTGCTTAATCCTCCTATGCTGTGACCCTTTAATACAGTTCCTCATGTTGTGGTGACCCCCAACCATAAAATTATTTTCATTGCTACTTCATAACTGCAATTTCACTACAGTTAGCAATCATAATGTAAACATCTAATATACAGAATATCTGATATGCAACCTCAAAGGAGCCGTGACCCACAGTTTTAGAACTTTGTCCTAAGTGGTCCTAAGCATTCCTGACACCGCCTGAGCAGGGCTGAGGAGCTGGTATCTTCTGTGTTCACCCTCCATCTCTGAGACAAGTTGGATATAAGCACCACAGCTCACCCGGTGTTCTTTTGTTTCCCATTCCTGATGCTGTGACTTACTCCTTGGGGTTTTTTTCCTGAGGGCATCATGCAATCATCCATGAGTTAGGAAAACATAAAATAATCTTTCTGGCATGGGAAGAGACAGGGAATTCTCTGTGAGCCCCTTTTATCAAAAGAGCCCCCAGGGTGTACTTAGAAATTCTTCATTATGATGGGAGAAGAAAATGGGAACGGGAACGATTTACTGACCAAGACTGTAGATGGTGTCACTAGGCCTTCCCTGTTGTGTTTTTAGGGCTGGCCTGAACCCATCCACCATTCCTAATGCGTGTGAAGGACGTTGCGGTTTCCATTCTAAAATCATCTTGTGAATGCAAGTAGCCAAGGTCTACCTTGAAGACACAGGGAGATAACGAAGACGTTGAGAACAGACCATTTCAGCCTGAAGATCACAAGCTAATGCCTGGGCTGGAAGTCAGATTTTCCTTACACCAGTCTCCTTAAGAAATTACATCTCATCCTGTGGCTGAGAGACTGTACCCAAATCTACCCTTAAAACCATTTCCCAAGGATCGGTTCAGGCTCTGGTCCTGAGAACGCACCTGCTCACAGGCCTATGCATCTCACCCTTCTGTGGTCACCTTGGTGCCAACCCCTTCCCTGTTATTTCTCTAAGATTCACTCCATTCCAGTGCATTGGGTTCCTTCCGTTTCCCACAAGACAGTGGGAGGAGACATGGGTGTTGAGTACAGAGTTGGAGTTGGAAGGCAGAACTTAGACACCACTTTCATCAGGAAACCTTCTTTGGTCTCCAGCTGCAAAAGTAACCACCTTCCCCCTTATCCTGTGTTTTCACTCAGCATATACCCCTTTTAATTTCTAATTAATAAATTAGATGATTCTGGAGAGCAAGATTCCCTTCTTACTGCCATTGGTCCTAGGTATCTCACAAGAGAAGCCAGTAGAGTACCTGAGAAATAGAAGCAATATAAAATACTGATTTAAGGAAGCGCCTAGTGGATTCCTTAAAGGATAACATAACACATTCACATATATGCATGTTAGAATTAACATCATGGAACAGTCTTATATGTAATAATATGCACATTTCTATAAGAGACACACCCCTTGTTCAAGAATTAACTGTTATAATTGCACAAAGCTCCACTGTTTGCTCAGTTTCCCAAATCGGGAAGCTAGTGTCAACCCATCTGCAGAAGTGCTTCCCCAGCTCTTTGTCACAGAGCAGTGAAGATTCACTAGGAATGCCTTTGAACCATCCTGTAGTCTTCACCCATCTCCGGCAGTAAGAATGACAGGAATGATCATTTCACTAAAACGGTATCAACTCAGAAGATCGGATTGTCTTATGGATTAAGATGGACATAATACAGTGCAGAGAAGTCAGAACTATCTGAAGAGCCATACCTTTTATTTGAGGGAGACATATTTCTCAAGTGTCCAATAACCATAAAAATAACCCACATCTTGTCATCTTAAATTGCACACATGGAAGAGGGGCAGGACAGCATATTAAGGCACAGAAAGATGAATGTTACATGTACTTGTGTATAGATTGAAGCTAAAACAGTCAATAGCCAGCCAATAGAAGTAGAGGATAGAGTAGTGGCCACCTGAGGTTAGAAGTGGGAGACTTGGGGAAGACAATTAGATGGAAGCACCCCAAAGGTTACATAGAAAAGAGGAATTCAAATGCACTGCGGTACAGTGGTGCACCTATAGTGTATAAGCATGGCTCATATATCTCATAATAAACTAGAAGACTTCAAAGCCTCCTATTATAAGAGTGATACATGTATAAGGAGACGTGAGAGCTAATTACCCAGATTTGGCCATTCACATCGCATATAGAAATTATCACACATACCATTAATATTCGTCACTGAAATTAAACCAATGGACTATAATGAATTGATTCAAGTAAACCATTTTACTGTAAAACATCTGATTTGAATCCAGCCCAAGGTAGACACGATTTTCTACTTAATTACTGCTTTGCTGTACCTAGTAGAAGTACATCTTAAACCCAGGGATTCCAGCAACTCCGAATCAGCATCTCTTGCCTAATGGTACCCAACCTCCTAAGTCCCCTCCTCCCCTAGAGCCCGGAGACCTCTGCTGTATTGTCTGCTTTTATGAGATCAAAGGGGGATTTTAAGCAGAATGTCTGTCTGCTGACCAAACATAATCACAATTTTCAAAAAATGCTCAGGATTTTAGTCATTCCTTCTGAGAAATGCTTTAAAAAAAAACCCTCATATTCTCATCAAATGGTAACGTTATCCGCTTAGTTGTTAGAAGAATCAAGCTTTTAAATTCTGGAAACTCAGATGGCCCATGGATGTCATTGATAGCTATTGCTCTAGAATACAACTGTAGATGACCTATCCCCGACTCTGCTGCAATGCCAAAACCCACTATGTCTTTTTACCATAAAATCAAAAAGCGTTTATTTATAGGGTTTGGGAAATGACTCAGTCGGCAAAGCGCTTCTAGCACAAGCCCAAGGACTGAGTTTGGATCCTCAGCACCCATGGAAAAGCTAGACATAGGCACAACGCATGCGTGTAACTAAAGCACCGGAGAAGCAGGGACAGAAGTATCCTTGGGGCTTATCGGGTAGCCAGCCTTTCAGAATTGCTGAAGCTTCAGATTGACCGAGAGAGCCTGCCTCAAAAAAAAAATTACAATGGAAAACAAAGAAGACACCTGATAGTGACCTACATGACACACGCATATTAGATACACAAACATGTACACACATATAACACACACAAAATAAATTTACACATTATTTCTTTTTTACTGTACTTTTAGAACCACCATTTATGCATATAGCTATATCAAAATCTATACATACACACATTTAGTATCTTAATGTGTGTGCATACGTATAACGTATATAAAAACGTATATACGTATATAAAAACGTATATGCTTGTTTTTAGGTCTTTGTGATATGTATGTCTATATATATTTGGTATATATATGTATGTATATGAAACTCTATATAATATATAAGAAATATTCTTTCAAAGGATTTTCACTTTGTCCAAATTTGTTTAACAGATCAGATCACATTACACCTAAGGATTTCTTTGTGCGTGCTTGGCTCTCATCCAGTTCTCATGTGCTATCTATGATGCTGGGTCTCTAAAACCAAAGGTTGTCAATGTAGTCATGGGGGTATTGATTGAAGGAAAGGACAGAAACAGTATGTTACAGTTACTTAAAGAGAAGCATAGACTGTATGATATCCCCCACCCCCAATTCAATGTTTGATACACCCCCCCCCACTTCTGGCTCATGACTGCACTGTTTTCCATTTAAAGAGCTGTTTTGGCTGTAAAAAGCATATAAAATGTCCAGAGTGCTTCACTCAATATAGGAGGCTTAGGTCCCCAGTGCAATAAATTCCCCGCACATACTGTCTGGGATCTATCTTGTAATAAGCACCCTGTGCTATATTTGCCAGTCACTCGCTCATGTCAATGACTATAGAACATAAATCCCTTATTCAACTTTTACTGTGTTTCTTTCGGCAGCTTTGAAATGACATTAAAAGGACCCAGGATCCTAGTATTTGTTCTAGTGTTTGGACTTAAGCAGCAGAGGGTCTTTATTTTCCCTCTTGAAAATGCCACCGTTTCCTTCCTGTCAAGGCTATTCTGATGCATTTTTTTTCCCTGCAGAGGCACCTCCATAGGACTCCAAAACTGTGAAAAAACGTTCCTGTTCTTCTCAGGGCTTTCGAGCTGGGGTCTCACTGTCCTCTGCCCTGAGAATCACCTCCCCACTGCAGAAACTCACGTGCTCCTCCAGTCCTCCTGCCTGGTGTCATGTCTATGCCTGTAACTACCGCTCTCTCTAGTCTTCTAGAAGATTAAGCCCAGCTTATGCATTGTGTGAGGACTTGTGCATGTTTCTCTTGGTCCCTCCTCAGTACTTGGCTGGATATCATAAAACACTAAAGGTCAGAGAGCTGCATTGTCACAGGCTGACCGCTATGAGCTCTGGGGACCCTTTCACTTGTGTTTTGTAAGAAGAATCAGTTAAATATCCTTAGAGAAACTTGGGAAGAGCAGATCAAGGAACAGAACCCATAGCACAAGAGGAATCGGAGGCTCCTTTTGTAGAGGAAGGGATTGAAATTGTTAATGAGAGCAATTGTTAGTGAACTAGCCAGGCCTAGTGCTAACAACCGCCACTTACTATTCCATTCCATCCTTTCCAGCACACAGTCTACATGCAGTTGTCAGAGTTGGCTATCAGCGAAATTACTCCTAAGTATCAATTCACTCAATTCTCTCAACAAATGGTATGACGTATTATTGCAATTATTCACACTTTTATAGGTAAGTAAACTGTGGAGACATTTAGTAATTTTTCCTGTCTGCAGGCTTGGATTGGAGCTTAATGGAAGAGCACTGGCCTACAATGTGTGAGAGTCTGGGCGCCATCCCCAGTGTTGCTGAAACAAAAGCAAATTCCCACCAAGATGTTTAAAAAGCTCCTTCATTTACACTGCGTATGAAGCGTGATTGAAATGCCAGTGGTCTATCCTAGACCTACCCCCAGACCACACACAGCACTGTAGCACCACCAAGGGCCATGCTTAAACTGAGCAGTTGGGTAAGGCTAGGATCTGAGATAAAACTATAGTCTTCAGGCTGTTGAGTGGTATTTTCATTGAACTCTGTGGTCAACAGCTTCTAAGACGGCACCTAGCGGTTCTTGACCTATAAAGTACTCATATTGCTGTTTAGGTCTGTCCTTGTGTGTAAACTGGAGGTACGGCTCTGTCCTTGTGTGTGAACTGGAGGTATGGTCTCCTTCTAAGGAATAGAATGTAAAATCAGTGCTGCAAAATTGCTTTCAAGGTGACGTCAGAAAGGACCATGGTATTCATCTTGCTTACCCTCGTTCTGCTTGGCTTTTCCTTCTTGGAAAAGAAGCCTAGCGAGGGGTCCAAGTGGCACAGAACAAAGAAAACCCTCCAGTCCAAAGCCAGGCATGAACTGAATTACACAGTTCAACCACTTGGCCAAAACTGAACCCTTCCCACAGTCACAACAAAGGAACTTTGGCATGAATTCCCACTCGGTTCTCAAGATAACCCTAGCGACCTCTCATACCTCTGTGAATCAAACAGACACGAGATTTCTGGACCGCAGAAATTATGAGAAAATTATTGCTTGATCCACAAATTAAGGAATATTTTATACAATAAAGAAAAATGAACAATAACAAACAAATCTAAAGTGAATCCTTGCATCTTCTGTTTACAGAAGAATGAAAAGCAAATTTGAATCGAGCAGTCAAAGGCCCCATTGAGAATCATAAATTCCTGCTTCAAAGTATTAAAAGAAAAACTATTCATTTGGTATTTACCATTAACTGCGTACTCACCGTGCACCAAGGATATAGAATTATAAACTCTTACTCCTCATTGCTTTGGAGAGATATTTTAAGTTAACCAGCATGAATTCATCAAGTTGTCAATATTTAAGAGTGTCTCTGAATTCTCATCTCCAGTTGTCTCATCACACTGTGCAGTATGATGTGTTTGTTTAGGGTTCTTGGTCCACATATGTTATCCAAGCCTGAGAGATTTCTATCTGTATCTCTTCTGCTTTGATTCTACGCTTTGAGATCTTTCTGACTTTAGTCATGACCCATGTCATGTTAAGAAAATGGCAGATTTCGAGTCTCCACATTTCCTAGTGCTCGTGGTACTCCAGGCCCCGAATCTTCAATTTGCTTTTTGTATCATATGCTGCACAGATGCTGTCTGTTTAAAATCATTTTACTGACATAGACGGGAGGTAGTGGCGCACGCCTTTAATCCTAGCACTCAGGAGGCAGAGGCAGGCAGATCTCTGTGAGTTCGAGGCCAGCTTGGTCTACAAGAGCTAGTCCCAGGACAGATTCCAAAGAGAAAGCCTGTCTCCAGAAACCAAAAAAATAAAAAAATAAAAAAATCATTTTACTGTTCTATTGTTTTATTGACTGTTTAAGGCCCTGACTATTCCAGTTCTGACTCCCCCTCTGTGCTATGTTCGAGTTGTAACATAGAGGCATGTGTTTGCAAACTTATGCTTCCGGATAAATATGTAGATGAAAACTGAATCTCCTCTATCCCACATCCTATAGTGGGCCTGATGTCATGTTATTAAATAACCCTGCCCACATACACAGGACACAGACATGAACACACACATGCTCATCCCAGTGCATCACCTCATTAACAGATGAAAGAAAGTGATCAGCCCCTTCCTTCTGTTACCAGCTTGCTTGCATCTTTCACGTGGGCAGAAATACATCTGCTTCAAATAAGAGGAGTCAATATGAAGACCCCTATATTACCAAGATTTGTAGATTGAAGAAGAAGATTAGGAGTGAGCCTTTAAGATTTCACAAGAAGGGAGAGAAGAATAAGCCATGTGGCAGTCTCATTTGGGAAACACCAATGTATACTGCACATGAGAGAGGATAATTTTATATGACAATTTGGCTGGACGTAGGTGTGCCCTAGGTTAGCTGATCAGACATTATTCGACAGGTTTTAGGGATCCCCACATAGCTGGTAAAACACCATCACTTCTCTATGTGGATATTGAGGATCATCTGTGGAGACTATTTCTGGAAGAAATTAGCATTTGAATTGGTGACCTGAGAAGAGCAGCCATAGGTGGGCAATATCCAGTTTATTGAGACCTAAATAGAGGAGGATGCGAAGGAAGAGGGACCTGTCTTCCTCTGCTAGAGATCAAACCTGCATCTCTGCAACATTAGCTTTGGACTGTAAACTTCAGAACCCAGCCGAAGATCTACAGCATCAACACATCCATCGTTCTTTTTCACTCCTTAGCTTTTTAGATAACTCTCACTTGTGAAGAACAGATGGCAGAAACCTTGGACTCCATAGCCACCTATGCCAATTCCTATGATAAATCTCAAATTTACATGTAAGTATGTGTTTCTCTAATAAATATCATATATATGTATACATCCATATATCCTGATCATAATTATCTCTCTCTATTTCTCTCTCTTTCTCTCTTACATACACACACACACACACACACACACACACACTCTTTCACTGTTTCTTTGGAGAACCCTGGCTAAAGCAAACACACATGCATTTCATTTGCCCAGTTCAATCTGGAGATAAACTTTCAGTCCCTTAAAATTTTATAATGAAAAAGGATTTAAAAATTGATGTTTAGGTTTTTTTTCTCCCTTAGATAAACATTTCTAACATAATTGCTGAGCTCCTTGGATTCCATTCCATTTATTTTTTCTGTATGACTTTTATTAAAGCTCTGTTTAAGTTCAGGCAGCAGGCCGCTGAGAGCATGGAGCGTGTAGGCATTAGCAATTTCTTCACTACATTCGAGTCAGATCACCATGTGTGTGTTTTAACTTTCAAGTTCTCTTTTTTTCCCCTCTTCCTTAACTCTTGCATGGAAAGACTTGATTTGGAGGGGGGATTGATTAGAAAGGTGTATCCTACTTCCTCAGACCTTTCTGAAGGTTTTTTCTGCCACAAAACTGTCCGTGGATTAAGGATCATAAAGGCAAATGGTGGATTTATACCATTGTTAAAAAACTGACCCTTATAGCTTTTTCCCTCTGAGCTATGCTAACACATCTAAATGGGTTAGTATATAAAATAAATGGGCTGATGAGAATGGATGAGTAAAGGAGAGAAAACCATGGGTATCATAGGTTAAGAAGAAAGGGGTGAAGTGAAGCTTTTTGTCCTCCCCCAACATGGGGAGATGGGTTCTGGACACATGCAAATCATGAAGGATGATTTTCAAGTCTTGACCTGGTGATGGATGGAGCCCCTCAGAGTCAGGGAATCAATAACAGGTTTTGTTTGAAAACTGCCAGCTTCTGCACTGGATATGTTGGGTTGCAGGTGCCTGACACCTCCCATTGGAAATGCTTAGCTGGCAGTTTGATAGATTTCTCTGGAGCTTAGGGGTCTGGTCAGGATCTGGAATTTGCAGGAAATAAAGGGATTTGAATGAAGGAGAGGACATGAACAATTTGGGTTCCTTGTTGATATTTTTAGAAAAGGACAACAAAAGATATGAATGCTTTGTGGAAGAAAAGTGCCTTTGACGTCAGCATCTGTTTTCAAGAGTTGTGTCCATGGGCTAGAGTGCATGCCACTTAATCCTTTGAAAATATTTATTAGCCCTTACATAAAGACTCCTCTTACTGTTGGAAGAATAGACACTGGGGAGAAGGTTATTACATCTAGGTGTAGACCATTGACCTTGAACTTGGAGTAGGCATTCATTCTGACACCCACCTTCGTCTACCTTTTCAGAAACTGTTAGCGATCAAAATCTGAAATTATCCTAATTATTTTAAAAGCTTCTGAAAAGATTAAAAAGTAGACATATGATAGATTATTTGGGAGATATCTTCTCAGCTCAAAATACTACCAGGTCGGTATATGTCTACATGTATATAGGTCTGCATTTATGGAACTGATGCAACAGTTACCTTTAATCAAAATAAGCATTGTAACAAACAGTCACAATGCTTCAATATCATTCAATCCATTCGTCTTATGTTTGGAGTATAGCGGGGTTTGGCTGGGTGGCTGTGCTGTTTCTGAACTGTAGGTGCACATATTTGGATGTCACATGTCTCTCAACTTGGGCAGCCGTGGGCTTCTCACCAAGCTAGTCCTCACATGTTTTGGTGACAGCGTTTCAGATAATGTAAGAACAAGTCTGAGTTTAATCAGAATTTTCCTTACATATGTTAATATCTGTTGATCCAGGCAAACCATGTAGTTGATCCCTATGAAAAACAGGCGCTCATGATTCCATCTCTTCTGAGATTGTACTGAAAAGCACAGAGTGTGGAAATGGGAGAGAGGTGAAGAAACATGACAGGACAACTCGCATCTATACAAGTGGGTTCCGGAAGGCACAATTTAATGATGTGTCTCCTACCTTCTACGATGGCTAAGTGGGTCAGGCTCCATCACACCTCAGAAGCATGAATCTGACTGTAGTGAAATAAGAACGATCCTCCATTTGATATTTTTAGCGTAGTTTAAGTATTGCCCTTGATCATATACAACAGATCTCCTAGTTTCACAGTGCTGGAGAGCAGGTTTCAAGCCTTGCGTGTGCCAGCAATGTGTCCTACCCTGAGACTACATGGCCACCTCTACTGGAGTCCTTGTATACTGTGGTTACATATAGTGTCATATACACTAAACATAGAATCACATGACTTCTTCCCTTCATGTGTTTAAACCACAATGAGGAGTACATCTCTGATGGTATAGCGATGGGTGGCACGACATAAATACTATAAGATTTGATTCATCAAATGAGTATTATACTCTTTTCAGTCCTCTGTCCATTGCTTTACATTTCCTGTCTTTTACAAACATCAACATATACAGAGTGGGTACTTTTATCACTATTTTGTAAGAATGGAACAAGGGACCCTTTAAGAAACTTGCTTAATATTCATCAGTTCACTTATCAAAACTGACCTAAGACCTGAACTTAATTTTCCAAACGTTAGAACTCAGGTATGTTTTAATGAATAAAATCTCCTCCTGGGGCCAGAGAGATGGCTCAACTTGGCAAAAGCGCTTATTGCTCAGCCCAAGGAGCAGCTATATCCCTGCTCTGCTGTGGTGGAGGGAATGAATAAACCCTCGTAAGCTGTCCTCCGAGCCCTACTGAACTTTTAAACTGAGATCATGTTTTCACGCTATCCTTCCTATATGAGATATTTCTCCTTCTTACATATAGAATTCTGTTTCAATTGCTAGGCAGTATTAGACATTTTTTAGAAGCAGAAAGCGTGATGTCGATTCTTTCCTATCTTGCTGATGGAATGGAAATCTTCCAGGCTTCTGTAGTAAATCTAAGCTCTCTGTCTTGTGAGGGTTATTAATTGGTGCTACAAAACATTCAAGAAAATGAAGCGCTGTTGACAAACACCAACTCCCTCACATAAACTTTCCCAGTGACTTAACTTCAAAGTGGGTGTCATGAGTCTGGTCAGCCAAAACATATGCGAAAATAATGCGAATATCAATTGCCCAATAAACGTATAAAGACGACATTTCCTTGAATATATAATTTCAGTACATTAATTATTAAACATGGTCATTAGCTCATTATTAAAATAGCTATTAAAAATTAACATCTGAGATCTGCTAAAATGTTTGAACATTTAGTAGTTATATCATTTTTTGCTGTAAAATAATAAATATTTGGAAATTCCGTGCACAATCATAAATACATTAAAGAGATATATTTTTATATCCCTCAGCAAAAGGTTAGCTTCCATTTTTTAAAAAAAAAATTCCTAAGATGTCAAAGTTTTGGGCTTTCCAATTGGAAAAAAAAGGCCACAATAGAAACTCTTCATCATTGGCGGGGTACTTTAAAATCTTTATTTATTTTAATTTTGCATATAAGTAAAGTATGATGTTAGAACCCCCATTATTAGCATATATCATGCTTGCCGAGCTCCATCGCTGGCCCTTAAATGTCATAAAGATGACAAATATTATAAACAATATTATTAAGACTTTTCTCTGTGGGTACTCTATCCCCTGGGGCCAGAAACAATAAAATTAGCATAGGAGTTCAAGTTAGAAATGCATAGTTTGAAATTCTTCTTTTCCTTCTAATACTGGCTACACATGTAAATCATCAGAGACTCACCTGAGTGCCCAGTTATCAAAGTCAAAAGTGCTAAACTCATCAATAGGCTTGGACAAGTTCCTCAAAGCAACTTAGGGAGGAAGCTATAAGTAACAGTGTGTTGAGTCTACATCTTCATCTTCAGAGGAATTGTGTAATGATAATTCCTAACAGACTCCTTAGGATGTTAGGACTTATGCTGGGTTTCTTAGTGAACAAAAAGTTTTAATACAAGCTTGAAGTATGTGGGGTGTGTGTGTGTGTGTGTGTGTGTGAGAGAGAGAGAGAGAGAGAGAGAGAGAGAGAGAGAGAGAGAGAGAGAGAGAGGAGAGATGAATATTGTCTTTTTCTTTTACATACTTACCTTTTTTAATGTAGAACAAAATTTTACTTGATAAGCTTAATTTAGGTCAATAAATTTTCTCTGTGTGAACCCTTTGTCTGCTAAATCTTGTCTTCATGAGTCTCTATTCATAAACCCATTTATATTTCTACTCTCAAAAATGTTCATCGAAGAGTTTTTCAGAATATAGAAACAATATACATTAGAAAATAAATTAGGAAATGTACCAAAAAAAGCAATTCAGCTGTGATACAGAGGTTGAGGGGGAACTATTGTTGCTTGTATTTTCTTCATTTTTCTATTTAAAACTTTTAAAATCATTCATGTGAACGCACTCCATTAAGAAACGTGCTCTATATTCTGCAATTATCTTCTGATCTTCCTTCCTTCCTTCCTTCCTTCCTTCCTTCCTTCCTTCCTTCCTTCCTCTCTTCCTGTTATTCTTCCTTTCATTTATTTGGGGTACCAGCTACCTTTCTATTGGTGTGATAAAGCGTGACAACCCGGGAAACCTACAGATAGAAGATCTTTGGACTTACAATTCCAGAGGATTAGCATCCATTACTATCATGGCATGGAGGCACCACAGCTGTGGTACATATAAGGCTTCATATCTTCAAATGCAAGCACAAATCTGCTGTGAATTAGTGCTCTTGTACACTGTAAAGATTTGTCACTCATATTGGCTTAATAAAATGCTTATTGGCCAGTAGAAATATGGGTGGGGTGACCAGACTAGGAGAATTCAGGGAAGAGGAAAGGCAGAGATGCAGTCTCTAGCCAGACACAGGGGAAGCAAGATGAGAATGGTGCTCTGAGAAAAGGTACTAAGCCATGTGGCTAAACATAGATAAGAATGATGGGTTAGTTTAAGTTTTAAGAGCTAGTTAGCAATAAGCCTGAGCAATAGGCAAAGTAGTCTATAATTAATATAAGCCTCTGTATGTTTATTTGGGACTGAACAGCTGTGGAACCAGGTGGGACAGAAACTTCTGTCTACACAAATCTGTGTCAAAACTGAGGGTGGCAGCCAGGCGGTGGTGGTGCACGCCTTTAATCCCAGCACTCGGGAGGCAGAGGCAGGCGGATCTTTGTGAGTTCGAGGCCAGCCTGGTCTACAAGAGCTAGTTCCAGGACAGGCTCCAAAGCGACAAAGAAACACTGTCTCGAAAAACCAAAAATAAACACACAAACAAAAACAAAATAAAACAAAACAACAAAAAACTGAGAGTGGCTTGAGTTTTTAATATCTCAAAGTCTGTCCCCAGTGACCTAGCTCATGCAGAGAGGACATACCTCCATACCTCCACAAACAACCATGATAGCTGCAGACCTGGGTCTAGTGGACATCCTCACTCAAACCACTGCTTTTGGGATACACCTTTTAAAAGACTTCACAATTGAATAAACGAATGATTTTGTGATTTTTTTTATTTTTTTTTGGTCTATAAGGTTTTTGCCTCACTAAATGTTAAACAAGTATTTATCATATTTTCTATTTTATTTGTGGTATTTTAAGTTAGTTTATTGATCCATTGTCACCAAAAGCCTAGAAAAAGGATACAAAAGTGAGTGCATTAATATGAAAGTTAATTGAGGTAAAGGTTACTGGGGAACAGGAGAGCGATTGCGGAGAATGAAGTGACTATGTGCTTCCCACCTACTTGAGCTATTCTCGGGGCAAGTGTCCAGGTTGTTCACCTCATCTTGCCGAGCCTCAGAAGGCTCACTGTGGTGGTAGCTACCATTTAGATTGGTTTTGAGACTTAAGCATGTTCAGTGAAACATTTATATATAAGAGGGCTCAGTAAATACTATGAGAAATTCTCATCCTTATTAGCATAAGTAAAACATGTTTAATCCCCATGCCATTCATTTCTGAGGTTGTTTTAGGCTGCAAAACTTAAATGTGGGTGCATTTCAGAATCATCAGGAGAGGGGATATGGGTGCATAGGCACAGAGAAACAAAACTAGGCCTGGGCGTTGACATCTTACCAAGGTTCTTGTGTGAGATTGATGCTCAACAAAGTGTGAAAAGTATTGGAAGTCATTAGGGTGGGATGACTGACTGACTGACTGATGTTGGGAAATGCCCTCCCATGGTTGTCCAAAGAGACCTTCCCAAGGCTGCTGTTCCCCACTTTTTCTCTGTTTGTCCCCCACTTTTTTCTGTTTGTTGTGGCTCATAGACTATAAAGGAGCCAGACATACTTTCTGAGTGAATGAATGAAAATCTAAATTAGTTAATATTAGAGAAATGACTAGGTGAGAGCTCCCTTCAAAGGTGCTAGATTTGGAGTGCCCCATCAGATGTCCCAAGTAGCCACTCAGCAGAGCCAGCTTCCAACATAACTGTGCTTGTGATGGGATGCCTTCCATAGGAAAGGTTATTATAAAGTTTATGCACACAAATAATGAACTCTCAGATGTTAACAGTACTATTCCAGAAAATAAATGGGGAGAAGGCCCTATTAGATTTTTAATAACAGCAAAATTAAACAACACAATTAAAATAAAAATAGATGAATCTAAAAACCTTCATATTAAGGGAAGTAAATGAAGGACAAAGAACACATGTGTTTTCTCATTTTTGTATCCTAGAGTTCTTTTTAGATATGTAAATCCATATATAAACAAGAGGCTGTCTAAGGGAAGGAAAAAAGCCAGTGGATTCGAACTAGGGGGAGGAGGTAAGAGGGAATAATTATGATCAAATGCCTGATATAATTGAAAGAACTTTTGAAACTCAACACTGTGTACCATGAATAAATGCCAATAAATGTTTAGAAATATGTTTATTTTCTATAAAATTTTTTAAGACCAAAATAATTTGTCTTAAAACAGTTTTATTTAAGATCATTTTAATTAATAACTCATCATAACTTTGTTGTAACTTAACATAATGGCTTTGAATTTCATTGGGAAGAATCAAATAAACTCAAATTTCTAGGAAAATAATTCTAAAATCAGAATAATGTGGAAGGATATTTATCATTAAACTATATAATACTTTATAAAGCAGTTATAATTTAAGCGAGACAGAGGCAAATCCAGAATTATGAAATTGGTGAATTGTGTAAGAAAGTGATTCATGGGAAAGAATAGATACTCATGGAAACCGTTTACATAATAACATTTAAGATATGATAACATGACATTTCAAATATAAAGTTTCATGAGTTTTCATTTATTTGAATGAATTTTAAAATAAATATTTTCAGACTATTGCTATTGGCATCAGGAAACGTCTTACTCATGTGTAGATATTTTACAACAAGAAGCTCTGTGAAAGCTTTCCCATCGTTAATCATAGGCATGACAGAAGCTGGCTCTGCTATGTGTGGCTACTTGCAGAAACTGTGAAGCCAACATGCTGTCATCCAGTAAATATATTTAGGAAGAAAACTTCGAAGAGAAGTATGTATGTGACACATCAAGATGTATGCCTGATCTATCAAAACAATAGGCTCACCAATAAAATCATTAACATGTAGCAAACTTGTGTAATGAAGTTATGAAATATTAAAATACCATAAACCTTTCCAAACAGAAATCCAACCAATGACAAGTAAGGTATCTCCAAAAGGCAAGCAGAACTACTGATGGAGCAAGGTTGGGGGAAATGTAAGTTCAGGAAAAATATTATCAAGGTTCCTCAAATCATATCAAGAACAAAGATATCAGTCTCTAGCTACCAAAATGGAAACTGTTCAAATTCTGAAAATGCTAGCAATCCAGCTGGGGGCTGGGAAGTCTCACGAGTCTCGTCTCAGGGTACAAATCTTCTTGTATTTCTGATCAACAAGCATAGACGTTGCTTCCTATGTTTTGTAAGGGTATAGTGTAGTGGTGTGTCCTGAAGATTTTTGACAACAAAATTTGTTTCTTGGAAAAACAAAAGGGAAATGGAAGCAGCTGAGGAGACCACTCAAAGAAAGCTGTCTAAGGCTATTCCAGCACCTTAAGAAACAAAATCCATCATACAATATGTATGATTACAGAATATATGTCAGCCGAGTGTGCGTGGCTGAAGAAAACTGCTTACAATATATCTCTAAGTGAAGACAACGTGTATGTTTTGTGAAAAGCAAAATGACATTTAAAGAACACACTAAAATCCAAGCCGTGGTTAATTTTTATATTTTATAAGTATTAACAAACCCTAAATCATCTTAACATAAATATTTTTAGGGGATTGTAGCCTTTATAATTCACCAAAGCCAATTTCCGTCCTTTTCTAAGAGACACAGGCTGGCAACCCTAAGCCCACTCTTTACTTGGCTCTTTTAAATGAATGTAATAAATTAAATGAAGCTAATCTTTTGATCCCGAGTCTAAAAACTTATAAAGAAACTTTATATATGATGGGCTGATCTGATCTCTGCTGAAATACTGGGAGGGAAATGCTAACCCTCTGGACTGCTTACAATTCCAGATACAGCGGTGGTGGGGGGGCTAGAAGCAGAACGAGCATTGACTCCTATCTTAATCTGGAACAAAGAGTGTCATTTCTCTAAACTAAAAATTCGACATCTAAAGAGTGGTGGAAATGTTTAACCATCTATCAGAGAACTGGACATAGTTCAGTGAGAGGTGTGTGTGTGTGTGCATGCAAAACTGGGGAAATGTAAGTGCAGGAAAGAATGTCATGGTTACTCAAATCATATCAAGAGCCAAGATATTTTTAAATTTTTTAGATACTTTTAAATAAAGCATTGGGGATGGGGACATGGCTCACTCAGTAAACTACTTGTTATTCATGCATGAGGACCCGAGTTTGAGTACCCAGCCCCTACATAAAAGCTGGGCACACCAACATGTACCTGCAATCCCAGCGCTGAGAAGCAGAGAACAAGATTGCTGGAACCTACTGGCTAGCTAGTCCAGACAAATGGGTGAGCTCCAGACTAACTGAAAGACCCTGTCTATAAATCATAAGGTGGCAAGTCATATTGGAAAGATAACGTCAACATCTGGCCTCCATGTGCATGCACACATATATGTGCATGTGTTAACATGCACATGCGTGAACATGTGTTAACACACACACAGACACCACGATGCAAAGTTATTTGCTAACGGTAGAATGCAAGCCCCCAGAGGCACTATTAATACCCAGCTAATGAATCTTGTATTGGCATCTGTACAAACATCATCAGCAAGTTCAATTCTAAGGGAATCTGACCCGCTATTAAAAAGCCAGTACGACAATTAAAGCATTGTATAAAGATAAATCAAGAAGTCACGAGTTGTCTCAAAGAAGCACACAATGTAAAAGGAATAATAAAATCTAGTGATTTACATCCCCATAAAATTAATGCATTGTATATGAAGAATTAGCATAAAACATACTGACATTTATAGAATTGTGTCCAAAACATACCGAAGGAATCCCTTGTAAGAGAAAACGGGTTTAGAATCGTTTCCTCATGTGAGCTGTAAAATGTCTTAGATTTTGGTACTTGTATTTAGTTGCTTTAAACCACAATTGGGTTCATGTAAATTGAAGCTTAGTTCTATTTTTTTTTAAAAAAAAAATCTCTTTTCCCACAGTAGAACAGCTATTGAACCCTAATTTTGATAAGGAAATATCTTTAGAGAATTGCTGTGTATAAAAAAGAAGTCCGGAGAGAGGGCACATTTTATGAAGAATATATCCATCATCTCGACTTCTGAAACAGGTGCTGAAGCTACGTATGAAGCTTACAGGCATTTGCTAATCGTCCTAACCTGGTCACCAGGATGGCTGCTGGGTTTGCGTCTATTGAAGACGCCATTTAACCATCAGATCTGTTTGTTTTGCTTTGAAGGAAAGAATGATGATTTTTGGTTTTCAACACAGTGATCATAGTTCTCGCTGAAACTTGAGAAGATGGGAATCACCGTATATAAAGGCTGTTCTGTGGGATACTGTGCGGCAAGTACACAACGAATAAGTGGGTACCAGTGAAAAGTGAGCATGTCACTGGAAACACTGAAAACACTAGGACAATCTATGACGAAAAGCTGCTTCCCAAGAAATGAATGCGCAGAGCTATACATGTTTGAAAAGAAAGGAAACACGGTCCGGAGGAGCCTGGACTTGATGATGTGGCTTGGTTCGCTTCACAGAATACTGTGAACTGCTGGGGCCGTGACTGAGAACTCTGCTCAGAGCTTCTCAGCCAGTGGGAAGAACGTGCTCTTAGAAACCTTGCCATTGAGATGGGGTCAAGACCAAGATTCTTGTGGGGAATGGAATCCTGGGCAGAAATGGGCAGTGAATGTGTGCAACCTTTTGTGTGTCAACTGGGTTTGAACTCAAGTAAATTTAAGCTATATGCTTGATTTTCTTTCGATTCAGAAAACTTATGAATCGTGTTATTTTAAGACAACTGAGTCAACTTTGTTATTAAAGAACACAACTTTTTTTGAGACAGGGTCTCACTGTGTAACCATAGTTGGCCTGAAACTCCCCATGCAGACCAACACAACCTCCAGCTCCCAGAGATATGCCTTCCAGTACCTTCCAAGTGCCGTGATTAAAGACATTGCCACCAACCTGGCCTCGTTTCCTTTTTATTTATTTTTAAATTTTATTTTGATCGCTTGACTTTTGAAAAAAAAATTCAAGGACGCCTAACACTTTAGGTATTAGTCAATGAATAGAAAAATCTTGTAGGAGAATTTTGCGTAAGGCATAGCACCCTATAATCACCCCATAAAATGAGAACTATTTACAAATGCCAGGCTTTCAGTGGTGCGATGGATAGGGCACTGGCTCCAGTAAGTTATTCAGAGCAACATCCACAGCAATGAACATGCAAGGATGTTAACGAGGTCTGTGCTTGCTTCTGATGTGAAGGGGAGTTTTACAGAACCTTGCGAAGGAAGGGTGAGCCATCCAGACCACAGTGACTTCCAGCGGAGGTCAGAGTAAGGCGCCCGCACCGCGTGTTTCCCTTTACATTCAAGAGGTGAAGCAAAGCATTACAGATTCTTAAGGCTTCTCAAGGAGTTTATTCACAAATCTCTGTAAATGACAGAGGTTTATCCTCTCCTTGCTGAGAGGAGAAAGTAAAGGAAAAAATAAAAAACACCCAACATTTTGTGCCAGTGGAGGAAGAAATACACCGCAACGCTTGTCCATAAAAGAAAGCCAGTGGATGCCCATGCTAACAAGTTTCTAAATATAACCCATGCCCTGTAAAACTACAGCACAGAAAGGATGACGTCATTAATCAGTTCATACTGAGAGCCATCTCAGTAGGGGGAGCCAGGCTGCATTAATGACCCAGTGAGAAAATAAAATCAATTCTTAGGACATAAACTTGGCCTAACACCTTGAGAATTTAGGATTATTGCTTTTACAGTTTGTTTTATGCCCTCAGAAGGTCAAGGTTTGTAACACCGAGATCTCACCTTCCCAAAGAAGTGAGTGCCCTTCAGGATCACGAACCTGTGGATTATTTGAAGGTTTGATTAAAAATAAAGGACTCAGGATGTTTGAGTTATTCATCCCACTTTGTTTTGCAGTCCACATCAAACATCTCACAGATGTCAAAAATATCAGAGAATTAAAGACCAACCCTGCTCCGATTTCTTCTTAAGTTAACTTTATGTTAAGGTACATGTTTCCTTTCAGTGGCAATCGAAAGAAATGATACGCTCGCCGTTGATTCACGCTTCTCTAAATCAGCAGCATGATAAAGGAAAGAATCAGTCAGAGGCGGAGCAAATAAAACCCCATCCACTGAAACAGGAAGAGCAATGTTTGTATCCAACACAAGCAAGCTTTTGAATTGCTGGTTACTGTCCGTGTGTTCGGGTAAACTGAATTAAATCCACCATCAAAAGACATAATACTGGCCCCACTTCCCAGCAGCATCCGAAACATAAAAAGCACAACGTAGTTTGAAGGACTTAGGCTAAGAGAGGAACTGACAACATTTGGCGCTACTCGATCTGTTAATTAGCACCTTTACCTAAGTGTGTTTTGAACATCATTACCCTTTACGTGTCTGAGATGGGACTTCTAGGAGAGCTCCAGAAAAGCCACAGTTGAAGTCATGTCCCATGTTGAGACTTCCTAAAATAAACAGAAACAATGGACATGCATTTTGATTTGCCAGCAAGGCGGAAGGGATGAATGGGAGGATAGAGTCAGGGTGGTACTTGGAAAACTGGTTGTTTGAGAGAGCAGAATAGAAGGAGAGGTTAGAGGAAAAAAAGAACTTACAGAAACATCTATGCTTAAACAAACCATCCCACGAATAATGCTAATGTGCCCAGCTGTTAGTTAAAAGAGATAAGTAGAGCTGGGAAGAAGACTCAGTGGTTAAAGCACTCGCTGCTCACCAGAGTTTCGGTCTGCAAAACCCAAGTAAATGTGACATGATCTGGTGGCCCACCTGTAATTCCAAGGATGGGAAGGCAGATACCAGGCATTCTCAGAGCAAAATGGCTAGCACGACTAGTCCTACAAATGAGTTTGGGGTTTGATCCCTAAGACCTTGTCTTAAGATAAGGTAGGAGAGTGATCAAGGAAGATGTATGACATTCAAACTCAACCTCAAGTCACCAAAAATGCACACACTTGTGTGTGTGTGTGTGTGTGTGTGTGAGAGAGAGAGAGAGAGAGAGAGAGAGAGAGAGAGAGAGAGAGAGAGAGAGAGAGAGAGAGAGATAGTTCATGTCTGTGGAGATCATAGAAGTTATTGGATGCCCTAGATCTGCAGTTATAAACAGGTTGAGAATCTCCTGAAGTGACCACTGAGCCATCTCTCAAGCCCCTACTTCCTCCACCCTCACATTTTTTTTTCAGCAGTTTTAGACAGGTTCCTAGGTCTGACTGGGATGAAACTCACTCTGTAGACCAGGCTGACCTTGAACTCACAGAGATCTGCCTGCCTCTGCCTCTACAGTGCTGAGATTAAAGGTGTGCACCAGCACACCAACTCCCACCCTCTTTTCTAAACAGCTGCGTTTCCATGATGTTCCTTGGAGAGATCGGGAGATGAAGGGGGTGCAATTCCTGACTTCAGGCTGGCTACAGGTTAAAGAAAGAGGCAGGATGCATTGACCCCAAGTCAAATGGTAAGTGCCAGGAGAGTAATAAGAAGAGGTTGATCTGGCCAGAGCAGAATACAGTGAAAGCAGGTGAAGGTAACCTAGGACTGGTATCATCAAGTAGACACTGGTGGGCATGGCTATACTGTCCAGCCTGGTCCTCCTATTTCCCATGAGTAAGGGCCTGTTTTCACTCATCCCTAGAGTCCAGTGCTTTTCATAACCATTCTTACTTTTCAATGCACAAAGTGAAGTATCTGGCTAATTTAGCAGCTCAACCAACCGAAACCGTTTGTTTTCGACCCCTGGTTGGTTGCTCTGAATGAGGAGAGGGGATGAGTACTCTAGACCACATTTCCAGGATGTACTGCTGAGGGGAGAATCCTGATTGAGCTGCCTTTCAAATGCAGACTTTAACCTTTACATTGCCCGAAGTGAATGCAAATGTTTGCATTTTAAAAACCTACATCAGTCATTCAAAGGTTGACCTAGTTCCCCTCTGCTCTTTGGCCTCACCTGGCAACAGTGGGGTTGACAAAGGAGAATTCAGAAGTACCTTTTGAGGTCTGCTATCTCCATTAGTGTGCAAAAGAGAAGAAAAGTTCAAGTGGGTGCCACTTGAAACCTGTGATGGCATGCCCCTTACCATCCATTTTCGGCTGGAAAATTCCAAAGCTCATGAACTATGATGATAAATGAGAGGAAGTGGTTGAAAGGCACAAATATTCCCAGTTTGCCTCAGTCGGAGTCCAACTTCGTGAGATAGGCCACCCCTAACTTTTAGCACCAACTCCAAGCAACTATTTTGGAATCCAGCCCGTGACTTGATGATTTGTTTGAACACAAGACAGAAACCATGGCAGCAACTCAGTCCTCAGTTTAGTGTGCTGGATCTCTGGTGCTCAGGAGGTTGAGTTCATTAGAAGAAGCAGGAGTCTCACCCAGGAACAATGTTAAGAGATGTGGCAAGTCATCAGGGTCCAGCCCTGGCCTCTTGAGCTGGAATCTGTAGCTCAACCAATCCCCAGCTGATGTGTATGCACGTTAAACATGGACAGACACTGCCCGGGCACAAAGGGAAAGTAATCAAGACAAAGACCACATCCTATAAAAATTGAGGTTTAGCACTGAGGAGACACAGTGTCACAGACAATTGAGGAGTCTGAGGGTTTTTTTTTATTTTCCATCTGTTGTTTGGCCATGGTATTTGAACATGGCGATTTGATCAACAACCATTCCCGTGAGGAACAGAGGCATGGTGTCTCTCCCCTCCACTGAGTTCTTCACAGTTCTACGTCACTGCTATTGACAGGCCTGAGCGAGGCCTGCAGTTTGTCTCTCAGACACAGACAGTGAAGAATAGCTTGCTACTAACACAAACAAGGGAGGGGGCTTCATAGTTCAGCAGGCATCTGGCAATTTATCATTTTTTTTTTCTTTTTAAGACTCAACTCTGCAGAGTCCCCAAGAGCCTGGGAATCTCCCACCTGGCCCATTCTAGACATTTAGAAGGGTAGGCTGAGATCAAAGTCACTGATAGGAGCAGCCCAGACAGCCCTGAGTAGAAGGGACAGCCATGGCGGGGCACTCCCTCTGCTCACCACTAGGACATTTTATGTCATGCCCAAGCTTCCTGTTAAATTTTGGTTCCCAGTCCAATTTTCTGCGAGACGAGTTAGCATTTTAACTCCGAGAGTTCTTTCTCTCACACTTTTTGAGCAATGGAGTTGACTTGTGAGCTCGGTCATTTTTTAATTGAGAGAAATAAACTCACTCACAGATGCAAGAAAAGAGTAAGAAAGACACTTTCCCGCTGCCAGTGGTTCCCAACCCTTCACTAACTTCAGGGGAAGAAACCGAGCCACTGCCGGTTCTGTCCACAGGAAGACTCCTGGGGAACCGAGCCAACAAGCCAGATGTGAGGGGAACATTTATTAAAGTCAGGGTCTTCGCATGTGAGTTGAGTCTTTTATCTTCCACTGGGCTCCTCTTAGCAGTGAACCCAGCCATGTGTCTTTGTGTGTGACTGGACAAGATGTTACTGCAAGGCTCATGTTTCTATAGGGGCCGTGATCATTCGCATGGCCTGTAGTTCAAAGGGGCCCAAGAGAGGCTCTCCTGAGAAACATATCTCAATGAGTCAAGACAGTGGTACAGGAGAATCACAAGGAATGAGACTACCTGTCTGAGGTAGTATGTGATGAGCCCCTTTCTCGAGGTTGTCTGGTAAAGAATGCCAGACGGTTGGTTACAAGGCTGGGATTCCAGCATTGCTCCCTAGGCTATTCAGCAGCTGGTACTTTATTCCTCCGAGGTTTTTTTTTTTTTTTTTTTTGTTGTTATTAAAACAATGAGTTTTAAAGCAGTGGTTCACAGACCACTGTTCCTAGAAAATTGTTATTATAAAGCAAATTATCTGAGTGTTTGTGATGAGCAAAGTTTTTCCTGTGGAGTTAAAGTCAAGGACCCTTGGGTTCAACCCGGGGAAAGGGGGGGGTTGTCCCTTGAAAGCTCTCCTCTCTGTTGTGTGCTCATGTTGACAGTGTTAGAGGGTAGGGGGCTAGATCTCCCAGGTCTTCAGCAAGCCCCCCCTTACCTTACCTCACCTTGACCTTGACCCTGAAACCCTGGGAAGCTGACTAACAGGTGACCAAGAGGACATTTTCTGATCCTCTGATTCTGAAGATGGCCGAAGACTCTCCTTTATTTCTGCCTTGACAGGTCTATGCAACTAGGGAGGGCGCCCCTCACAGTTTGGGACACCACACAGCAGGTCTCATCGTATTTAGGTGGAAGCTGTTCACTTCAATACAGAAAATGCTGGAAAAACTAC
Organism: Dicrostonyx torquatus; assembly: GCA_028555095.1. Lineage (NCBI taxonomy): Eukaryota > Metazoa > Chordata > Mammalia > Rodentia > Cricetidae > Dicrostonyx > Dicrostonyx torquatus. Next base: position 4,458,282 of record JAQHUG010000154.1, on the reverse strand, counting down.
CAGTCCAGCAGAGGAAAGATGCCCTTTTACTAGGACTTAAGGGGAACTGTGATTCTAAGAAAAATTTCAGCAGTGTTTTAAAATGAATTGCTCTCCTTGATAGGAAGCAAACTTTCCCTCTGTCTATTGTCAGAGAGAGTCAGCTTAAAATGCTTCTAGGGGCCCACATCTAAAAGTTCAGCCGAGTCCCAAATTTCCCTAAACAAATGTTACAGCCATTAAATAACATTACTTTACTGGGAAATCCTGAACTTAGAAAACTGCGCACTTGTGGTATCTATGCTAAAGCCTTGTAATTGAGTGGGTTTTTGTTTTACCATTTGTATTTTATTGCGTGTGTGTGTGTGTGTGTGTGTGTGTGTGTGTGTATGTGTGTGTGCATATGCCTATATGGAGCTGAATGCTATCATTCTCTGCCTTATTACACAGTCTCTCACTGAACCTAGAGCTAGGCTTGCAGCATGACAACCCCCAGCCATCCCCCTGTCTCTGCACCCCTGTGTATACACACACAGTGTTAGTGTTACACGCCTGGCTTTTTATGTGTGTACCTGCTTCCAAACTCTTGTCTTCACACTTGGGCAGCAAGTGTTCTTACCCTTGAGCCATCGATCCAGCTTAAGGTTTTAATTCCTTATGGCTTTGAGAGCTGAGCTAGGGTTTAAAAAGAAATGATCAATTCTTTGTTGTGTGCCTTGTGGATGCTGCAATGTGTAGGTATTTTCACTTGGAGATACTTCCCCTCCCTCAAACTCAAAGTTTGGGGATATGTTTTCTTTCTCTCTTCTTCAAAAGTATCAATTAGCTTTTGTCTGTTAAGAATAGCACCACCCAGTTCATGGGTACTTTGGGGAAAGCTGTTAAATTATTTTACCTCACAATGGACTGCATCCTGGCCTTCATAAGAGTTTACTCTGAAATTGTTCTAATTTGAGTCTCCATTCTTGGCTGGAGCTTATTATTACTGGAAGAATATGTGCTGACAGGCAGAGACAAAGAGGCCATGCAGAAGGCCACTTTTAAGCAGAAATATGATTTATATGCTATAAAGCTCTCTATTATTATTAGATAGAGATGGGAACTCAGGGGAAGAATATGGGACATGAAAAGTCTCTTATTTCAGAGCGTTCAGGCAGATTTGAGGAGGAAATTGTGCTATGAATTTCCGTCTCACCTAGGAGAGTGCCTGACAACCAGGCCGACCAAATTAGAGGTGGATATGCAAGCCGAAATGATTTTCATCATGCTTCTGATTAATCTAGTGAAAATGCTTGATTTTGTACGGTCAGAGAGGCATACGGTTTATACACAAAAATCTTTTCCCCAAATTACTCAAATTATTGACTTCAAGATGTAAAATCTATTAAATCATGGTGCTCCATGCAGTAAGAGCCACTTCTGTCACGGAGGTCAATACATTGTGGGCTTTAAGCTGTTTTATATTTTTCAGAGTTTTGGTAAGAAACGAGGCAGCAGGAGAGCCTGAGGGGCCAGGAACACAGCAGAGATTTTTAACCATGGTTTAGGGTCAGTGTCAGAATATGATAGATTTTTGAAAGTCAAAAGCAGCTTAGACTTATATACTGAGCACTAAAGTACAAAAGAGTGCTAATAAATAAAGATGACACCACAAGCTAAAATATGGGTCCTGCTTCTTCATAACGTTAAAGGTGCTGGTGAAGCTGGCACAGACAGGAGGGTTTTCTTGCCTAAAGCAGTCTCCAGGTTTCTGAGTTCATCCATCTGCAACCCCTTGTCTGTGGTTCTCATTGGTCATGAATTACACTCTGCTTCCTCAGTCTAATCCTTTTCATTTATTTATACTCTGTGGAGGAGACATAAAAGACTTCTTAGGAAAATCCAACTGTTTTTGATCAACCTTGTCATGTGCAAATAATGGGGCTTTGTCAGGGCCAAGCTTTTCTCAAAATTTATACCCTCTAATAATAATTAAAAGAAAAGAAAGGGAAAATCAGAAACAAATAAGAAATAGATTGAATTCGATTCAAAGCATGTTTGTGGCTTTAAATCAATGGTAATAAAGAACTTTCTATTTTTTTTTTTTAATGTCCATGCATGGCAGTGTAACCCAAATCTCTGTTTGTTGAATTCTGGGTTTTTCAAATAACGAATCCATGACTTCAATGTTTCAAGCCCAAGGAAGAAAGATGGCACTTAGTTCTCAGTAGGGCATTGTGTGAACAGTCAGAGGAGTAACATTGTGGGATTGCTGGTATTTGATAAAGACTCAAATAGAACCTGGAAAAGGGTCCCCGGTAAGAGGTTCTTAATTATTTTATGGGAGTCAGATTTGTGTCAACGGAGGCACATACTCTGGCTGTTACATATCTAGGTTTTGATTCCCTAAATAGTTTTACAGTCTTTGACCAATTCATATCCAAATAAAAAATTTTGCATGTTATTAACAATCACATTATTAATGGATAGAGTTACAAACAAATAATGTATAATGTTTGCAGATTCAGTAGAAACCCTCAGGCTGTTTTTTAATATTTCCATTTAAAGAGTTTAATTTGCTTTGACCTCCTATGGAGATTCCCTGCCCCCTACCCATACCACTAGTTTCTAGCTTGAGCCTACATAAAATTTTCTAGAGGACTTCTAGAAGTCTTGATGCTCACCTTCATCTAAAGTTAGATGAAGCCCAATCTCTGGGAGCATGACAATGAGCACTTGTGTGTTAATGGCTCTTTGGATGATCAGAAAGAGGTTAGACACTCCACTACACTGCTACCCACCCCCACAGATCTATGGAGCTGGCTATAAATCCCTGTCCAGAAAGTACTATCAAAGGTTCAATAGCTTATCTTTAGGGTTGGAAAATCAGTGCATAAGAGGTTTGTTCTATAAGCTTGATGGTTTGATCACAAAAGACTGACAGAGAAGACCAGACCTCTGTAATCCGAGCACACCCCTACCAAGAGACCAGAAGTAAAGACAATGGAATGCCTGCTAAAGTCAATGGGTCCGTTAGCTTGGCCTATGTATCAGTGAACAAAAAAGAAGGCAGTGACCAGCACAGAAGGCTCCAACATTGTCTTCTCCACAGTCAAACTCCACATGTAGAACCCCTACCACACACACACAGATGACAAGAAAAGAACCTTGTATTTGTTGAGGTGGAAAAAAAAATCAACTTTTCAGGAGACTATAAAGACTTGCATTTAAATCTAGACAGATATTTACATAAAGTACGCTTTTGATTTTACCTCTAAAAAGAGAGTGAATGGTAGCTTTATTTTTTTAAATCTTATCTATTAATGCATGTATGAGCATGTGTGCTTGAGTGCCTGCCATGGTTCATACATAGGTAGAAGTCTATTTTAGTCATATTTAGAGCATATTTCTATGAAGAAATACCATGACAAATGCACTTCTTATAAAAGAGAGCGTCTAACTGGTTGTTTGCTTACAGTTTCAGAGGGTTAGTCCGTTAGCATCATGGCAGGGAGTACTGTGGGCACAGGCAGGCATGGTGCCGGAGCAGAACCTGAGAGCTTTATATCCTGCTTTACAGGCTGGGAAGGGGGAGGGAGAAAGGGACTGGAAGAAGAGACTGGACCTGGCGTAGGCTTTTGAAACCTCAAAACCCACTCCTAGTGACACACCTCCTTCAAAAGACCCTCCTAACACTTCCAAACAGTTCATCAGCTGGGGACTAAGCATGTAAATTTATGAACCTATGGTAGGCATTCTCATCATTGAAACCACCACAAGGTCTGAGGACAACTTTCAAGACTTTGTTCTCTTGGTGGTTTCTAATGACCAAACTCAGGTCATCAGGTGTTTGCAGCAAAACCATTTACCTGCTGATTCATCCTGGCAGCTCCTGGGGGGAAATTTTCTCTAAGAGCTGCTGTGAAGTTAAAGGAACACAGGTGGGGTTATGGCAGAGAACTTATTTCTGCTCTTGATTGCCAGGCAGCCATCTAAACCACGGAAGTAGCAAGATGATAGCTGTGGCATTTGATGAAATGACCTTTGGAGGTAAACACAGTGGTGAACGGAAGATCTCTGGCAAAGGGGGAATAGATTGATGATTGGAGTGGGGAGTACTTCTGGGCCATCTGGTACATCACGTGAGATGGTAGGTCATCCAGGTTGCCTAGCAGACTCAGCAAGTTGGAAGCTACAGAAGGTGTCTTCCTTCCTACTTCTAGGTCATCCTTCCTTGTCAAGGGAACAGAAAAGAGAGACGTTAACAAGGATAACTGTCCTCCTGAAGGAGAGAAGACTAATACAGAGCTATCCACAGCCGCTGCCAGGATTATCTGGTGCTTCCTTGCTTATGTGTTCTATGTTGTGCTACCCACGTAAAATACCTTGTAGAGAGATCTTATCTATTGAAACACCCACAATGTGACTTTCCTTCCAATCTCCACCCATGTTTCTTCTCCTTTCCTATCCCATTTGAATGTGTCAGTAGTAATTATTTCCAACTCTTGAAGTTTTCATGGTGTTTCCTTAACAACACGGAATGGCATATCTACATAGATGACTGCTCAATGTCATCGCCAATGGCGTGGCCATTAGTTTGCTAGTGGTACAGTAATAAAGGATCACATGCAAAGGGGCTTGAAGAACAGAAACTTACTTTCATAGCATAGGGATAAAGAAAGAATCAGTAGGTTGGTTGCTTCTAAGCGATGAGAGATTATATTCAGTCCCTTCTCCTGGGCAGATGAATGACCGTCTTCCCTTTATTCAGGTGAGTGTCTGAATTTCATCTTACCATAAAGTCACCAGTCATCTTAGATCAGAGCCTACCCTAGTGACTCATATGAGCTTAGATTCCCTCTGCTAAACTCTACCTCCAACTGTGGGCACATGCTGGGTCAATGTGAACACAAAATGTGATTTTGGGGGCCACACAACAATGATAGTGATTAAAAATATGATGACCCAAGGAGTACATATTTGATAGATCAAGAGAATTTAACTTACTTTATATAAACTGTTTTTGTCGAACTTGATCATTTAAATTTTTTCTCTGTAAAAAAGTCTCTTGTAATAAAATAATAGGATAAAAGTATAAAAGTTTAAACTTCTTTTTTAACAGATTTTACTTTCATTTTAGAACCTTAAAAAGGATCTTTGATGTAAGTACATTCAGAAATATTAACTCTTACTCATAGATTTTTTTTTAAAAAAAATCTTTTTTTAATAGAATTAATAAAATAGTATTGGAGAGATTAAACACAAGTATTTCAGATTATTTTTCCTCTTTGCTTAAATTTTTCTAAAAATTCTCCATTTCTTATCACATATATACATGTATTAGAAAAATCATAATTTCTTCCTTTTTCTTTGCCTTTAGCACTCCTTCTATTTTTTTTTAAATTCATGTTTCCCATGCTGGCATCAAACTCACTGTGTAGCCCAGTAGAACCTAGAACTTACAAATCCTTCCATATCAGCCTCCCAAGTACCTGAATTTTAGCCATGAACCATTTGGCTAGCTGCTTATTCTATTTTTAATCTCAGATCCCTACTTCCTAATCTTGCTTTTGCTATAAATAGCTTCAGATTAAACTCATTCTGGAAAAGTAAAAATGAAAAACAAGTTCCTGAATAAACATTGTGTGTCTAGTAAGAGTTCTCTTTTGGTAAGAGGCTGTGACTATCATTTATTCTGAGGTGACCACACCGGAAGTAGACTAAATGCATGTTCATTGGAGTAAATCACTCAAGTCAGAGAGCAATTAAACTCATACTGAGATTGAAACCTCTAGATCACTCCTCCTAACTTTCAAAGTGCTTGAGGAAATCACCAGTTTATCTTGTACTGGGCAAAGATATGAAACCTAGTAACTACCTCAGCATAGTGGGTCCAGATATGTTATAACTATTCTGTCTAGAAAATATTTTTTTGTAGAATCTTAATTATCCTCAAAGACAGTGGCTTCATGCAATATGGTCTGTTTTGATGGCAGATAGTAAGATTTTATTCTGAGTTTCATGGATAAAGTCAAAATTAACAAAATTCTAAATCCTCCAACTACTGTCTCCAGCAATATCCTAGTTTTTAACCAGAATGAACCGTGTAAAATTCTAATAATATGTGCATACCAACTTGTCTCCTGAGCATTTGACAAATAAAGACTTTTTGTGAAGCAGGAAAAATAAATAAAATAATTGGTCACCCACCCAGCTCATTATCTTCCTTTGTAATTTTATTTCCACCCTCCTTCTTATGTCTTCAGTTCTTAAGTGTGAAAGTCTCCACCGTGACACCTACTGTGCGTACGTGGTCCAGAAATGGAGTCTTGTGAAGAGCATTCCGAGTGCTGGGTGAACACTTCCAGAAAACAAGAGTCTTGTGACCTAAGTTCTTTTGGAATTGTTCTTGGAATGTGCTTTTGTGCCCTTCCCAGGCGTAGCAATAGGAGTGAGTTTCCTTCAGATTACTCATTATTGCTTGCTGTTGGTGTTCAATTAAATGTTTAAACCATCTCTATATGTCTCTATGGAAAAACATGGTTTTACCATATGTAGCTTGCCTTCGGATTGTACACAGCTTGAACTCATGAGAACTTTACTCTTGCAACCTTTCTTAACCTTCAGAGTATAAATTGTCTGGGGCTCTGAATAAAGCTGGCTATTGCATGAGACTTTAGTCTGCTTCGTTTATTGGCTCCATTTTCCCAGGTCCCACGACCTCCAGAACAGGGACAACTGACGTTAATGGCTATAGTGAAAAAAAAAAATAAGACTAGGTTTGGGCACCATCACAGTTGGGTTTTCAGTTCATCAAAAGGATCTTTTAACATGTTATCTGTAGTCATTTCAAATGAGTTTAATGTTTTAATTTTAGTTTTCATTTTAGCCACATTTACAACTCTGTGTATAGATAACTGACAGCCGATCTGCTCGGTAGCCATGGTGCACAAAACTTGTGGCTTGTGAAGGATAAGCCTGAAGATGATGACAGTGTGTCTGAGTTAGACATCTGAATGGTCTGAGTTTAAGTCAGTTTAGCAAGGAGGTCTCCTGGAGAAAAGGAAGGGAGACATAGTTGAACGAGTCATTGATCCTAACATTTATTTTCTAAGCCACATTTTAAAATTGTGTTAAACCTTATAAAAAACTACAGAGCTCTCTTCTCTGCGTAGTGCACACTTCAGAGGAAACTGCCCTAAACATAACTCTCAAACAGCTCCCAGTTCCTTTTCTCCAGTCTCAACTACACAACTGCCTTGACCTAGCTCTTCCTTTCATACGCAAGAACTTGTTCCCGCACCTCCGCCTGCAGACATGGCTTAGTCTCAATTGATTTTGAAACCAGAACCTTCCAATTTATTCACATTTCCTATGTCTTGGTCCTCTTTTGAGTCAGTTGGAAGATATTTCAGTGACCTCCAATGGAAGAAGAGACTCCAAGCAGGGTTTGATATGCAAAGTTTCTTCTATTTGTTTGGGAGGAAAGTCAAGAGGTAGTTTGAGACTTGGAGACTTATTTTCTCCTCTTTAAGAGTACCTTAGTTACTCTTTTTAGAAAAAATTATAGTGAAAAGAATCAATCTTTAATTGGGCCTGAGTAGTACCCAAGAGCCTTCAGAGGAGAGAATCTCCAACCAGACAAAGTTGTCACCTGGCAATTTAGAAATTAGTATCTGAACAGGCGAACTAATCAAATAGACCTGCAAACCTCTCAGTGAACCCGAGCCTACTCTTAGATGAGTTTTCAGAAAACCTGGGCTGAGTTTGGAGAAATTCAAAGCAATTTCATGGCTGCAGATGGAAACCAGGCCCAACTCAGCAGTTCAAATGAACCTGAAACTCAAGGGCCATCTCCAGGGGTCTGAACCCAACCAAACCAAAACAGAGTAATGACTCCCAGGGAACAATGGAAATCCCTGGTGCCTTGGCTTGGCAGAAACTGAGAACAGATTTGTTTTCTATTACTCAACAGTGATAAGTGAGGAAACTAAGTTTCCAAGGTGGTGTGTCTGGGAGATCCGTGTTATTCAGAGGCAAGATGAACAGACTCTAGGGCGTTGCCATACCTCACATCCCCTGCTACACAGCAAATGTTTTGGAAAGTAAGGAAGGATATTTAAACCACTACAATTACATGAAGACATGGACAATTTAGTGTGAGATGGTTCTTCGGATATGATTACAGGGACAGAGTTATAGGGCCGGGCAGTGATAGTATCCTGTAGCTTTCATCTCAGAAAGAGTATCAGGACTAAATTATTCTGGCCATAGTCCTTGACATCTGGAGTTGAACTCCATTTCAAGAGTTCTGGTTGACCACCAGGTTCAACATGATATCAGTCCAATGTCGTGAACGCGTGATGGAAGTGGTCAGACTTACCTCCAAAACACCTGCAATGTAGCAGCAACTGGCAAACAATTCTTTGGCTTCTGAAAGGCGATGCTGGTTTCTCCCAAGGTCTTGAATAAGCAGTGATACCAATAGTTCATGAGGTAGGGGGCGGTTCCCCTTTCTTCCTTCTCTTCCTTGCTCCGTACTCTGTAGTGTCTTCTAGAACATTACAGAACATTACAGACTTTGTACCACTGGACTAGCTTTCAGTTCCCCAAGGCATTCAACTAATCTTTAAAATAAATTTTAATTAATTCTTTGACAATTTCATGCAATGTACTTTAAACATATTCGCTCGCTCCCAATTCCCCCCTTACCATCTTCTGAACAATTCCATTCCTTCCCATCCAACCTTGAAATTACTTTTTTATTCTCTTCTTCTTGTTCTTCCTCTTCCTTTTTTTTCCTCCCATTAAATTCAGTTTATGTAGTCTAGCTAGTCTTTGTATTGGGGCCTGCTTTGATGTCTGGTCAGAAGTCAAGTAAAAATTTATCTTGATTGACTAACCCCATTTCTAAAAGTTATTATAGATCAGGACCAGCAAGGTGGCTCCATAGGTAAAAATGCCTGATGCACAAGCCTTATGGTCTGAGTCTGATCCCTGAAACCCATGGTAGAAAGAACCAGTTCCCTAACCTTGTCTTCTAGTCTAAGCACAAAAGACAGTGCTCATGTACATGTATAAGAGTGCTTGCACTGTCT